>CM030794.1:35948697-36316197 GCA_018127125.1 Rhododendron griersonianum
TATTTTTGCTCAAAATTCGGCATCCATAGTACGGTCCTATGTAACTATTTTGTGCACATTAGTGGTGTAATTGTCATTATTATGAATTTTGAGGGTACAAGTCTAATTAATTTTTGTAATTAGTGGTGTACTATAACTAAGTACTTCAGGTAATCAATCGGCTAGAAGTATGTGTTTTGTGAGTTTTGGGTAGTTTAATAAAGTTACTCTCAAGGAAATCATCACAAACATACTGGGTTTTATTGTGATAGAAAGTTGAGAGAAGGCTTTGCGAGAGAGAGCGTCAGCCATAGTCTTAGGGTTCTTTGGAGCCGATATTACAGCACGATTTTCGAACACGTTCCCGATCTTCCTTAGTGGTACATAATAATATTCTTGTTTTTTTCCTAGCTTTGGAGCAGTAACATTTTTTGAGGTGATCAAGTTATTGGGTTGCATGTTTTGGTATTTAATTTACTTGGGAGAATCCGATATTTTGTTGGAGGATGGTAATGAGAGAGAGAGAGAGAAAGAGAGAGAGAGAGGAGTGGTGGTATTTTTGGAAATATTTGTGTATGCATGGCTATACGTGGTGAGTTGGGGTAGGTTGTGTTTTTGACTTCTGCTTACGTATAGTATACACAATAAATCTAGTTTTATTGTAGAGTATTAAGAGATGGTGAAGTTTTGGTGGTTTTGGTGATGTGTGTGTTTCTGTGGCCGTACATGGTGAGTTGGGGTAGTTTGTGTGTTTGACTTCCGCTTGTATATAGTATACACGTAGAATCTAGTTTTTTTTTTTTTAAGTATAAATCTATTGTGGTTGGTTGGATGTTTTTAAAAGGAACATGAGGCTTTGGATGTAGAGGCCCGAGAAATTTTAATCTTTGAAATATCTATTAATTGTTAATTGAGAAAATATGGTTTTATCGGTGGATAATTGACTTGAGGACTTAAGTGATAAAATAGAAGTTTGAGGGACTAAATGTGTAATTTGGCTTTGAGGTGGTATAAATATGTTGGATGTGTTGTAGGAGATAAAAGTATCTCCATACTCCTTTCCCTCTCTCACGCCGTTCTCCTCTCTCTCCCACCGACATCTCTCTCTCTCCTTCTCTCAAACTCAAAACTCCACCTCTCACCCCAAAATCTTTGAGATTCAACCTCCCACCGGCCTTGCAATCACGTTCATAAGCCCGGAAATCCTTGGGTGGAGTTCGAATCGAAGTTCCAAGGTTCGAAAGTTTAGGGCTCGTCCAATAACGCGAGGATCTCGTCCATTGTCTCGAGGTAGGAACTTCTTGACCTCTTTTATATGTTTCCTTGTTGATTTGGTGTAGAATCGAGCTGTTGATTGTTGGATTTTGGTTGTGATTCGTGTTCTGAAAATTTGCTGAAATCGCTACCCGAAGCCAATCCGTATCGATACGGTTTTCGTGGCGTATCGATACGGGTAGCTTATCTTTTGAAACAGTTGAACGCGTATCGATACGGATTTTACGCGTATCGATACACAGAGCTTATCTCCAGGTTTTGTTCCTGTTGACCATTTGTTGACTGTTTTGGCTCTCAACCACTTCAAAACCCCTTGAAACACCTTCTAATTGATCTCAAGCTCGTTCATTTGACTTCTTTGGACTTTTCGATGCTTCCCTCACCCGTCGGCTTTCCGTTGGCACAAATTGAATATGGAATCACATGGTTAAACGTTGTTAAGGTGCTTATTGGTTGTAAATTGGAATATGTGACCGCTTGTGATGCATTTGTGATAGTATTGGCATATCATACGACATTACGTTTGAGAATGTGATCTCGGGAAGTCATAACTTGCATGTTAGTTGAGAATTGAGTGGTTTGAGGTTGAATGGTGGTTTAGGGAGTCCCGTACGCAAGGGGTGGTAATATGGTGACACTCTAGGGTTTCGTACGCAAGGGGTGGTAATACGGTAACCCTGGGTTTGTGGGGATCACTGTGACGCAAGGGGTGGTAACACGGTAATCCACATGGTGTTGTATGGTAACGCAAGGGGTGGAAATACCGATTGGGGGAAAGTTTGAGGTAGCGAGTTAAGTTGAGAATGTCGAGGTGGTTGAGTCATGTGACTTGCATGCATAATCGGAATAGAGGTTTATTTTACGAATCGATCGATCATTAAGCAACGAGCTTGTTTCCTTATCTTTCCTTCCATTGCACTAGTCAACATGTTTGCATATAACATTGGTAAAGATTTTCCTACTGGGCTATTGTAGCTCAACAAAATCCTTCTTTTCAGGTTCTAATGCCGGTCAATAGCATCATGAAATGCGTGCTTGGGATGTGGACGAATTTTTGGAAGCTTACTACTTTAGTTACTTCTTCACCTTGTATAGTTTGGTTTTTAATCAAGATGGTTTTGTAACTAAATATTCTTAATTTCCTTTTGACTAGAATGTTGGGACTTTCCGTACATGTTGTAACCACACTTAAGCTTATTTGGGCCGTGGTGCCAAATTTGTATATTCTTTCCAATTGGGGACTTGTCTGTAAATTAAACAGGGGGGACTTTATTATGGGATTACGAAGGCAAGCGTAGCACTTTCATTTAAAACATATTATTTATCTTATGTTGAAAATCCAGGTCGTGACAAATTGGTATCAGAGCGTCTAGGTTTAAATACTTTGAGACCGTGGGGAGACTTCTAGTCTCATGGGTTCAAAATGTCACGCCTTTTTCATAACATGTGTGTGCTTGCATGAATGACGTGTGTTCACAGGACTGGTATTGCATCTATGTTTGCATGAAATAGTGATAGGTTGACGACCTATATCAAAAAAATGGGAGTTTGACCTGTGCATAGTGGGTGCGGCAGCGTTTGTTGCTATTATTTTGGTTTCTGTTAGCAGTCTTGTTCTTGGATTTTATGTGGAAAGATGTCCTTTCAGATGAGCTGGAAAGCCGTGAAGGATTATGGTGATTGTGTGTAGTGCCGAGGCTGATAAGTGAAGGCTGTTATTTGTTAGTACATAATAGAAGTGTTAGACTGTTAGTAAGACTTGTGAGCTAAGTGTTTGATGTGTTTTGTTTGAATTGCGCAGATTACATGTTGAGTTTAAAATACTTTTAGTAAATCTTATGAGATGTGAGGTGCATTGAGTGTAAACGTACAAAGGGTAGTATGTTTGTTAGGATCGAAGAAGGAAGAAGAAAAGAGAATGCATGTTGAGGTGTGACAGGAACCATAGTTTGTCTAGGGATTGAGTGAGATATATCATAGCTAGAGGGTTGAACTAGTGAGTGACTTGAATGTGTCAGAAGGGATGATATTTTGTTGTGGTAGTGATTGTGGTCGATTTTTGTTATGGTAGTCATTGAAGTAGTGATTTTAAGTAAAGGTAAGACAAGTTGAACTTTCATTGAGAGTTGTAAGTATCTGAGGTTGACATAGGAAGATGAGAGTTATAGGTAGGGTGTCTAGATATAGTATGTGGCTTCTGGACACCCAGGCGACTACTGATGAGATCCAGTTGGAAGAGGCGCTTGATCACCGCTCCTTCTAGATGGAGGTCTCGGAAAGTCAATTGGACACTAGGATTGTGTATAAGGGTTAGATCTCTAGGCTTGAGATAGATGGCTTTGCGTAAGAATTTCGTAGAAAAGGGAAGTGTTATGGTGTTGTAGTCTTCATTGTTGAGGTGAATGTCATGGTGGTGTCATTATGACAGGATGGTAGAAAATAGTGATAGCATTATATAAAAAAAAAAAAAGGAGAAAAAGAGAGAAGACAAAACTTGAGGTGTACTATATCAATGTGACTTGAGGCGAGTGATTGATGTCAGTGTATGGTGAAAGACTTGTTTGAAGTGAGGGCAATGTGAACGAGGACTATTGTGAGTTGAAAGATTGGAGTGTAAAGATTGTGGGTGAGGTGAAATTGGCGATGTAGACTAGACTGATGACAGTACAGGATGCATTGAGGTATGCCTTTGAGGTGATAGATTTGTGAGGGACTAGGGCTTAAATAGTGGTAGTGATAGCAGTGATGGTGATGGAAATGGTGTGGTTGATATTATTGAGGTTGAATGCAACTGTGGTAAGTATTTTTGAGGAAAATTGATGTCGTTATGACTACATAGTTAAGAGGAGAAGTTTGTGAGCTGTGAAACTTGTGGTGAGCGGAACTATTAGAAGTTATTGGTATGAGAAAATTGATTCCTAAGTGATGAGGTACTCGGAGTCTTAGAACATAATGAGAGGTATAGACTTGCTGTTTGAAATCTCTGAATCGTGTGGGTATTTAGAAATTTTTTTTTTCAATTGGTTTGTATTGGTGACTAAATATTAGCATAGAGATATTCGAGATTACTGGATGTTTGTTGGTGCAGCCATGGCACCTATTACGTATAACTATTTGAGTAATGAGACATTGTCAGGTTGTATTGCTGTCGAGTCATAGATTTGATTAAGTGTTAAAGAGTACGTATGTTTGGTGTGTATATTTTAATTGCAGTAATGTTTAAAGTTGTGAGTATATTGAATACCTAGCTTGCTAGAGTAACTGAATGTGAGTATTCGAGATTGATGGGCAAATGGAAAACAAGACAGGGTGTTGCGAGGGTGAGATGAAATGATTATTATTGGGCTTGCTAGAGCCAGGAAATTGTGACGTACTGGATACTGAGTGAGTTCGTTGGTATGTGGATAAATTTGGCATTATGTAAGTCAGTAATTTGTATGAATAGTTTGTTGATATACTTCACGTACGAAACTTGTCATTTAGCATTAGCATGCATGCTTAATTTGATATGTGATCCTGATAAGTGCGATTTGCCTTAATGAATGGTGCGGAGTAGACATCGAAGGGTATGTGGGTACGAAGAGAGGACTCTTAGTTAGAATCTGGCATGTGCCTCTGTTATCTTTTTGTATGAAACGATTAGAAGGTTAGATATGGGAGGTATCAGCAGGGTGTCAACCTATAGTTGGGAATTGTTAATGGTTTGTGATAAGGGGAAATAGTGAATTTGGGAATTTATCAGAACGGTTTTAAAGTTGCGTTGTGTTGAGTTATATAGCTAAGATCTAATTCCATAGCAGTGAGTTTGGGTTTTCGAAAAGTAGAAACCAGAAATGATTTTGAGTGGACTAAGGAAGGTGGAGTAGTGTTAGACTTTTGATGGTATTCGAATGTAAAAAAAAAATTGGCATTTGAGATTTATGTAGAATTTGTATGAGAGTTGTATGGGTAATAGAGGCGTGAAATGGAGGTAATGACTAGTAGTCTTGTGTTATAAGTGTATTGATGTATTGATGGAGGTTGATTGTGTCCTTACGAGAGGGAGGTAAGTGTCACGAGGCAAGCGGTCATTTGAGAAATGTAAGGGAAATGGTGTTACAGTCGGTTAATAGCAGTATTGATATTATGAATCAATTGTGAGGTATGTTTATTCTTGACGTCGAGAGATAGACCAATAACTTGAAGCGTGAAAGGTTTGACTATGGTGGGTGGATGACTATAATTGATCTAAGGGTGATGAGGCTTTTTAGTTTTGTTCCAGTGGAGATTATTTGAGATTCTTTGGATGGGCGAGTGAAGTCATTCGTTAATTGATGTTGGTTAGAAAAGATAGAACTTGGAGTTTTCGGGGTAGTTGGGAAGATCACTTGCTGTTAGTCGAACTCGCTTACAATAATAGTTACCAATCTAGTACCGAGATGGCATCGTATGAAGCCTTGTATGGGAGACCGTGTCGATCACCCGTTTGTTGGACCGAGATGGGCGAGGCTACGTTGGTTGGGCCGGATTTGATCAAAGAAACCTCTGAAAGTATGAGAGTGATTCGTCAACGGTTGTTAACCGTGCAAAGTAGGCAAAAGAGTTATGCCGATCGCCGTCGCCGGCCGTTATCGTTTGAAGTGTGGGATTACGTGTTTCTTAAGGTATCGCCACATCGGGGATTATCTCGTTCTGGGCAAAGGGGCAAGCTTTCATCGCGTTTTATCGGGCCGTTCGACATTGTCGAGAAGATTGGGGAAGTCGCGTATCGATTGGCTTTACCACCGAGGTTATCGGATGTTCACAATGTGTTTCATGTACCGATATTGCGGAAGTATGAACCGGATCCGTCACACGTTCTAGAGTGGTCCGAACTTGAGTTAGAAGCCGATGCGTCCTATGAGGAAGAGCCGATACGTATCCTAGATTCGCGCGAGCAAGTCTTGAGGGGTAAAACCATTCCATTAGTGCGAGTCTTATGGAGTCATCTCGGAAGGGAAGAGTCGACGTGGGAAAGGGAAGACGACGTGAGAGAGAAGTATCCGCATTTGTTTCCGAGTTGATCAATGTGAGTCTTAAGTTTAAGCTTTACGATTGTTGGCTTCTTGTTTGGTGATATATGTTGTTGCACGAGTATGACTATGTGATGCATGACTTAGTTGACTTGCATTGTAAATTTCGGGACGAAATTTCTTTAAGGAGGATAGATTGTAGAGACCCGAGAAATTTTAATCTTTGAAATATCTATTAATTGCTAATTGAGAAAATATGGTTTTATTGGTGGATAATTGACTTGAGGACTTAAGTGATAAAATAGAAGTTTAAGGGAGTAAATGTGTAATTTGGCTTTGAGGTGGTATAAATATGTTGGATGTGTTGTAGGAGATAAAAGTATCTCCATACTCCTCTCCCTCTCTCACGCCGTTCTCCTCTCTCTCCCACCGACATCTCTTTCTCTCTCCTTCTCTCACACTCAAAACTCCACCTCTCACCCCAAAATCTTTGAGATTCAACCTCCCACCGGCCTTGCAATCACGTTCATAAGCCCGGAAATCCTTGGGTGGAGTTCGAATCGAAGTTCCAAGGTTCGAAAGTTTAGGGCTCGTCCAATAACGCGAGGATCTCGTCCATTGTCTCGAGGTAGGAACTTCTTGACCTCTTTTATATGTTTCCTTGTTGATTTGGTGTAGAATCGAGCTGTTGATTGTTGGATTTTGGTTGTGATTCGTGTTCTGAAAATTTACTGAAATCGCTACCCGAAGCCAATCCGTATCGATACGGTTTTCGTGGCGTATCGATACGGGTAGCTTATCTTTTGAAACAGTTGAACGCGTATCGATACGGATTTTACGCGTATCGATACACAGAGCTTATCTCCAGGTTTTGTTCCTGTTGACCATTTGTTGACTGTTTTGGCTCTCAACCACTTCAAAACCCCTTGAAACACCTTCTAATTGATCTCAAGCTCGTTCATTTGACTTCTTTGGACTTTTCGATGCTTCCCTCACCCGTCGGCTTTCCGTTGGCACAAATTGAATATGGAATCACATGGTTAAACGTTGTTAAGGTGCTTATTGGTTATAAATTGGAATATGTGACCGTTTGTGATGCATTTGTGATAGTATTGGCATATCATACGACATTACGTTTGAGAATGTGATCTCGGGAAGTCATAACTTGCATGTTAGTTGAGAATTGAGTGGATTGAGGTCGAATGGTGGTTTAGGGAGTCCCGTACGCAAAGGGTGGTAATATGGTGACACTCTAGGGTTTCGTACGCAAGGGGTGGTAATATGGTAACCCTGGGTTTGTGGGGATCACTGTGACGCAAGGGGTGGTAACACGGTAATCCACATGGTGTTGTATGGTAACGCAAGGGGTGGAAATACCGATTGGGGGAAAGTTTGAGGTAGCGAGTTAAGTTGAGAATGTCGAGGTGGTTGAGTCATGTGACTTGCATGCATAATCGGAATAGAGGTTTATTTTACGAATCGATCGATCATTAAGCAACGAGCTTGTTTCCTTATCTTTCCTTCCATTGCACTAGTCAACATGTTTGCATATAACATTGGTAAAGATTTTCCTACTGGGCTATTGTAGCTCAACAAAATCCTTCTTTTCAGGTTCTAATGCCGGTCAATAGCATCATGAAATGCGTGCTTGGGATGTGGACAAATTTTTGGAAGCTTACTACTTTAGTTACTTCTTCACCTTGTATAGTTTGGTTTTTAATCAAGATGGTTTTGTAACTAAATATTCTTAATTTCCTTTTGACTAGAATGTTGGGACTTTCCGTACATGTTGTAACCACACTTAAGCTTATTTGGGTCGTGGTGCCAAATTTGTATATTCTTTCCAATTGGGGACTTGTCTGTAAATTAAACAGGGGGGACTTTATTATGGGATTATGAAGGCAAGCGTAGCACTTTCATTTAAAACATATTATTTATCTTATGTTGAAAATCCAGGTCGTGACATTGGATCTTGGAAGTTGTTTTTGGTACGTTGATACTTGAGAGTTGATTTTGTTTTAAGGATAGTTAATTACTTTTAGGGTTGCCCTAAGTTGCTCTAGATAGTATTTTATTTGAAACAGTTAGTGATTTCATATGGTTCGTTATGTTCAGGTGAGGTTAGTCTCTTGTTGCGTGTCAGTATTCCATGTCTACATGATGATCATCAATGTTACGACCTACCTTTTCTTTTTCCAAATAATTATTTTTTCGAAAAATTCGGCATTTATAGTACGATGCAATTTAACAATTTTTTACAAAATAGAGGTATAATTGTTATTATTATTGATTTGAGGGTACAAGTCAATTTAATTTATGTAATTAGTGGTGTACCATAATTAATTACTTTAGGTAATCAATTGGCTAGAAGTAAGTGTTTTGTGAGTTATGTTTATAAAGTTACTCTCAAGGAGATATTTACAACATACTATGGTTATATTTTGATAGAATATTGAGAGGCTTTGGGAGAGAGAGCATCAGCCATAGTCTTAGGGTTTTTTGGAGGCGACCTTACACCACGATTTTCGAATTCTTTCCCAATCTTTCATAGGGGGTACGTCATATTATTCTTGTTTATTTCCTTACTTTGGTGCCATAACATTTTTACAGGGGATCAAGTTATTGGGTTGCATGTCTTGGTATTTAATTTATTTGAGAGAATCTGAGATTTTGGTAGAGGATGGTAATGTGAGAGAGAGAGAGGAGTGGTGGTATTTTTTGAAATGTGTGTATGCGTGACTGTATGTGGTGAGCTGGGGTAGTGTGTGTTTTTGACTTCTGCTTGTATATAGTACAGAAAAAGAATCTTGTTTTACCGTAGATTATGAAGGGACAGTGAAGTGTTGGTGGTTTTAGTGGTGTGTGTATGTGTGGCTGTACGTGGTGAGATGGGGTAGTGTGTGTGTTTGACTTATGCTTGTATATAGTATAGTGGTAATATCTAGTTTTAGTGTTGATTATCAATGTAGTGTTGTTTGTTGGATGTTTTTAAAGGAACATGAGGCTTTGAAACTTGGAAATGGTTTTTGGTACGTGGATCAAACTACTCGAAGATAAGAGTTTTGGGTTTGGTACTTGACTAGGGACTTGAGAGTTGATTTAGTATTAAGGATAGTTAATTACTTTTTGTGTAGCTGTAAGTTGCTTTAGAGTGGTATTATACTTGAAACGGTTAGTGATTTCATATGGTTCGTTATGTACAGGTTTGTCTCTTTTTTTGCGTGTCAGTATTCCATCTCTACATGATGATCATCAATCTTACGAACTTCCTTTTCTTTTTTCATATAATTATTTTTTCTAAAAATTCGGCAATTATGGTATGATGCAATTTAACCATTTTGTGCAAAATAGAGGTATAATTGTCATTATTATGGATTTGAGGGTACAAGTATAATTAATTTAAGTAATTTGTGGTGTACCATAATTAATTACTTTCGGTAATCAATCGGCTAGAAGTAATGGTTTTGTGTGTTATGGGTAGTTTTATAAATTTACTCTCAATGAGAAATTGACAACATACTATGGTTATATTTTGATATAATATTGAGAGGCTTTGAGAGAGAGACCATCTGCCATTGTCTTAGGGTTCTTTGGATGCGACCTTACACCACGATTTTCGAACTTGGTACCGATCTTTCGTAGGGTACGTAATGTTATTCTTGTCCATTTCCTTACTTTGGAGGTATAACATTTTTTTAGGAGATCAAGTTATTGGGTTGCATGTTTTGGTATTTTATTTACTTGGGAGAATCAGTTATTTTGGTGGAGGATGGTAATGAGGGATAGAGAGAGAGAGGGAGAGGAGTGTTAGTGATGTGTATGTATGCATGGCTGTACGTGGTGAGTTAGGGTAATTTGCGTTTTTGACTTTTGGTTATGTATACTATACACAATGAATCTAGTTTTATTGTAGAGTATTAAGAGATGGTGAAGCTTTGGTGGTTTTGGTGATGTGTGTGTTTGTGTGGCCGTCCATGGTGAGTTGGGGTAGTGTGTGTGTTTTACTCCTGCTTTCATATATTATACACAAAGAATCTAGTTTTTTTTTAAAGTATAAATCTAGTTTGGTTGGTTGGATGTTTTTGAAAGGAACATGAGGCTTTGCATCTTGGAAGTGGTTTTCGGTTTTTAGTGGTGTGCTATAAGTAAGTACTTCAGGTAATCAATCGTCTAGAAGTAAGGGTTTTGTGGGTTATGGGTAGTTTAATAAAGTTATTCTCCAGGAAATATTCATAAAACATACTGGTGTTATATTGTGATAAAATGTTGAGAGGAGGCTTTGCGAAAGAGAGCGTCAGCCATAGTATCAGGGTTCTTTGGTGATGATATTACATCACGATTTTCGAACTCGTTCCCGATCTTCTGTAGGGGTACATAATATTATTCTTGTCTGTTTCCTTGCTTTGGAGCAGTAACATTTTTTGAGGTGATCAAGTTATTGGGTTGCATGTTTTGGTATTTAATTTACTGGGGAGAATCATTGATTTTTGGGGATGATGGTAATGAGATAGAGAGAGAGAAAGAGGGGGAGAGAGAGGGTTAGTGATGTGTATGTGTAGACACCTCCCAAACGGGGCATTGCCATATAGATTGATCGTTTGTTGCTCGATTGGTTGCTTGCTTCATAAACCAAGATCGTGGACATTCCCATGGCTAGGTACATCGTCACACGATAGCGGTTATCATCAAAACAGAGTCGCCACCCAGTTTATTAAAACTGGGAAAACAAGTAGAGATTCTGGGTACGGGAGCCAAAAGTACAGTAAGGGGAAGGTGTTAGGCACCTCTCTCTGCCCAGTCGTTAGACTGGCCCATAGTTATTCAACATAAGACATGTACATGCTTTGTTTAATTCCAATACATAATCTGTTTAATTAAGCCTTTAAACAGTAAATAAGGTGAGCCAATGTGATAATCAAAGCATTCATCAGAAAGCAGAGAAACGAAACAAACTGTCCCAGGGTAATGGATCCCGCGGCCGGTGAATTGATGTCACGGCCGAGGGATCCTCCTGGTTTGATGTATCGGCCGAGGGATCGAAGCCCCGGTCGTTGTTCTTCCTCACACCAGACAGAAAAGTTAATAAATGATCAAAACGCTATGGTTAGTCATAAATACGGTAAGTAAAACAAACCAGAGGCCGTTGGGCCTCACCACTTTGATCCCTCAGTTGCTTGATTGCTTCGGATTTGATTGTGATTGACTGATTGCCTCTTTGAAAACCCTAGGGTTAGGGTTTGAACTTCGGGGTTTGATCGTCGGATTGATGGCTGCCTTCGGGAGGTTAGGGCTTTTGAAGAGAGGGTTTGAGAGAGTGTTTTTGCAGAGTTTCGGAGCTTGGGTGAGTAATTTCACTTATGAATTTCGTGGTTGTATTTTCGGAGTCTAAAGGCCCTTTATATAGGCAATTGGTGACTCACTCCAGCCAATCAAAACACACGATTGCAATTACAATTGTAATGCAATGCAAACTCTTCGTTGTAATCTCTGAACGTGGCCCGAACGCATCGAGGAGGTAGCATAGTTGGATCAAACGTCTGACAGAACATTCCAGAGTTTGGAAAAAGGACGATCTGGCGGCCGAGTATTGGATGTTGCGGCCGAAGGATAGATCTTACGGCCGAGGGATTGATCTCTCAGGGAGATTTTCTAGCAACAGGTTGCTCGGGTGAGGAAATGATGTTAAGGCCGTGAGATCGATGTTACGGCCGACAGATGGATTCTCCTAGGCTTCTGTATTTTCTGTCTGAAAGGCTATATGGCTCTGGATGGGGTCCTCTAAGTGGCTCAAAGTTCTTACCGAAAGTCCTAAGGTTCTCGAGAAGGCAATCAACAATCACTGTATCCATTTCATCATCGGGATGGTCCCTAAGGTGGGACTTGAAATAATCGTTAGGCCAAATTGGGGTGTCTACAGTATGTATGCATAGCTGTACGTGGTGAGTTGGGGTAGGTTGTGTTTTTGACTTCTGCTTACGTATAGTATACATAATGAATCTAGTTTTATTGTAGAGTATTAAGAGATGGTGAAGTTTTGGTGGTTTTGAAGATGTGTGTGTTTCTGTGGCCGTACTTGGTGAGTTGGGGTAGTTTGTGTGTTTGACTTCCGTTTGTATATAGTATACACATAGAATCTATTTTTTTTTAAGTATAAATCTATTGTGGTTGGTTGGATGTTTTTAAAAGGAACATGAGGCTTTGGATCTTGGAAGTAGTTTTTGGTACGTGGATACTTGAGAGTTGATTTAGCTTTAAGGATAGTTAATTACTTTTAGGATTGCCCTAAGTTGCTCTAGATAGTATTTTTTTTGAATCAGTTAGTGATTTCATATGGTTCGTTATGTTCATGTGAGGTTAGTCTCTTGTTGTGTGTCAGTATTCCATGTCTACATGATGATCATCAATGTTACGACCTACCTTTTCTTTTTCCAAATAATTATTTTTTCTACAAATTCGGCATTTATAGTACGATGCAATTTAACAATTTTTTGCAAAATAGAGGTATAATTGTTATTATTATTGCTTTGAGGGTACAAGTCTATTTAATTTATGTAATTAGTGTTGTACCAAAATTAGTTACTTTAGGTAATCAATTGGCTAGAAGTAAGGGTTTTGTGAGTTATGGGTAGTTTTACAAAGTTAATCTCAAGGAGATATTCACGACATACTATGGTTATATTTTGATAGAATATTGAGAGGCATTTGGAGAGAGAGCATCAACCATAGTCTTAGGGTTCTTTGGAGGCGACCTTACACCACGATTTTCGAATTCGTTCTCGATCTATCGTAGGGGTACGTAATATTATTCTTGTTTATTTCCATTCTTTAGAGGTATAACATTTTTATAGAGTATCAAGTTATTGGGTTGGATGTTTTGGTATTTAATTACTTCGGAGAATTAGTGATTTTGGTGGAGGAAGGTAATGAGAGAGAGAGAGAGAGAGAAAGGAGTGGTGGCATTTTTTAAGATGATTGTGTATGCGTGGCTGTATGAGGTGAGTTGGGGTAGTGTGCGTTTTTGACTTCTGCTTGAATATTGTATACACAAAGAATTATGTTTTGTTCTAGATTTTGAAGAGACAGTGAAGTGTTGGTGGTTTTAGTGGTGTGTGTATGTGTGGCTGTACGTGGTGAGTTGGGGTAGTCTGTGTGTTTGACTTATGCTTGTATATAGTATACACAATGAATCTAGTTTTAATGTAGATTATAAATGTAGTGTTTTTGGTTGGATGTTTTTAAAAAGAACATGAGGCCTTGGAACTTCGAAGTAGTGTTTCGTACGTGGATCAAACTACTTGGAGATAAGAGTTTTAGGTTGGGTAGTTGACTAGGGACTTGGGAATTTATTTAGTTTTAAGGATAGTTAATTACTTTTTGGGTAGCTATAAGTTGCTCTAGGTGGTATTATACTAGAAACCGTTGGTGATTTAATATTGTTTGTTATGTACAGGTTAGTCTCTTGTCGCGTGTAAGTATTCCATGTCTATATAATGATCATCAATGTTACGCCATACCTTTTATTTTTCCTAATAATTATATTATCTAAAAATTCGGCATCTATAGTACGGTCCTATGTAACTATTTTGTGCACATTAGGGATATAATTGTCATTATTTTGAATTTGAGGGTATAAGTCTAATTAATTTTAGTAATTAGTGGTGTACTATAACAAAGTACTTCAGGTAATCAATCGGCTAGAAGTAAGGAGTTTTGGGTAGTTTAATAAAGTTACTCTCTAGGAAATATTCACAAACATACTGGGGTTAGATTGTGATAGCATGTTGAAAAGAGGCTTTGCGAGAGAGAGCGTCAGCCATAGTCTTAGGGTTCTTTGGAACCGATATTATAGCACGATTTTCGAATTCATTCCCGGTCTTCCATAGGGGTACATAATATTATTCTTATTTCTAACCAAGCTTTGGAGCAGTAACATTTTTTTAAGGGGATCAAGGTATTGGGTTGCAAGTTTGGGTATTTAATTTTCTTGGGAGAATCAGTGATTTTTGTTGAGGATGGTAATGAGAGAGAGAGAGAGGAGTGGTGGTATTTTTGAAATGTGTGTGTATGCGTGGTTGTACGAGGTTAGTTGGGTTAGTGTGAGTTTTTGACTTCTGCTTGTATATAGTATTCATATAGAATCTTGTTTTATGTTAGATTATGAAGGGACAGTGAAGTGTTGGTGGTTTTAGTGGTGTGTGTATGTGTGGCTGTACGTGGTGAGTTGGGGTAGTGTGTGTGTTTGACTTATGCTTGTATATAGTATGCACAGAGAATCTAGTTTTCTTGGAGATTATAAATGTAGTGTTGTTGGTTGGATGTTTTTAAAAGGAACATGAGGCTTTGGAACTTGGAAGTAGTTTTTGGTACGTGGATTAAACTACTTGTAGATAAGAGGTTTAAGTTTGGTAGTTGACTAGGAACTTGAGAGTTGATTTAGTTTTGAGGACAGTTAATTACTTTTTGCGTAGTTGTAAGTTGCTCTATGTGGTATTATACTTGAAACAGTTAGAGATTTCATATGGTTCGTTATGTACATGTTAGTCTCTTGTTGCGTGTAAGTTATCCATGTCTACATAATGATCATCAATGTTACGCCGTACCATTTGTTTTTCCTAATAATTATTTTTGCTAAAATATCGGCATCTATTGTACAGTCCTATGTTACTATTTTGTACACATTAGAGGTATAATTGTCATTATTATGAATTTAAGGGTACAAGTTTAATTAATTTTATTAATTATTGGTGTACTATAACTTAGTACTTCAAGTAATCAATCGTTTAGAAGTAAGGGTTTTGTGAGTTACGGGTAGTTTAATAAAGTTAATCTCAAGGAAATATTCACAAACATACTGGGGTTATATTGTGAAAGAATGTTAAGAGGAGGCTTTGCAAATGAGAGCGTCTGCCATAGTCTTAGGATTCTTTGGAGCCAATATTACAGGACGATTTTCGAACTCGTTCCCGATCTTCCTTAGGGGTACATATTATTATTATTCTTTTTTTCCAAGCTTTAGAGCAGTAATATTTTTTGTGGGGATCAAGTTATTGGATTGCATGTTTTGGTATTTAATTTACTTGGGAGAATCAGTGATTTTTGTGGAAGATGGTATGGGAGAAAGAGAAAGAGAGAGAGAGAGAGGAATGGTCGTATTTTTTGAATTGTGTGTGTATGTGTAGCTGTACTAGGTTAGTTGGGTTAGTGTGCGTTTTTTTTACTTCTGCTTGTATATGTATACATAAAGAATCTTGTTTTATTGTAGATTATGAAGGGATAGTGAAGTGTTGGTGGTTTTTGTGGTGTGTGTATGTGTGGCTGTACGTGGTGAGTTGGGGTAGTGTGTGTGTTTGACTTATGCTTGTATATAGTATACATAGAGAATCTAGTTTTTTTTGGAGATTATAAATGTAGTGTTGTTGGTTGGATGTTTTTAAAAGGAACATGAGGCTTTGGAACTTGGAAGTAGTTTTTGGTACGTGGATCAAACTACTTGGAGATAAGAGTTTTAGGTTTGGTAGTTGACTAGGGACTTGAGAGTTGATTAAGTTTTGAGGACAGTTAATTCCTTTTTGGGTAGCTGTAAATTGCTCTATGTGATACTATACTTGAAATATTTAGTGATTTCATATGGTTCGTTATGTACAGGTTAATCTCTTGTTGCGTTTAAGTATTCCATGTCTATATAATGATCATCAATGTTACGCACTACCTTTTATTTTTCCTAATAATTATTTTTGCTAAAAATTCAGCATCTATAGTACGGTCCTTTGTAACTATTTTGTGCACATTAGAGGTATAATTGTCATTATTATGAATTTGTGGGTTCAAGTCTAATTAATTTTGGTAATTAGTGGTGTACTATAACATAGTACTTCAGGTAATCAATTTGCTAGAAGTAAGGGTTTTGTGAGTTTTGGGTAGTTTAATAAAGTTACTCTCAAGGAAATATTCACAAACATACTGGGGTTATATCGTGATAGAATGTTGAGAGCAGGCTTTGCGAGAGAGAGCGTCAGCCATAGTATCAGGGTTCTTTGGTGACGATATTACATCACGATTTTCGAACTCGTTCCTGATCTTCCGTAGGGGTACATAATATTATTCTTGTTTCTTACCAAACTTTGGAGTTGTAACATTTTTTTTAAGGGGATCAAGTTATTGGGTTGCAAGTTTTGTTATTTAATTTACTTGGGAGAATCAGTGATTTTTGTGGAGGATGGTAATGAACGAGAGAGAGAAAGAGAGAGGAGTGGTGGTATTTTTTGAAATGTATGTGTACGCGTGACTGTACTAGGTTAGTTGGGTTAGTGTGGGTTTTTTACTTCTGCTTGTATATAGTATACATAAAGAATCTTGTTTTTATTGTAGATTATGAAGGGATAGTGAAGTGTTGGTGGTTTTTGTGGTGTGTGTATGTGTGGCTGTACGTGGTGAGTTGGGGTAGTGTGTGTGTTTGACTTATGCTTGTATATAGTATACATAGAGAATCTAGTTTTTTTGGAGATTATAAATGTAGTGTTGTTGGTTGGATGTTTTTAAAAGGAACATGAGGCTTTGGAACTTGGAAGTAGTTTTTGGTACGTGGATCAAACTACTTGGACATAAGAGTTTTAGGTTTGGTAGTTGACTAGGGACTTGAGAGTTGATTAAGTTTTGAGGACAGTTAATTCCATTTTGGGTAGCTGTAAATTGCTCTATGTGATACTATACTTGAAATATTTAGTGATTTCATATGGTTCGTTATGTACAGGTTAATCTCTTGTTGCGTTTAAGTATTCCATGTCTATATAATGATCATCAATGTTACGCACTACCTTTTATTTTTCCTAATAATTATTTTTGCTAAAAATTCAGCATCTATAGTACGGTCCTTTGTAACTATTTTGTGCACATTAGAGGTATAATTGTCATTATTATGAATTTGTGGGTTCAAGTCTAATTAATTTTGGTAATTAGTGGTGTACTATAACATAGTACTTCAGGTAATCAATTTGCTAGAAGTAAGGGTTTTGTGAGTTTTGGGTAGTTTAATAAAGTTACTCTCAAGGAAATATTCACAAACATACTGGGGTTATATCGTGATAGAATGTTGAGAGCAGGCTTTGCGAGAGAGAGCATCAGCCATAGTATCAGGGTTCTTTGGTGACGATATTACATCACGATTTTCGAACTCGTTCCTGATCTTCCGTAGGGGTACATAATATTATTCTTGTTTCTTACCAAACTTTGGAGTTGTAACATTTTTTTAAGGGGATCAAGTTATTGGGTTGCAAGTTTTGTTATTTAATTTACTTGGGAGAATCAGTGATTTTTGTGGAGGATGGTAATGAACGAGAGAGAGAAAGAGAGAGGAGTGGTGGTATTTTTTGAAATGTATGTGTACGCGTGGCTGTACTAGGTTAGTTGGGTTAGTGTGGGTTTTTTACTTCTGCTTGTATATAGTATACATAAAGAATCTTGTTTTTATTGTACATTATTAAGGGACAGTGAAGTGTTGGTGGTTTTTGTGGTGTGTGTAGGTGTGGCTGTACGTGGTGAGTTGGGGTAGTGTGTGTGTTTGACTCATGCTTGTATATAGTATACATAGAGAATCTAGTTTTTTTTGTAGATTATAAATGTAGTGTTGTTGGTTGGATGTTTTTAAAAGGAACATGAGGCTTTGGAACTTGGAAGTAGTTTTTGGTACGTGGATCAAACTACTTGGAGATAAGAGTTTTAGGTTTGGTAGTTGACTAGGGACTTGAGAGTTGATTAAGTTTTGAGGACAGTTAATTAATTTTTGGCTAGCTGTAAGTTGCTCTATGTGGTATTATACTTGAAAGAGTTAGTGATTTCATATAGTTCGTTATGTACAGTTTAATCTCTTGCTTTTTTAAGTATTCCATGTCTATATAATGATCATCAATGTTACGCCCTACCTTTTATTTTTCCTAATAATTATGTTTGCTAAAAATTTGGCATCTATAGTACGGCCTTTTGTAACTATTTTGTGCACATTAGAGGTTTAATTTTCATTATTATGAATTTGTGGATACAAGTCTAATTAATTTTAGTAATTAGTGGTGTACTATAACTAAGTACTTCAGGTGATCAATCGGCTAGATGTAAGGGTTTTGTGAGTTATGGGTTGTTTAATAAAGTTACATTCGAGGAAATATCCACAAACATACTGCGGTTATAGTGTGATGGAATGTTGAGAGGAGGCTTTGCGAGAGAGAGTGTCAGCCACAGTTTAGGGTTCTTTGGAGCCGATGTTACGACACGATTTTTGCACTCGTTCCCAGTCTTCTGTAGGGGTACGTAATATTATTATTGTTTGTTTCCTAGCTTTGGAGCTGTAACATTTTTTTTAGTGGATCAAGTTATTGGGTTGCATATTTTGGCATTTAATTTGCTTGGGAGAATAAGTGATTTTGGTAGAGGATGGTAATGAGAAAGAGAGAGAGTGAGAAAGGAACGGTGGAGAGAGAGGGGGGAAGGAGAGAGAGAGAGAGAGAAAGAGAGAGAGATGAGAGGAGAGTTGGTGATGTGTATGTATGCATGGATGTATGAGGTGAGTTCGGGTAGTTTGCGTTTTTGACTTCTTCTTATGTATAGTGTACACATTGAATCTAGTTTTATTGTAGAGTATTAAGAGACGGTGAAGCTTTGGTGGTTTTTGTGATGTGTGTGTATGTTTGGCTATACACGGTGAGTTGGGATAGTTTGTGTGTTTGACTTCTGCTTGTATATAGTATAAATGAAGAATCTAATTTTTTTTTTTAAGTATGAAACTAGTGTGGTTGGTGGGATGTTTTTAAAAGAAACATGAGGCTTTGGATCTTGGAAGTTGTTTTTAGTACGTCGATACTTGAGAGTTGATTTAGTTTTAAGGATAGTTAATTACTTTTAGGGTTGCCCTAAGTTGCTATAGATAGTATTATATTTGAAACAGTTAGTGATTTCATATATTTCGTTATGTACAGGTGAGGTTAGTCTCTTGTTGCGTGTCAGTATTCCATGTCTGCATGATGATCATCAATGTTACAACCTACCTTTTCTTTTTCCAAGTAATTATTTTTTCTAAAAATTATTCATTCATAGTATGATGCAATTTAACTATTTTGTGCAAAATAGATGTATAATTGTCATTATTATGGATTTGAGGTTACAAGTCTAATTAATTTATGTAATTAGTGGTGTACCATAACTAATAACTTTATGTAATCAATCGGCTAGAAGTAAGGGTTTTGTATGTTATGGGTAGTTTTATAAAGTTGCTCTCAAGGAGATATTCACAACATACTATGGTTATGTTTTGATAGAATATTGAGAGGCCTTGGGAGAGAGACCATAACCATAATCTTAGGGTTCTTTGGAGGCGACCTTACACCATGATTTTCGAACTCGTTCTCGATCTCTCTTAGCAGTACGTAATATCATTCTTGTTTATTTCGTTACTTAAGAGGTATAACATTTTTATAGGGGATCATGTTATTGGGTTGCATGTTTTGGTATTTAATTTACTTGTGAGAATCAGTGATTTTGGTGGAGGATGGTAATGAGAGAGAGAGGAGTGGTGTTATTTTTGGAGATGTGTGTGTATGCGTGGCTGTACGTGGTGAGTTGGGGTAGTGTGCGTTTTTTACTTCTGCTTGCATATAGTATACACAAAGAATCTTGTTTTATTGTAGATTATGAAGGGATAGTGAAGTATTGTTGGTTTTAGTGGTGTGTGTATGTGGCTGTACGTGGTGAGTTGGGGTAGTGTGTATTTTTTTACCTTTGCTTGTATATAGCATACACAAAGAATCTAATTTTATTGTAGGTTATAAATGCGGTGTTTTTGGTTGAATGTTTTTAAAAGGAACATGAGGCTTTGGAACTTGTAAATGGTGTTTGGTACGTGGATCATACTACTTGGAGATAAGAGTTTTAGGTTTGGTAGTTGACAAGGAACTTGAGATTTGATTTAGTTTTAAGGATAGTTAATTACTTTTTGGGTAGCTGTAAGTTGCTCTAGGTGGTATTATACTTGAAAGAGTTAGTGATTTCATGTGGTTCGTTATGTATAGGTTAGTCTCTTGTTGTGTGTATGTATTCCATGTCTATATAGTGATCATCAATGTTACGCACTACCTTTATTTTTCCTAATAATTATTTTTGCTCAAAATTCGGCATCTATAGTACGGTCTTATGTAAATATTTTGTGCACATTAAAGGTATAATTGTCATTATTATGAATTTGATGGTATAAGTCTAATTAATTTTAATAATTAGTTTTTTAATATAACTAAGTACTTCAGGTAATCAATCGGCTGGAAGTAAGGGTTTTATGAGTTATGGGTAGTTTAATATAGTTACTATCAAGGAAATATTAACAAACATAATGGGGTTATATTGTGATAGAATGTTATGTGGAGGCTATGCGAGAGAGAGTGTCATCCATAGTCTTAGGGTTCTTTGGAGCCGATATTACAACACGATTTTCGAACTCGTTCCTAATCTTCCGTAGGGGTACATGATATTTTTCTTGTTTGTTTCCTGGTTTTGGAGTAGTAACATTTTTTGAGGGGATCAAGTTATTGGTTTGCATGTTTTGGTATTTAATTTATTTTGGAGAATCTGTGATTTTGGGAGGGAGAGAGAGAGAGAGAGGGTGAGGAGTGTTGTTGGTTTTAGTGATGTGTATGTATGCATGGTTGTACGTGGTGAGTTGGGGTAGTTTGTGTTTTTGACTTCTGCCTATGTATAGTATACACAATGAATCTAGTTTTATGGTAGAGTATTAAGAGACGGTGAAGCTTTGGTGGTTATGGTGATGTGTGTGTATGTGTGGCTGTACATGGTGAGTTGGGATAGTGTGTGTGTTTAACTTCTGCTTGTATATAGTATACCCAAAGAATGTATTTTATTGTAGATTACAAATGTTATGTTGTTGGTTGGATGTTTTTAAAAGGAACATGAATTTTTGGAACTTGGAAGTGGTTTTTGGTTCTTGGATCAAACTAATTGGAGATAAGAGTTTTATGTTTGGTGTTTGACTAGGGACTTGAGAGTTGATTTAGTTTTAAGTATAGTTAATTACTTTTTGGGTAGCTGTAAGTTGATTTAGGTGGTATTAGACTTGAAACAGTTAGTGATTTCGTATGGTTCGTTATGTACAGGTTAGTCTCTTGTTGCGTGTAAGTATTCCATGTCTATATAATGATCATCAATGTTACGCCCTACCTTTTATTTTTCCTAATAATTATTTTAGCTAAAAATTCAGCATCTATAGTATGGTCCTATGTAACTATTTTGTGCACATTAAAGGTATAATTGTCATTATTATAAATTTGAGGGTACATGCCTAATTAGTTTTAATAATTAGTGGTGTACTATAACTAAGTACTTCAGGTAATCAATCGGCTAAAAGTAAGTGTTTTGTGAGTTACGGGTAGTTTAATAAAGTAACTCTCAAAGAAATATTCACAAACATACTGGGGTTATGTTGTGCTAGAACGTTGAGAGGACCCTTTGCGAGAGAGAGCGTCAACCGTAGTCTTAGTGTTCTTTGGAGCCGATATTACAGCATGATTTTCGAACTCGTTTCCGATCTTCTGTAGGGGTACATAGTATTATTCTTGTTTGTTTCCTGGCTTTGGAGCAGTAACATTTTTGAGCGGATCAGGTTATTGGATTGTATGTTTTGGGATTTAATTTACTTGGGAGAATTTGTGATTTTGGTGGAGAGAGAGAGGGAGAGTGAGAGGAGTGTTGGTGATGTGTATGTATGCGTGACTGTACGTGATGAGTTGGGGTAGTTTGCCTTTTTGACTTCAGGTTATGTGTAGTATACACAATAAATCTAGTTTTATTGTAGAGTATTAAGAGACGGTGAAGCTTTAGTGGTTTTGGTGATGTGTGTGTACGTGTGGCCATACATGGTGAGTTGGGGTAGTATGTGTGTTTGACTTCTGCTTGTATATAGTATACACAAAGAATCTAGTTTTTTTTTAAAGTATAAATCTAGCGTGGTTAGTTGGATGTTTTTTAAAGGAACATGAGGCTTTGGATCTTGTAATTAAGGATAGTTAATTACTTTTAGGGTAGTCTTAAGTTGCTCTAGATAGTATTATATTTGAAACAGTGAATGATTTCCTATGGTTCATTATGTACAAGTTAGTCTCTTGTTGCGTGTCAGTATTCTCTGTGTACATGATGATCATCAATGTTACGACCTACCTTTTCTTTTTCCAAATAATTTTTTTTTCTAAAAATTCGATATTTTTAGTACGATGCAATTTAACTTTTTGTGCAAAATAGAGGTATAATTGTCATTATTATGGATTTGAGGGTACAAGTCTTATTAATTTATGTAATTAGTGGTGTACCATAATTAATTAATTTAGGTAATCAACCGGCTAGAAGTAAGGGTTTTGTGAGATATGTGTAGTTTTATAAAGTTACTCTCAAGGAGATATTCACAACATACTATGGTTATATTTTGATAGAATATTGAGAGGCTTTGGGAGAGAGAGAATTAGCCATAGTCTTAGGGTTCTTTGGAGGCGACCTTACACCACGATTTTCGAACTCGTTCCCGATCTTTCGTAGGGGTACGTAATATTATTCTTGTTTATTTCCTTACTTTGGAGGCATAACATTTTTGTAGGGGATCAAGTTCTTGGGTTGCATGTTTTGGTATTTAATTTACTTTGGAGAATCAGTGATTTTGGTAGAGGATGGTAATGAGAGAGAGAGAGAGAGAGATAGGAGTGGGGTAGTGTGCGTGGCTATACGTGGTGAGTTGGGGTAGTGTGCGTTTTTTACTTCTGCTTGTATATAGTATACGCAAAAAATCTAGTTTTGTTGATGAGATTGAAGATAAAGTGATGTGTTGGTGGTTTTAGTGATGTGTGTGCATGCGTGGCTGTACGTGGTGAGTTGGGGTAGTGTGTGTTTGACTCTGCTTGTATATAGTATACACAAAGAATCTAGTTTTATTGTAGATTATAAATGTAGTTTTGTTGGTTCGATGTTTTTAAATGGAACATTAGGCTTTGGAACTTAAAAGTGGTTGGTGTAGAGACTCGTGTTTATTTTATCCATAGTTGATATTTATTAAATGCATAATTTTCGGAAAAGGATAATGGAATAACTGTATTTATGTGATTTGGGGTTAAAACGAAGGAATTGATTGTGGAAGGAGGTAATGTGTGATTTGTGGATTTAAGAGTATAAATAGGGGAGATGAGGGAGCATGGGATCATTTTCCCCTCACCCTCACTCACGTCTCTCTCTCCCGGTCTCTCTCTCCAACGCCTCTCTCACTCTCTCTTGCTCTCTCACCAAAATCACTCAAAAACCCACCAATATAACCTTCAATCCTTCGACCTCTACGCGTATTGCGGCCCGTATCCCGTTCATTGGAGCTCGAGGAGGTCGTATCCCGTTCGAATCGAAGTTTTCGGAGAGCTAGGGCTCGTAACTTTGTGGGTTTCGTTCTTCGGCTTTGAGGTAGGGATTCTACCTCTCAATACATGTAGTTGAAGTGTTTTCCTTGCTTGAAATTGTATCCATGGTTGTTGTTGTTGTTGTTGTGGTTGTTGTTGAAGTTCTGAAAATCTAGAAAAACCGCTCGTAAGCCTCCCGTATGGATACGGCCAAAAATCTGTATCCATACGGAACAAGCTGGAAAATTCGTAACCGACCCGTATCCATACGGCTTTTTTTCTCGTATCCATACAGTGAGCTTATCTCCAGAATTCACTGTTTTGCTCCAAAACCCATTGATTTGACCCCCGATCACTTTCAACTCGTTCCAAGTACTTCTAAAACCCTCATAATCATTGTTGAACACCCTTGTTGGGCTCTTGTGCGTTCTTGGCACTTCCTTACTTTCGTTCGATATAATTTGTCCTAATTATCATATGAACTTGAAATGGAACGAAACGTTATGAAATTTGAGACACACAAAACTTGTTGACACAACGCGTGAACACTCAAGGCCCATCGACGGGTGGGTGCTTGGCAGGGATATCAGGGTCACATAAATAGCCTGGCAGGAGCTAATGCTCGTATTGATTATTCAAGGCCCAACCTTCGAGGTGGGTGCTTGGCAGGGGATATCGGGGTCCCATGAATAGCCCGGCAAGAGCTTCGGCTCATGACACATAACGCGAGACGGTTTGGATATGCGAGATATGATAATGGTTAAAGGTTGAGGGGTATTCTAAATCTCATGGCTTGTTTGTCGGATTGTTGAACCATTTCGATTGTTAGTTGCTTGGGCTATCCTTTGCATACGTCGTATTATCACTTTCGCATTTCTCTTGCATATATTGTCTGCGTAGCATTCCTACTGGGCTAGTGTAGCTCAAGCCTTATTTCTTTTCAGGTAATAACTCTGGACATTAGCGACCATGATTGGAGTGCTTGGGTATCGGACACAACGTTTTGAAAGCTAACATTGTAGAGTTACTTAGGCATCTTTGTAAATTCCTTTTGAAGATGTATTTGTAACTTAAGTGATGGTTCAATTGACTATGGGATATTTTGTAAACTCTAAACTCTTGACCTTTGATGTCTATTCTTATTTGGGGCCGTTGTGCCAAAGATGTAATATTTTTGAACTCTTGGGCTTGGAGTATGGTTATGGGTAATTAATGATATTTTGGTAACGTGCGGATTATTGTGAGGTAATTGCTTAAGAAACTCTTTATATTTTATGTTGAAAATGGTGGTCGTGACAGTTGGTACGTGGATCAAACTACTTGGAGATAAGAGTTTTAGGTTTGGTAGTTGATTAGTGACTTGAGAGTTGATTTAGTTTTAAGGATCGTTAATTACTTTCGGGTGGCCCTAAGTTGCACTTGGTACTATTATATTTTAAACAATTTGTGATTTCATGTGGTTCGTTATGTACAAGTTAGTCTCTTGTTGCGTGTCACTATTCCATATCTATATGATGAAAATCAATGTTACGCCCTACCTTTTCTTTTTCCTAGTAATTATTTTTGCTAAAAATTTGGTATTTATAGTACAGTGCTATGTAACTATTTTTTGGAAATTTGAGGTATAATTGTCATTATTATGAATTTAAGTGTATAAGTCTAATTAATTTTTGTAATTAGTGGTTTACTATAACTAAATACTTTAGGTAATTAATCGGCTAGAAGTAAGGGTTTTGTGAATTATGAGTATTGTAATAAAGTTACTCTCAAGGATTTATTCACTAACGTACTGGGGTTATATTTTGATAGAATGTTGAGAGGTGGCTTTACACGAGAGAGCATCAACCATAGTGTTTGGGTTCTTTGCAGCCGAACTCAATCCCGATCTTCTGTCAGGGTACATAGTATTTTTCTTATTTGTTTCCTAACTTTGTAGCAGTAACATTTATTTGGGAGAATTTGTGATTTTGGTGGGGAGAGAGAGAGAAAGGAGTGTTAGTGGCTTGGGTGATGTGAATGTATGTGTGGCTATACGTGGTGAGTTGGGGTGGTGTGCGTTTTTTGACATCTGCTTGTATATAGTATACACAAAGAATCTAGTTTTATTGTAGAGTATGAAAAGACAGTGAAGTGTTGGTGGTTTTAGTGTTCTGTGTGTGTGTGGCTATACGTGGTGAGTTGAGGTAGTGTGTGTTTGACTTCTGCTCGTATATAGTATACACAAAGAATATAGTTTTATTGTAGAGTATAAATCTAGTGTTGCTGGTTGGATGTTTTTAAAAGGAACATGAGGCTTTGGAACTTGGAAGTGGTTTTTGGTACGTGGATACTTGAGAGTTGATTTAATTTTATGGATCGTTAATTACTTTTCGGGTAGCCCTATGTTGCTCTAGGTAGTATTATTTTTGAAACAGTTAGTGATTTCATATGGTTCGTTATGTACATGTTAGTTTCTTGTTGCGTGTAAGTATTCCTTGTTTATATGATGATCATCAATGTAATGCCTACCTTTTTCTTTTTCCAAATAATTATTTTTTCTAAAAATTCGGACGATCATATCTAACTATTTTGTGCTCATTAGAGGTGTTACGCCCTCGCTTTTCAACTTCAATAAATAATCCATTTCAATAAATGATCCTCGCATATTACAGATAATACCCAAAAGAGAGTTCCCAAATGATCATTGACAAACCAAATTCCCAGGTTTAAAAATTTACAACATTGGCACTACTGCCCAAATTTGATAGTGTCACACACTAGATTTTAAACATAGTAATAGAGGGTATTCATAAATAGAAACCTCGCGATGTACCATACAATACCCCAAAAGAGTTCACCATTTCCATTCAACGATTACCATTCATCCACTATGAGTTACCAAATAGTACAACTTCGGCTCCATGGCCCAAATTAACGAAAGTACAGAGTATCGATAAAGTTAGGGAATTACATCATTTAATAATCAAAAGATTTACAAATAGAGTTACAAATACATCTTCCAAAATAGAACTATAAAGATGGCTAAGTAACTCCTCAGTGTTAGCTTTCAAAAGATTGACCACGATCAAGCAATCCAAACAAGCAGCTATTGCCCTGGGTTAGTACCTGAAATGATGGAAGGTCTGAGCTATACTAGCCCAGTAGAAAGCTCTAATCTAGCAATATATGCATATGAAATGTAAGGGTGAATGCAAGATGGACAGTGGCACAAGATCCGATAAACAAACAACGATAGCAATTCCATTTCAACAGTCCACTTTTATAATCAACCGAGAGTTCCAATGAAAAACAGTTTAAAGCACTAAGTATCATAACGTGTCTCGTACAAGTGTCATGAGCCGAAGCTCCTGCCGGGCCAGTTAAAGGACCCCGATGTCCCCTGCCAAGCACCTTGCCCAAAGGGAGGTCCTGAAGTATCAAATATGAGCATATAGCTCCTGCCGGGCCAATTAAAGGACCCCGATGTCCTCTGCCAGGCACTCACCCGTCGATGAGTCCTGAAATGTCCTTGTTGTGTCAATAAAAGTTCAAACGTCTCAAATTCTTATAACGTATCATTTCAATTTCAATCGAAGTTCAAATGATGATCGACGTCTAGATTTACCGAATAAGGGTAAGGGATGCTAAGATCCACAACGAACATGATTAACAATGTTATGGAGTGATTTGGAGGTGCTTAGAACAAGTTAGAAGTGATCGGGGTTCAAAATAATGGCTTTCGGAACAAAACAGTGAAAGCTGGAAATAAGCTCACCGTATCGATACGGGCAAAATCCGTATCGATACAGGTAGGCTTCGAAACAGATCAGAGAGTTCCGTATCGATACGGGTTAAGGGCCGTATCGATACGACGAGCTTTCGAGCAGATTTTCTGCAGATTTCTATGGGTTTCTCAACAACAACAACCTCAACGACAACAACCACGATCAAAGGCAAGAATTAAGCTACTAGAAACAAGTAATAAACATGTATTGCAAGTTAGAACCTCCTACCTCAAGATCGAAGAACGAATCAAAGGATTTCCCAAGCCCTAGCTCCAATCTTTGAAATCGAACGGGTTACGCCTCCACCGAACTCAAACCAACGAGATACAAGCTCCACTACGCGAAGGAAAGAAGAATTGAAGGCTAGGTTGTGGAGGCTCGAGGTGATTTGGGTGAGAGAGTGAGAGTGAGAGATGGGAGCCGAGAGAGAGAGAAAAGGAACGAGAGAGAGGGAGTGAGGGAAATGAATTCCATGTCTCTCACCCCACACACTTATATGCACACATCACACAATCACCCCTCAAATATAACACTCTAACACATTAGTCCCAAACTTCAATATTTCAAATCATTTTCCTCCTATTTCTTTTAAAACTTTTAAATCAATTTACGAATTAACGGGTCTTTACAGATAGTTAGTTAAAGATAGTAAATTTAGAGGTTACATAATATCTGAATTTAAAAGACTTCAAATGAATTTGCAATTTCATCTTTTCAAGAGATCATACAAAAGAAGATGAAACCACTTCTCGGGCGGCTTTCAAAAGAGATGAGATCAAGCATGCACACCATGCACTATGCGTCAAGGTCCTTAAGATACACCTGAAAATGATAGGTTGAGCTACACTAGCCCAGTAGAGAAATCTATACTTTACAGCCTACAATATTTTATCAATTCACCAACCATCCCAACCACCAACCATCCCAGCCTACGATATACTTTACAGCCTACAATATTCGATAACTACTCCATATTACGTTTCTCAATTCACCAACCATCCCGTCATGTTATAGCGCTTAACAAGTCTATATCGATCATTAAGACATGCCAAATATGTTCTCCAAGTCAATCTAAAGCAAGAACGACTAACGGATACCAAATTCATTAAGTTCAACATATATTTTATCTTCCAACGAGGGCCAAAAGAACTTGAGAGATCAATAAACCATTAGAGGTACCAACAATCAATTATAGAAGTGATTCAAAGATGTTTAGAGGGTGTTAGAGGTTATTGGATTTCAAACGAGCATGAAACGAGCTAAGTGTGTCAAATCTGCCCAGAAATCAAGGGGGGGGGGGGGTATTGATACCCCTTTTGGAGGTATTGATACCTGGCCAGAATCTAGTCCAGAGAAGAGTGGGGTATTGATACCCTTTTTGAGGGTATCAATACCACGGAGTTTTTCTACGAATTTTCAGCTTTTCAACGACGAAATTCCAACCACAAACAACGAACCAAACACGATCAAGGCCCATAATCAACCCATAAACACATAGAGAGAGTACGAAATCCCTACCTCAAGTGATTCAGACGAGACCCAAGCGATTGATCGAAGTCCAAGCGAGCCCTAGACCTCCAAAGCTCCGAAATTGACCAAGAACTTCCCTCCAAGCTCCACCCAATGAGATACAAGCCCGAGATCGCGTGCAAGAAGTGAAATGGAGGTGAATCTTTGTATGCTTTGGGTGATTGATGGAGTTTTTGTGTGAAGGAGTGGAAGAGAGAGAGAGAGAGCCGAATGAGAAGGGAAGAGCCGGCTGGAAAGAGAGAGTGAAAAGGGGATTTTTTTTTCTCCTACCACACACACACACCTCTTTTATACTAACACTTAACTTAATCACATTCACACTCCCTCAAATAACAATCCTATCATTTAAGCCCCAAATCAAATAAACTCATAATTTTCCCATTTATTCGGTATTTTAGCATTTATAAAACTTTTAAACCATTTTCAAAAAAAAAAACGGGTCTCTACAAGAAGTATAATTGTCATTATTATGGATTTGAGGGCATAAGTCTAATTAATTTATGTAATTAGTGGTGTACCATAAATAAATATTTTAGGTAATCAATCGGCTAGAAGTAAGGATTTTTTGAGTTATGGGTAGTTTTATTAAGTTACTCTCAAGTTAATTTATGTAATTAGTGGTGTACCATAATTAATTACATTAAGTAATCAATCAGCCAGAAGAAAGGGTTTTGTGAGTTATGGGTAGTTTTATAAAATTACTCTCAAGGAAATATTCACACCATACTAGGGTGATATTTTGATAGAATATTGAGAGGCTTTGGGAGAGAGAGCATCAGCCATAGTCTTAGGGTTCTTTGGAGCTGATCTTACTCCACAGTTTTTGAACTCGTTCTTGTTCTTCCGTCGGGTTACGTAATATTCTTCTTGTTTGTTTCCTTACTTTGGAGTAGTAATATTTTTAGAGGGGATCAAATTATAGGGTTGCATGTTTTGGTTTAATTTACTTAGGAAAATCTATGATTTTTGTGTTGGATAGTAGAGAGAGAGAGAGAGAGAGAGATGAGTGTTGGTTGTTTTTGAGATGTGTGTGTATGTGTGGTTGTATGTGGTTAGTTGGGGTAGTGTGCGTTTTTTACTTCTACTTGTATATAATATACACGAAGAGTCTAGTTTTATTGTAGAGTATGAAGAGACGGTGAAGTGTTGGTTTTAGTGAAGAGTGTGTATGTGTGGCTGTACGTGGTGAGTTGGGGTAATGTGTGTGTTTGATTAATGCTTGTATATAGTATACACAAAGATTCTAGTTTTATTGTAGATTATAAATCTAGTGTTGTTGGTTGGATGTTTTTCAAAAGAACATGAGGCTTTGGATCTTGGAAGTGGTTGGTACGTGGATCAAACTACTTGGAGATAAGAGTTTTAGGTTTGGTATTTGACTTGGGACTTGAGAGTTGATTTAGTTTTAAGGATAGTTAATTACTTTTAGGATAGTCCTAAGTTGCTCTATGTAGTATTTTATTTGAAACAATTAGTGATTTCATATGGTTCGTTATGTACAGGTTAGTCTCTTATTGTGTGTCAGTATTCCATGTTTATATGATAATCGTCAATGTTACACCCTACCTTTTCTTTTTCCTAGTAATTATTTGTGCTAAAAGTTCGGCATTTATAGTACGGTCCTATGTAACTATTTTGTGCATATTAGAGATATAATTGTCATTATTATGAATTTGAGGGTATAAGTCTAATTCATTTTAATAATTAGTGGTGTATTATAATTAAGCACTTTAGGTATTCAATCAACTTGAAGTATGCGTTTTGTGAGTTATGGGTAGTTTAATAAAGTTACTCTCAAGGAAATATTCACAAACATACTAGGGTTATATTGTGATAGAATGTTGAGAGAATGCTTTGCGAGAGAGAGCATCAGCCATAGTCTTAGGGTTCTTTAGAGCCTATCTTACACCACGATTTTTGAACTCCTTCCCGATCTTCCATAGGGGTTCATAATAGTATTCTTTTTTGTTTCCTTACTTTGGATAATAACATTTTTAGAGAGGATCAAGTTATCGGGTTGCTTGTTTTGGTATTTATTTTACTTCGGAGAATATGTGGTTTTAATGTAGGATAGTAATGTGTGTGTGAGAAACAGAGAGAGAGGGAGAGAGAGGTGTGTTGGTTGTTTTGGTGATATGTGTGTATGCGTGGCTTTACGTGGTGAGTTGGGGTAGTGTGCATTTTTTACTTCTCCTTCTATATAGTATACACAAAGAATCTAGTTTTATTGTAGAGTATAAAGAGACGGTGAAGTGTTGGTGGTTTTAGTGATGTATGTGTATGTGTGGCTATACGTGGTGAGTTGAGGTAGTGTGTGTGTTTGACTTTTGGTTGTATATAGTATACAGAATGTATCTAGTTTTATTGTAAAGTATTAATCTAGTGTTGTTGGTTGGATGTTTTTAAAAGGAACATGAGGCTTTGGAACTTGGAAGTGGGTTTTGCTACGTGGATCAAACTAGTTAGAGATAAGAGTTTTATGTGTGGTAGTTGATTCGGGACTTGGGAGTTGATTTAGTTTTTAGGATAGTTAATTACTTTTAGGGTAGCCCTAAGTTGATCTAGGTAGTATTATATTTGCAACAGTTAGTGATTTCGTATGGTTCATTATGTACAGGTCAGTCTCTTGCTGTGTGTCTGTATTCCATGTCTATATGATGATCATCAATGTTACGCCATACCTTTTCTTTTTCCTAAGAAAATTATTTATTCTAAAAGTTCAGCTTTTATAGTTCGGTCCTATGTAACTATTTTGTGCACATTAGAGGTATAATTGTCATCATTATGAATTTGAGGGTATAAGTCTAATAAATTTTACTCCCTCCGTCCCGATTTGTTTGTCCCTTTTCACTATTTGGGACCTCTTACAAAATTGTCTATATGTTTCAATTTATAATATTTTTTATATACAATATGGATCTTGTTTGATAAATCTCAATTAGATCTAAAATATGATGTTTTCGAAATTATGTAAAATATTATAGATTATGAGACATAGACAATTTTTTAAAAGGCACGTATGTCGAAATTGGACAAACAAACTAGGACGGAGGGAGTAATAATTAGTAGTGTACTTTAATTTTGTACTTTTGGTGATAAATGGGCTAGAAGTACGGGTTTTGTGAGTTATGGCCGTAGTTTAATAAAGTTACTCTCAAGGAAATATTCATAAACATGTTGCTGTTATATTGTGATAGAATGTTGAGTGGAGGCTTTGCGACAGAGAGCATCAACCATTGTCGTAGGATTCTTTGGAGCCGATCTTACACCACGATTTTCGAATTCGTTACTGATCTTCCGTCGGGGTACGTAATATTGTTATAGAATGTTGAGAGGAGGCTTTGCGAGTGAGAGAGAGCATCAGCCATAGTCATAGGGTTCTTTGGAGTCGATCTTACACCACGATTTTCGAACTCTTTCCCGATCTTCCGTCGGGGTACGTAATATTATTCTTGTTTGTTCCCTAACTTTTGAGCAATAACATTTTTTGAGGGGATCAACTAATTGGGTTTCATGTTTTGGTATTTAATTTTCTATTTGTGATTTTGGTGGAGAGAGAGGAGTGTTAGTGGTTTTGCTGATGTGTATGTATGCATGGTTGTACGTGGTGAGTCGGGGTAGTTTGCGTTTTTTACTTCTCCTTATGTATAGTATACACAATGAATCTAGTTTTATTGTAAAGTACTGAGAGATGGTGAAGCTTTGGTTGTTTTGGTGATATGTGTGTATGTGTGGTTATACGTGGTGAGATGGGGTAGTGTGTGTGTTTGACTTATACTTGTATATAGTATACACAAAGAATCTAGTTTTATTATAAAGTATAAATCTAGTATTGTTGGTTGGATGTTTTTAAAACGAACATTGGGCTTTGGATCTTGGAAGTGGTTGTTGTCACGCTCTCGATTTTCAACTTAAATAAATATTCCATTTAAAAAAATGATCCTCGCATATTACAGATAATACCCAAAAGAGAGTTCCCAAATGATCATTTACAACTAAATCCCCAAGTTTAAAAATTTACAACATTGGCACTACGGCTCAAATTTCATAGTTAGTTAAAGACAGTAAATTTAGAGGTTACATTATATCTGAAATTAAAAGACTTCAAATGAATTTTACAATTTCATCTTTCCATGAGATCATACAAAAGACGATGAAACCACTTCTCGGGCGGCTTTCAAAAGAGATGAGATCAAGCATGCACACCATGCACTCCGCGTCAAGGTCCTTGAGATACACCTGAAAATGATAGATTGAGCTACACTAGCCCAGTAGAGAATTCTATACCCAAGTTATATGTAAATGCGATGAAATATGCAAAGGGAATGAATGATTTTCAATAAACGTACAAGAGATACAAAGGGGCACCAAAATGAACTGACGGACATCAACTATGGAATAAAATACGTCTTAGAGATATCCCTAACTATTCGTACAACAACTAGGAGCAGCTTTATGCACAAATCAATCTAATCAACCCAATACCGTTTCTCAAATCATTTTAAGATTCCTCGAATGACTGCCACCTTTATTTTCCTCATTTCTTACCATTTACCATCAAGCCTCTTTTATAAAAAGAAAACATTTCCTTTTGGTTGCTAAAATAACTTTGAGAAAACTCTCGACCTTCATGGGTCAAGCTCTATTGATTCACTTGAATACCGGAATCCGTTGATTTGTGCCCCAAATACCGGAACCGTTGATTCGCTTAGGAATGCGGGAGGATTTTTCATAAAAATTCTTTTTCCAAAACCAAATTCCTTTCTTTTCAAAAACTTTGATAGAATCAATCGTTTATTCTTTTGTTCGACAGTTGCCATCTCAAGCAATAAACAACTCAAACAACAACATGAACTTCTATAACCAATCATAACTTCCTTCATCATGTGAGACATTCAACTGTATTACCACACCTTGCGTTACAGTGAATTCTCTCCACTTGGGTTTCCGCATTACCACACCTTGCGTTGCAGGACCCTCAATTCAAATTCATAACTCGCGCAAACACATATGCATTAACAATTTGAATACAAGAAGACAATACTTCCCAAGGTCACAGTCTTTCATTCATCATCATTCAATGTATTATACACTCACAAACATGTCCTTTTGTACATTATTAAATACCTTAGGTTCACGTTATCCCTTAAAGTCTATCACGACGCCCTACGTCACGCACCAATCTCACAATGACTCCCCGACACACCACTCGCTAAGTTCTAAACGAGAATCTTATAGAACGAGCGCCAAAGGAACCTAGGAAGGTCAACAAGATGAAGCACGAGGATACGAGTCATAATCCTATCCATTGGATCACTAGATAAGCTCATGTCTATCCATAACACTCGTCACGTTACCCCTTGTAGTCCACAACACTCCTATCAACCTTACGGTACGTTCCCTATCCATCGACCCGAATATTATATACTCTATTGAGTGCCAAGAGACAAGATCAAACAAGTCATTAGGACATAAGTAATCATGCTCGAGAGTGACTTAAACATGTTCTAATTGTATAGGGAATCATAACACGGAGCGAGAACAACCTTAGGGATCGCCATAGACATCGGCAAGCTGACACACCTCTACTCAAATGGTCATAACTTTCTATGTACTAAGAGGTTTAAGGTGATTTTGGTGGCAAATGAAAGCTGACTTCAAGACCTTCGATTCGATATAAAGTTTGCATGAAACGGACATCGGATGAAAAAGTATGGCCGTTTGAAGTTGGGCTGAAACCCAGAAAGCGAGCAGAACTTCCAGAGAGGGGAGGGGTATCGATACCCCTAAAGTGGGTATCGATACCACGCTGTTTTGGGACGATTTTCTGCAGATTTCGATAGCTTTTTGAGGACACAAAGGCTAACGATCTAAACTTAATTAAAGCATGAAATCAACCCATAAACGCATAGAATGAGTAAGAAATCTCTACCTCAAGCGATTGATCGAAGTCCAAGCGAGCCCTAGACCTCCAAAGCTCCGAAATCGACCAAGAGCTTCCCTCCAAGCTTGACCCACGAAATTTTAAACTCGAGAACGCGGTTGGAGGGCCGAAGGGTGGTTGATCTTAGAGGTTCTTGAGGTCTATGAGGTGTTTTGAGAGAGAGAGAGAGAGAGAGAGAGAGAGAGAGAGAGAGAGAATTTCGGTATAGAGAGAGAGAGGGACGGTAGAGAGAGAGAGATATATAGAATGGGAGATATATAATCTCCTACACACACACACACACCCTATATATACTCCTATATCCTTTAATCACACACTCACTCCCTCAAGTCCCATGTAGAGACCCGTAATTTCAGAAAAATATTTAAGGGTTTATATGATATTGGAAATTAAGGAAAATATGATTTTTTGTTAAGTTTATGTGAAATTGGAGTTAGTGTGCTAGAATCAAAATTGGAGGGAGTGCTAGTGTAATTTGGTGGATGTGTGAGTATATATAGGGTGTGTGTGTGTAGATGATAGAAATCCTCCTCTCTTTCTCCCTCCCGCCCGACTCTCTCTCTCTCCCCCTCTCTCTCAGCTTCTCTCTCTCTCACTCATTCCACCACCAAAGCTCGAAACTCAAGGAACCCAACTCCCTCTCCATCTTCCTCACGTGCCTTTGAGTTCGTAGCTTGTCCGGTTTGGCTCAGAAAGGAGTATTTTGGACGTATTTCAAAGTTTGAGTTCAGAGGTTCGCGTGGCCCGATCTCTTTGCGTGTTTGCTCTCCGACTTTGAGGTAGGGATTTCTTGCACTTGTTATGTGTTTATATGTTAATTTTGCACCTTGATCGTGCCTTAGATTGTTAGGTTTTGGTTGTTGTGCTTACCTTGTAAATCTGCAGAAATCGCTGCTCGAAACCTCGTGGTATCGATACAGCTTAAGCGATGTATCGATACTATAAACTTATCTTTGTTGACAGTTAATGTTGTATTGATACCTGTTTTTGTGCATATCGATACCACAGCCTTAACTCCAGTTTTGCTCCTGCTGCTCCTCCGTCGCTTGTTTTGACCCTCGATCACTTCTAACACACTCTAAACATTGTTAAACCAACCCTAGACTTGATTGCTCAAGTTTCGATAATTCGCGGATCGTTCCAATCCCTTCGATACTCGTTAAACGTAATCTTAGTACCATTGCAAATGGAAGATGCACCGTATGGTCGTTTAGGTGTCCCGGAGGGTATATGAGGCTTTGTGGTGAGTATGATGAGTAAACATAAGCTTGTCTAGTGATCCAACGAGTAGCATTGTGACTCGTATCCTCGTGCTTCATCTTGTTGAGCTCCTTAGGCTTTTGTTTTATAAGATTCTCGTCTAGAACCTAACAGGTGGTGTGTCGGGAAATCGTTGTGGGTTCGGTACGTGACGTAGGACGTCGTGATAGACATTGAGGGATAACGTGAACTTAAGTTATTTATTAACGTATAATAGAACATGGTTATGGGTTTGTAATACATTGAATGGTGATGAATGAAAGATTGTGACTTTGGAAAGTATTGCCATCTTGTATTCGGATTGATAATGTATATGTGTTGTGTGAGTTGTGAATTCTGAATTAAGGGTCCTGCAACGCAAGGTGTGGTAATGCGGAAACCCAGGTGGAGAGAATTCACTGTAACGCAAGGTGTGGTAATACAGTTGAATGTCTCGCTTGATGAAGGGAATTATGATTGATTGTAGAAGTACATGTTGTTGGTTGGGCTGTTTGTTGCTTGAGTTTGTGAATGTTAAAGAAAGAGATAAATGATTGATTCCATCGAAGTTTTTGAAAAGAAAGGACTTTGGTTTTGGAAAAAGGATTTTTATGAAAAATCCTCCAATATTCATGAGCGAATCAACGGTTTTCGGTATTCATGCGCAGAATCAACGGACTCCGGCTATTCAAACTCGAATCAACGGAGCTTGACCTGTGATGGACATGAGTTTTCTCTAAACTATTTTGGTAATCAAAAAGAAAAGTTTTATGAAAAGAGGTTTGATGGCAAATGACATTGAATAGTGAGGTTGTTCATGGCATTCGTTGAGTAGTCATAAAAGGGTTGAGAAATCATCATGATTATTTGAAATGATATGAGTTCAATGTTGCTTCGAGATGACGTACGAATGGTTAGGGATGTCTTTAAGATGTATAGGATCCCATAGTCGTAGCTTGTCGGTTCATTGTGGAGCCTCATTGTATCTCTTGTCCGTTTATTGGATCTTATTCATTCATGATGCATAAATCGTCACATTTTCATATAGCTTGTGTAAAGATTTCTCTACTGGGCTAGTGTAGCTCAACCTAATCTTTCTTTTTAGGACAAATTGCTGGACAATAGCTTGCATACATCGCGTGCTTGGAAGTGATAGACCGTTAAAAGCTAACTACATTAGTTACATAAACATCTTTATAATTGACTTTTTGTTTTTGAAAAAGATGGGTTTGTAACTATTTATTTTAGAATTTCCTTTGACTAAATCGTTTGTAACTTAACCACTCGTCTGTATTTGTATTTATGCTTATTAAGGGCTGGAGTGCCAATGTTGTAAACCTTTAAACTTGGGGACTTGATTTGTAAATGATCTTATGGGAACTCTCTTTTGGGTATTATTTATATTATGTGAGGATCATGTATTGAAATGGATTATTTATTTATGTTGAAAATCGAGGGCGTGACATTGCATTTCCCTCATTTCAATCCCCAATTCAAATAACCACCAAATAAACCGTATTCTCCTAATTAGCCAATTAATAAACATTTTAAATAATTAAAATATTACGGGTCTCTACAGTTGTTACGTGGATCAAACTACTTGGAGATAAGAGTCTTAGGTTTGGTAGTTGACTATGGACTTAAGAGTTGATTTAGTTTTAAGGATAGTTAATTACCTTTAGGGTACCCATAAGTTGCTCTAGGTAGTATTATATTTGAAACAATTAGTGATTTCATATGGTTTGTTATGTACGGGTTAGTCTCTTGTTGCGTGTCAGTATTCCAAGTCTATATGATGATCATTAATGTTACGCCCTACCTTTTCTTTTTCCTAATAATTATTTTTGCTAAAAGTTCGTCATTTATAGTACGGTCTTATGTAATTATTTTGTGCACATTAGAGGTATAATTGTCATTATTATGAATTTGAGGGTATAAGTCTAATTAATTTTAGTAATTAGTGGTGTACTATAATTAAGCACTTTAGGTAATCAATCGGCTAGAAGTAAGGATTTTGTGAGTTATGCGTAGTTTTATAAAGTTATTCTCACGGAAATATTCACAAACATACTAGGGTTATATTGTTATAGAATGTTGAGAGAATGCTTTGCGAGAGAGAGCATCAACCAAAGTCTTTGGGTCCTTTGGAGCCGATCTTACACCACGATTTTCAAACTCGTTCCCAATCTTCCGTCAAGGTACGTAATATTATCCTTATTTTTTCCTTTGGAACAGTAACAATTTTAGAGGGGATCAAGTTATTGGGTTGCATGTTTAGGTATTTAATTTACTTGGGAGAATCTGTTATTTTGGTGTAGGATAGTAATGTGTGTGTGTGTGTGAGAGAGAGAGGGGAGTGTTGGTTGTTTTGGTGATGTGTGTGTATGCGTGGTTGTACGTGATGAGTTGGGTTAGTGTGCGTTTTTTACTTCTGCTTGTATATAGTATACATAAAGAATCTAGTTTTGTTGTAGAGTATAAAGAGACAGTGAAGTGTTGGTGGTTTTAGTTATGTATGTGTATGTGTGGCTGTACGTGGTGAGTTGAGGTAGTGTGTGTGTTTGACTTCTGCTTGTATATAGTATACAGAAAGTATCTAGTTTTATTGTTGAGTATTAATCTAGAGTTGTTGGTTGGATGTTTTTAAAAGGAACATGAGGCATTGGAACTTGGAAGTTGTTTTTGGTACGTGGATCAAACTACTTGGAGATAAAAGTTTTTGGTTTGGTAGTTGACTTGGGACTTGAGAGTTGATTTAGTTTAAATGATAGTTAATTACTTTTTGGTAGCCCCAAGTTGCTCTAGGTAGTATTATATTTGAAACAATTAGTGATTTCATATGGTTCGTTATGTACAGGTTAGTCTTTTGTTGCGTGTCTCTATTCCTTGTCTATATGATGATCATCAATGTTTCGCTCTGCCTTTTCTTTTTCCTAAGAATTATTTTTGCTAAAAATTTGGCTTTTATAGTACAGTCCTATGTAACCATTTTGTGCACATTAGAGGTATAATTGTCATTACTATGAATTTGAGGGTGTCAGTCTAATTAATTTTAGTAATTTGTGGTGTACTATAATTAATTACTTTAGGTAGTCAATCTAGAAATAAGGGTTTTGTGAGTTATGGGTAGTTTAATAAAGTTAATCTCAAGGAAATATTCACAAACATACAGGGGTTATATTGTGAAAGAATGTTGAGAGGAGGCTTTTCTTGAGAGGGCATCAGCCTTAGTCTTAGGGTTCTTTGGAGCCGGTCTTACACCACGGTTTTCAAACTCGTTTCCGATCTTCTGTTGGGGTACGTTAAATTATTCTTGTTTGTTTCCTTACTTTGTGGCGGTAACATTTTTAGAGGGGATCAAGTTTTTAGGTTGCATGTTTTGGTATTTAATTTACTTGGGAGAATCTGTGATTTTTGTGTAGGATGGTAATGTGAGAGATTTAGAGAGAGAGAGATAGAGAGAGAAAGAGATAGGAGTGTTGGTGGTTTTGGTGATGTGTGTTTATGCATGGCTGTATATGGTGACTTGGGGTTGTGTGCGTTTTTTACTTCTGCTTGTATATAGTGTTCATAAAGAATCTAGTTTTATTGTAGAGTAGAAAGAAACGATGAAGTGTTGGTGGTTTTGGTGATATGTATGTATGTGTGGTTGTTCGTGTTGAGTTGGGGTAATGTGTGTGTTTGACTTTTGCTTGTATTACACAAAGATTCTAGTTTTATTGTAGAGTATAAATCTAGTGTTGTTGGTTGGATGTTTGAATCGGAACATGAGGCTTTGGAACTTGGAATTGGTTTTTGCTACGTGGATCAAACTACTTGGAGATCAGAGTTTTAGGTTTGGTAGTTGACTAGGGCCTTGAGAGTTGATTTAGTTTTAAGGATAGTTAATTACTTTTAGGGTAGCCCTAAGTTGCTCTAGGTAGTATTATATTTGAAACTGTTAGTGATTTCATATGGTTCGTTATGTACATGTTAGTCTTTTGTTGCATGTTCGTATTGCATTCCTTTGGACCCATGTTTAGCATATTACGTACTTTTGAACTTTCCCGTGTCCCTTTTATTATTTTGTAGAAAAATTCATAATTATTTATTGAAAACACATGATTTTTGTTCTTTGAATTGGCATGCGGTAACTTTTGGTGAGTTAAATTGTTATAATTTTTTTATTGACTTGTTTTATTAGTATCCTAATACATACATGGTTATTGGTTTATTGGGAAAGATAAATGATTTTACTCCGTCTAAGGAAATACTCTTTGGATTTGCGGATGTTCATCAGTAGGTGAATAATAGCTTGAGTCGATAGGATTCCTATGTTTCGTCGTTGATAGGTATGTTGTTAGAAAATCTAGGATTTTAGAGAGACTCCATGGTTTGATTGGTGTTATTGTGGAGCTTTGGTCGATTTTTCGCATGATAGCCATTTAGGTTTGGAGAACTTGGTGATCAATGGAGGTTAGTTTTGGTTAGGACCGTTTGGTAAGTAGTGACAATATATGTAGAGTTCATGAGAGTGTGTGGATTGCTTGGGCTATATGGAAGTGGATTGTTAGGGTATATTTTGTTGATAAGTCACCTGCGTGAAGGCATGAAATGTTTAGGTGTCGATTATGGAATTTGCTGTACCAATGAGCTAGCGTTATTATCTTGTGGTTATGGGTAGTTTGTAAGTAGAAGTTTGTGTCGGGATAAACTTATGAGATGAGACATGCTATTGTGACGTTCAAGTGAATATGAATTAATACTTATCTTGATTATTGGTGGTTTTGGGATCATTTACTTCTTTTGATAATTTGAACATATGATTCTGTGTAGAATTTGTAATGCACAAGATTTTGTAAAATTATATTTTAATGCTTCGGTGCATCGGTTTAGGCCCTAAGTTGTTGAGGGAATTAAAAGTTTTGGAGTTGGTCTTGACTATTGCTATTTACTGGGATATTGTACTATGGGTTTCTCTTTTGGGATGCATTAGTTTTTATTACCATACTGAAGTTTAGTAATTGATAAGGGTGTCTATGTCTATATGATTATCGTCAATAACTTTATCATCTCTTTGGGTGGCTAAGGGTACTCGGGTTTGTAATTGTAATTTGGTAAATGTTTATTCTTTAATTAGCATCATTGGTATATCACGTGTTGAATAAGTTAGATTTGGGGTTTTGAGGATCGATGTATAGTATTAGTTTGTAATATAAGTTTATTCATCAATACTTGGCTTATTTGGTTTGAACGGATTTGTTGTTATTCTTTTCATGACTTTGCTGATTCTAAATTCGATTGATAACTTGGTTGATCATCTCCTTTTCTATTTTGACTAAGTAATTCTTGGGTGAAGTTGGATTATACTTTGAGGTATATTTTTGTCGATTTGCTGATTGTTATTGTTATGGGTCGTAGTAAGATGTTCCCGAAAAATAAAAACACATTGGAAGGAGGACGTATATGTACTTTTAGAATTATATGGAGTCAAATGTAGAACTGTTATCCATGGAAGGACCGAACTATGCTGGCCTGATTCCCCAAAGGGGGGATACGTAGGCAACTTCTCCCTGAAGTGCGACCTCATTTGGTCTAATCGACCCCCATTGGTTTAGTCGACGATAACTCAAAGCAATCATGACTGACCCCGATGAAATGCTAGGAATCGTATTAACAAGTTCACCAATGGTTCGACGTTCTGATGGACGGACTCTTGGTACCCATTTGGATGTACCCGTGGGAATCTCACTTCGCATACAATTTTGTACGTAAGAAAAGAATAAAGCACTGTTAAAGTCCTCAGGATTGTAGAATTGTTGTAGCATAAGCAAAGGGTAATAGAATCAGTTTCCCTTGTCATTTGTTGTTTCTTCTCTTCGTGAGTCATCAAATTGTGTCTGTTTGTATGGGTACACAATTCCCATTTTGGCCGTGCACGCATCCCTCTACGTGTACGCAATGTCTCCGCAAACCAAACCACAACATGGGTTTGCTTGTAAATAATTCGATAACCCTCTTCGCGAGTCCTACATATTGTGTCTGTATACACTCCTCTTCTGGTCATGCGCGCAACCTCTTTGCGTTGCATTTGCAAATTCTCCACGAATCCAAATCACAACAACGTGGGTTCGTCTGTAAATGAGTCAATAACCTCCCGTCATGGAGTACCCTGTAAATTGTCACCCTGTACAGTTTAGTAAAGCTAGCAGCACGCATTACAAACACAAGAGGTCTAGGCAATCTAGTCCGAGCATGCATAACCAAACATAGAAGCAACTAAGCATAGTCTAAATCTTGGGGCACACCGTTTCTGCCCAAAACGAAAAAAATGTGTAGCGTGTCTGAGTCTTAGAGTGTACTAGATGCATGTCACTTCGTAAGCAATGTACGTTCTTTTGTATATATACTGGACATGACTTTATTGCAGGGACTTGTTCCGACTAAGGCACCGTGGCAAATGCCACTTTATTTGTAGCAGTCGCCACATCCTTTGAAGCGTCGCTTCTTCGCGGCATGCAACGTCCTACTGGGACTCCTCCACTTTGTCGTGGCAGTCGCCACTTCCTCCGAGGCACTGTCGCTGCTCAATTGCGGCATAAAACGATCTGGTAGGGCACATGCCACTGTATTTGTGGCAGACGCCACTTTGATTGAAGAATTGAATGGGAATGGAGTTCCTCGTTTGGCTGGGGCACACGCCGCTCTGGTTGTTATAGCAAAGGCCACTTTATTGGGGCACATGCCACTCTGACTCAAAAATTGAACTGAAAAGGGGGTCCCCTATTTGAAGCACAAAACCTCCCATTATGGAGAAAGCCTGCATGGCCAACCTATACAGTACCGCAAGACAAAGCACAAACAAGGAGCAACCTTCACATGCGCCAAAGCAAAAAGGATGCAACAAAAGCAAGTCCGACGACTAGGTGCACACCGAACCCCGCCAAAGTCAAAAGAATGAGTACAAACGACGCTTTGGTGGAGGCACCACCTGGTCCTCCTCGTGCTCCGAATGGTGCGGATCGTCGGCATCCATTTGCTCACCTTTTGTCACGACCACCATTTTCAACATAAAATATAAAGAGTTTCTTAAGCAATTACCTCACAATAATCCGCACGTTACCAAAATATCATTAATTACCCATAACCATACTCCAAGCCCAAGAGTTCAAAAATATTACATCTTTGGCACAACGGCCCCAAATAAGAATAGACATCAAAGGTCAAGAGTTTAGAGTTTACAAAATATCCCATAGTCAATTGAACCATCACTTAAGTTACAAATACATCTTCAAAAGGAATTTACAAAGATGCCTAAGTAACTCTACAATGTTAGCTTTCAAAACGTTGTGTCCGATACCCAAGCACTCCAATCATGGTCGCTAATGTCCAGAGTTATTACCTGAAAAGAAATAAGGCTTGAGCTACACTAGCCCAGTAGGAATGCTACGCAGACAATATATGCAAGAGAAATGCGAAAGTGATAATACGACGTATGCAAAGGATAGCCCAAGCAACTAACAATCGAAATGGTTCAACAATCCGACAAACAAGCCATGAGATTTAGAATACCCCTCAACCTTTAACCATTATCATATCTCGCATATCCAAACCGTCTCGCGTTATGTGTCATGAGCCGAAGCTCCTGCCGGGCTATTCATGGGACCCCGATATCCCCTGCCAAGCACCCACCTCGAAGGTTGGGCCTTGAATAATCAATACGAGCATTAGCTCCTGCCAGGCTATTTATGGGACCCCGATATCCCCTGCCAAGCACCCACCCGTCGATGGGCCTTGAGTGTTCACGCGTTGTGTCAACAAGTTTTGTGTGTCTCAAATTTCATAACGTTTCGTTCCATTTCAAGTTCATATGATAATTAGGACAAATTATATCGAACGAAAGTAAGGAAGTGCCAAGAACGCACAAGAGCCCAACAAGGGTGTTCAACAATGATTAGGAGGGTTTTAGAAGTACTTGGAACGAGTTGAAAGTGATCGGGGGTCAAATCAATGGGTTTCGGAACAAAACAGTGAATTCTGGAGATAAGCTCACTGTATGGATACAAGAAAAAAAGCCGTATGGATACGGGTCGGTTACGAATTTTCCAGCTTGTTCCGTATGGATACAGATTTTTGGCCGTATCCATACGGGAGGCTTACGAGCGGTTTTTCTGAGATTTTCAGAACTTCAACAACAACCACAACAACAACAACAACAACCATGGATACAATTTCAAGCAAGGAAAACACTTCAACTACATGTATTGAGAGGTAGAATCCCTACCTCAAAGCCGAAGAACGAAACCCACAAAGTTACGAGCCCTAGCTCTCCGAAAACTTCGATTCGAACGGGATACGACCTCCTCGAGCTCCAATGAACGGGATACGGGCCGCAATACGCGTAGAGGTCGAAGGATTGAAGGTTATATTGGTGGGTTTTTGAGTGATTTTGGTGAGAGAGCAAGAGAGAGTGAGAGAGGCGTTGGAGAGAGAGACCGGGAGAGAGAGACGTGAGTGAGGGTGAGGGAAAATGATCCCATGCTCCCTCATCTCCCCTATTTATACTCTTAAATCCACAAATCACACATTACCTCCTTCCACAATCAATTCCTTCGTTTTAACCCCAAATCACATAAATACGATTATTCCATTATACTTTCCTGAAAATTATGCATTTAATAAATATCCACTATGGATAAAATAAACACGAGTCTCTACATTCTACCCTCCTTAAAGAAATTTCGTCTCGAAATTTTCATGCCAAAGCTAACCACTAATGCATCATGCATGCATACAACATTCACAATTTCATCATCATGCAACAAGTCAATTATCGAAAGGCTCAAAGTGTAAATACTCACATTGGCTCATTCTAGAAATAAGTGCGGGTATTTCTCCCTAATTTCGTCCTCTCTTTCCCATGTCGATTCCTCGCTACTCTGACTTCTCCACAAGACTCGCACCAGTGGTATCGTCTTACCCCTCAAAACTCGGTCACGCGAATCTAGGATACGTGTCGGTTCTTTCCCATAAGACGCGTCGGCCTCTAACCCAAGTTCGGACCACTCTAATACATGCGACGGATCCGGTTCATACTTTCTCAACATAGACACGTGAAACACGTCATGGACACCCATTAGCTTCGGTGGCAAAGCCAAGCGATACGCAACCTCCCCAATTTTCTCGATAATGTCAAACGGCCCGATATAACGCGGCGATAGTTTCCCTTTCTTCCCAAAACGTGATAATCCCCTACGAGGAGATACCTTAAGGAATACGTGATCCCCTTCTTCAAAGGACACGGGCGACGACGACGATCGGCATAACTCCTTTGCCTACTTTGCGCGGTCAATAATCTTTGGCGAATCACCTTGACTTGTTCGGTCGTTCTATCTTGAGCTTCTTTAAGGCGTTGTCGAATAGCTCTCATACTCTCGGAGGTCTCCGTGATCATATCCGGCCCCACTAGTGTAGCTTCTCCCAATTCGGTCCAACATACCGGCGATCGACACGGTCTTCCATACAAAGCATCATACGGTGCCATTTCGATACTAGATTGATAGCTGTTGTTATACGTGAATTCGACTAACGACAAGTGATCCTCCCAACTACCCCGAAAATCCATCACGCAAGCCCGAAGCATATCTTCTAGAATCTGAATCGTTCTCTCGGATTGTCCATCGGTTTGAGGATGATAGGCGGTGCTAAACAAGAGATTGGTGCCTAAAGCAGCTTGCAAACTCTGCCAAAAACGTACGGTAAACCTCGGATCACGATCGGATACGATGGATACGGGAATCCCATGAAGACGGATGATCTCTCGAGTATACAAACGACTCAAGGTTTCTACGGAATCGGTAACACGAATAGGCAAAAAAATGAGCGATTTTGGTCAAACGATCCACGATTACCCAAACAGCATCATGCTTCCTTTGCGACCTCGGTAAACCCGTAACGAAATCCAACTAATAGTACCTCCACGTTCTCTTCTTCTTCTTCTTCTTTTTGTTTCATTTTACCATATACCCCTTGAACTTCCTAGAAGGACATTTTGAACTGCTTATAAAACTCAAATTCTAAACTCTAAGCTTCATCTTTCCCAATTTACATCAACCCACGAATCAATTCTTTACTCACCAACCCCAAGAACCTCAAATAACATCTACTAGAACAAAAGCTAAAAGCCTAGAATCCTTAAACCATATAATGACTCATCACCCGTTGCTCAACTATACCCACTCACTCATCATTCAAACCCCTCACTTGACTTCAAGTATAAACACATCTCACAACTAATTCATCTCTATTAATACTGCTATTAATCGACAGCAACACCACTCCCGTGACACTTCCCAAATGGCTCCTTGCCTTGTGGCACTCACTCCCCTCTCATAAGGACACAATTAACCTCCATTGATATCTCGAAATACTTATATCTCAAAACTGCCAGCCATTACCTCCATTTCATATCCCTATTACCCACATAACTCTTATATCAACTCTACATAAACCTCTAATGCCTTTTCATCCATCTAACATTCAAACACAACTAAGGGTCGAACACTACTCCACCTTTTTCCACTCTGAATCATTACTAGTTTCTAACCCAAACTCACTTCTATGAAAATGCGTCCCCTCTACGTAACTTAATACAACGCAATATCAATACCGTTCAGGCAAACTCTCAAATTCACTATTTTTCTTATCACCAGCCATTAGCTAAGGATTGACATATTGCAGATACCTTCCGTGTCTAACCTTCTAATCGTATCATACAAATAAAGTTTAGTAAGGACACGTTCCAGATTCTAACTAAAGATAGTCTCTCCCGTAGCAAAATCTACGCACACATCAATGTCTACCCTGCACCGTAACTATGAGCAAATTACACACATCGAGATTGCACATCAAGTCAAACACATATGTTAACACTAAACAACAATAGATTTCGTACACGAAATATATATCAACAAACCATCCATACCAATTAATGGCTCAGACAACATCCGATTCACCCACATATTAACTAACTCGTTCGGTACCCAGTACTTCATATCTCATGGCTCTAGCAAACCCAACAGTAACCACAATCATATCAGTCTCGTTCTTTCTAATCTTGTAATACCTCACGCGATGTCTATTCACTTTACCAATCCCGAGCATTCTCGTTCATTTAGTCAAATCAAATCACGTATTTCTCATATTCACAATTGAAACATTACATCACAAATGCACGTATAATCAATACGAATCATTCCTCTATTTCAACAACATTACAACTTAACAGCATCTCATCATCCTAGCACCTACACAATGTGTCCAATAGCTGCACCAACTAAAATACAATACTATTGATTGTTTCTATACTAAAATTCGACACCAACACAAACGAATTGACTGACTCCTCCCTAAATGCCCACAAGACTTAGGGTTTTCAAATGACAACATGTCTATACTCCTAGTTACGTCTAAGGCTTCTACCGCCCCATCACTCAAGAGGTGAATCCACTCACACAAATAACTTCTAACGATCCCGCCCACTACAAACTTCACGGCTCACAAATTTCTTTCTCTCCACCAAGCAATCATATTGACATTCATATTTCTCAAAGACACCACCATAATTACACTCAACCTCAATCATAACAACCACACCATTCCCATCACCATCACTACTATCACTATCACCATTATCCCTTAATCTCTCTCAAACAAACCTATCATCCCAACGACATACCCCAATCTATCCCCTACTGTCATCAGTCTAGTCTACATTTTCGAACACACATCATACAGTTTCTTTACGCTCTAATCGTTCAACTCACAACGTTCCGTTTCCCTCTCACATTTATCACTCCAAGCTTCCCGCCATTTCAAATCAGGACACACCAACTACTCTTCACTTCGTTTCCAACCACGATAGTTCACATTCATAAATCCTTACAAACTTCAAACACGTTCCCCACCACATAACTCACGTCAACCACTCGACTTCAAATACATCAATATAGTTCTCCTTCAATCACATAACTCACTAAGCAACACTACAACTGTTATCCTATCATCTTGTTATAATGACATCACCATGACAATTATTTCAGCAATGACAACAACAATACCATAGCGCTTCCATTTTCTACAAAATTCTTATAGACAGTCATCTACCCCAAGCCTAGATATCTAGCCCCTATGTATAACCCTAATGTCCAGTTGACTTTCCGAGACTTCCATCCAGAAGATGCGGTGATCAAGCGCCTCTTCCAATTGGATCTCATCGGTAGTCGCCTGGGTGTCCAGAAGACACAAACTGTATTCTAACACCCTACCTATAACCCTCATTTTCCTATATTAACCTTAGATACACATATCTCCTTATGTAGGTTCGACTTGCCCTACCTATGCTCACAATAACTGTCTCAATAACAACCACTACAACAATCAACTATAATTTCATCACAACAAGTCTTTACCATTTCCAAACACATTCAATACACGCACTAACTCAATTCCCATCGCATATATTACTCACCTTATACTTATACCCTATACAGCTCATCTCATACAGGTTTAACTTAGCACATAATCCGAGCAATTTCAATTAAAAATACATCTAACACTCATCCCGTAAGTCAAATCAACATTCTATCCCTTTTATCACATGCTAACAAATATCCTTTCTCACACATCAATATTGTCACCACTCATGCCCATCTAACATCTCATATAAAAGACATCTTACCACAAATGGTACAGACCAAGACCACCAACTGTAATGATATCAATAACAACAATCGCAACCACAATCACTACAATGAGGTCGGAGCCTCCAACTTCTCAACACGGGTAGCTAACTCTACACCACTCTATGATAACAAAAACACAATGCCATGTAGTCACATAAATGTTAGTCACGCAAGCATGCACAATTTATGTTAGAGGGCGCGACATTTTGAACCCATGAGGCGAAATGCCTCCCCACGGTCTCTAGGTGTTCTAAACCTAGTGCTCTGATACCAAGTTGTCACGACCACCATTTTCAACATAAAATATAAAGAGTTTCTTAAGCAATTACCTCACAATAATCCGCACGTTACCAAAATATCATTAATTACCCATAACCATACTCCAAGCCCAAGAGTTCAAAAATATTACATCTTTGGCACAACGGCCCCAAATAAGAATAGACATCAAAGGTCAAGAGTTTAGAGTTTACAAAATATCCCATAGTCAATTGAACCATCACTTAAGTTACAAATACATCTTCAAAAGGAATTTACAAAGATGCCTAAGTAACTCTACAATGTTAGCTTTCAAAACGTTGTGTCCGATACCCAAGCACTCCAATCATGGTCGCTAATGTCCAGAGTTATTACCTGAAAAGAAATAAGGCTTGAGCTACACTAGCCCAGTAGGAATGCTACGCAGACAATATATGCAAGAGAAATGCGAAAGTGATAATACGACGTATGCAAAGGATAGCCCAAGCAACTAACAATCGAAATGGTTCAACAATCCGACAAACAAGCCATGAGATTTAGAATACCCCTCAACCTTTAACCATTATCATATCTCGCATATCCAAACCGTCTCGCGTTATGTGTCATGAGCCGAAGCTCCTGCCGGGCTATTCATGGGACCCCGATATCCCCTGCCAAGCACCCACCTCGAAGGTTGGGCCTTGAATAATCAATACGAGCATTAGCTCCTGCCAGGCTATTTATGGGACCCTGATATCCCCTGCCAAGCACCCACCCGTCGATGGGCCTTGAGTGTTCACGCGTTGTGTCAACAAGTTTTGTGTGTCTCAAATTTCATAACGTTTCGTTCCATTTCAAGTTCATATGATAATTAGGACAAATTATATCGAACGAAAGTAAGGAAGTGCCAAGAACGCACAAGAGCCCAACAAGGGTGTTCAACAATGATTAGGAGGGTTTTAGAAGTACTTGGAACGAGTTGAAAGTGATCGGGGGTCAAATCAATGGGTTTCGGAACAAAACAGTAAAATCTGGAGATAAGCTCACTGTATGGATACGAGAAAAAAAGCCGTATGGATACGGGTCGGTTACGAATTTTCCAGCTTGTTCCGTATGGATACAGATTTTTGGCCGTATCCATACGGGAGGCTTACGAGCAGTTTTTCTGCAGATTTTCAGAACTTCAACAACAACCACAACAACAACAACAACAACCATGGATACAATTTCAAGCAAGGAAAACACTTCAACTACATGTATTGAGAGGTAGAATCCCTACCTCAAAGCCGAAGAACGAAACCCACAAAGTTACGAGCCCTAGCTCTCCGAAAACTTCGATTCGAACGGGATACGACCTCCTCGAGCTCCAATGAACGGGATACGGGCCGCAATACGCGTAGAGGTCGAAGGATTGAAGGTTATATTGGTGGGTTTTTGAGTGATTTTGGTGAGAGAGCAAGAGAGAGTGAGAGAGGCGTTGGAGAGAGAGACCGGGAGAGAGAGACGTGAGTGAGGGTGAGGGGAAAATGATCCCATGCTCCCTCATCTCCCCTATTTATACTCTTAAATCCACAAATCACACATTACCTCCTTCCACAATCAATTCCTTCGTTTTAACCCCAAATCACATAAATACAGTTATTCCATTATCCTTTTCCGAAAATTATGCATTTAATAAATATCCACTATGGATAAAATAAACACGAGTCTCTACATTCTACCCTCCTTAAAGAAATTTCGTCCTCGAAATTTTCATGCCAAAGCTAACCACTAATGCATCATGCATGCATACAACATTCACAATTTCATCATCATGCAACAAGTCAATTATCGAAAGGCTCAAAGTGTAAATACTCACATTGGCTCATTCTAGAAATAAGTGCGGGTATTTCTCCCTAATTTCGTCCTCTCTTTCCCATGTCGATTCCTCGCTACTCTGACTTCTCCACAAGACTCGCACCAGTGGTATCGTCTTACCCCTCAAAACTCGGTCACGCGAATCTAGGATACGTGTCGGTTCTTTCCCATAAGACGCGTCGGCCTCTAACCCAAGTTCGGACCACTCTAATACATGCGACGGATCCGGTTCATACTTTCTCAACATAGACACGTGAAACACGTCATGGACACCCATTAGCTTCGGTGGCAAAGCCAAGCGATACGCAACCTCCCCAATTTTCTCGATAATGTCAAACGGCCCGATATAACGCGGCGATAGTTTCCCTTTCTTCCCAAAACGTGATAATCCCCTACGAGGAGATACCTTAAGGAATACGTGATCCCCTTCTTCAAAGGACACGGGCGACGACGACGATCGGCATAACTCTTTTGCCTACTTTGCGCGGTCAATAATCTTTGGCGAATCACCTTGACTTGTTCGGTCGTTCTATCTTGAGCTTCTTTAAGGCGTTGTCGAATAGCTCTCATACTCTCGGAGGTCTCCGTGATCATATCCGGCCCCACTAGTGTAGCTTCTCCCAATTCGGTCCAACATACCGGCGATCGACACGGTCTTCCATACAAAGCATCATACGGTGCCATTTCGATACTAGATTGATAGCTGTTGTTATACGTGAATTCGACTAACGACAAGTGATCCTCCCAACTACCCCGAAAATCCATCACGCAAGCCCGAAGCATATCTTCTAGAATCTGAATCGTTCTCTCGGATTGTCCATCGGTTTAAGGATGATAGGCGGTGCTAAACAAGAGATTGGTGCCTAAAGCAGCTTGCAAACTCTGCCAAAAACGTACGGTAAACCTCGGATCACGATCGGATACGATGGATACGGGAATCCCATGAAGACGGATGATCTCCCGAGTATACAAACGACTCAAGGTTTCTACGGAATCGGTAACACGAATAGGCAAAAAAATGAGCGATTTTGGTCAAACGATCCACGATTACCCAAACAGCATCATGCTTCCTTTGCGACCTCGGTAAACCCGTAACGAAATCCAACTAATAGTACCTCCACGTTCTCTTCTTCTTCTTCTTCTTCTTTTTGTTTCATTTTACCATATACCCCTTGAACTTCCTAGAAGGACATTTTGAACTGCTTATAAAACTCAAATTCTAAACTCTAAGCTTCATCTTTCCCAATTTACATCAACCCACGAATCAATTCTTTACTCACCAACCCCAAGAACCTCAAATAACATCTACTAGAACAAAAGCTAAAAGCCTAGAATCCTTAAACCATATAATGACTCATCACCCGTTGCTCAACTATACCCACTCACTCATCATTCAAACCCCTCACTTGACTTCAAGTATAAACACATCTCACAACTAATTCATCTCTATTAATACTGCTATTAATCGACAGCAACACCACTCCCGTGACACTTCCCAAATGGCTCCTTGCCTTGTGGCACTCACTCCCCTCTCATAAGGACACAATTAACCTCCATTGATATCTCGAAATACTTATATCTCAAAACTGCCAGCCATTACCTCCATTTCATATCCCTATTACCCACATAACTCTTATATCAACTCTACATAAACCTCTAATGCCTTTTCATCCATCTAACATTCAAACACAACTAAGGGTCGAACACTACTCCACCTTTTTCCACTCTGAATCATTACTAGTTTCTAACCCAAACTCACTTCTATGAAAATGCGTCCCCTCTACGTAACTTAATACAACGCAATATCAATACCGTTCAGGCAAACTCTCAAATTCACTATTTTTCTTATCACCAGCCATTAGCTAAGGATTGACATATTGCAGATACCTTCCGTGTCTAACCTTCTAATCGTATCATACAAATAAAGTTTAGTAAGGACACGTTCCAGATTCTAACTAAAGATAGTCTCTCCCGTAGCAAAATCTACGCACACATCAATGTCTACCCTGCACCGTAACTATGAGCAAATTACACACATCGAGATTGCACATCAAGTCAAACACATATGTTAACACTAAACAACAATAGATTTCGTACTAGAAATATATATCAACAAACCATCCATACCAATTAATGGCTCAGACAACATCCGATTCACCCACATATTAACTAACTCGTTCGGTACCCAGTACTTCATATCTCATGGCTCTAGCAAACCCAACAGTAACCACAATCATATCAGTCTCGTTCTTTCTAATCTTGTAATACCTCACGCGATGTCTATTCACTTTACCAATCCCGAGCATTCTCGTTCATTTAGTCAAATCAAATCACGTATTTCTCATATTCACAATTGAAACATTACATCACAAATGCACGTATAATCAATACGAATCATTCCTCTATTTCAACAACATTACAACTTAACAGCATCTCATCATCCTAGCACCTACACAATGTGTCCAATAGCTGCACCAACTAAAATACAATACTATTGATTGTTTCTATACTAAAATTCGACACCAACACAAACGAATTGACTGACTCCTCCCTAAATGCCCACAAGACTTAGGGTTTTCAAATGACAACATGTCTATACTCCTAGTTACGTCTAAGGCTTCTACCGCCCCATCACTCAAGAGGTGAATCCACTCACACAAATAACTTCTAACGATCCCGCCCACTACAAACTTCACGGCTCACAAATTTCTTTCTCTCCACCAAGCAATCATATTGACATTCATATTTCTCAAAGACACCACCATAATTACACTCAACCTCAATCATAACAACCACACCATTCCCATCACCATCACTACTATCACTATCACCATTATCCCTTAATCTCTCTCAAACAAACCTATCATCCCAACGACATACCCCAATCTATCCCCAACTGTCATCAGTCTAGTCTACATTTTCGAACACACATCATACAGTTTCTTTACGCTCTAATCGTTCAACTCACAACGTTCCGTTTCCCTCTCACATTTATCACTCCAAGCTTCCCGCCATTTCAAATCAGGACACACCAACTACTCTTCACTTCGTTTCCAACCACGATAGTTCACATTCATAAATCCTTACAAACTTCAAACACGTTCCCCACCACATAACTCACGTCAACCACTCGACTTCAAATACATCAATATAGTTCTCCTTCAATCACATAACTCACTAAGCAACACTACAACTGTTATCCTATCATCTTGTTATAATGACATCACCATGACAATTATTTCAGCAATGACAACAACAATACCATAGCGCTTCCATTTTCTACAAAATTCTTATAGACAGTCATCTACCCCAAGCCTAGATATCTAGCCCCTATGTATAACCCTAATGTCCAGTTGACTTTCCGAGACTTCCATCCAGAAGATGCGGTGATCAAGCGCCTCTTCCAATTGGATCTCATCGGTAGTCGCCTGGGTGTCCAGAAGACACAAACTGTATTCTAACACCCTACCTATAACCCTCATTTTCCTATATTAACCTTAGATACACATATCTCCTTATGTAGGTTCGACTTGCCCTACCTATGCTCACAATAACTGTCTCAATAACAACCACTACAACAATCAACTATAATTTCATCACAACAAGTCTTTACCATTTCCAAACACATTCAATACACGCACTAACTCAATTCCCATCGCATATATTACTCACCTTATACTTATACCCTATACAGCTCATCTCATACAGGTTTAACTTAGCACATAATCCGAGCAATTTCAATTAAAAATACATCTAACACTCATCCCGTAAGTCAAATCAACATTCTATCCCTTTTATCACATGCTAACAAATATCCTTTCTCACACATCAATATTGTCACCACTCATGCCCATCTAACATCTCATATAAAAGACATCTTACCACAAATGGTACAGACCAAGACCACCAACTGTAATGATATCAATAACAACAATCGCAACCACAATCACTACAATGAGGTCGGAGCCTCCAACTTCTCAACACGGGTAGCTAACTCTACACCACTCTATGATAACAAAAACACAATGCCATGTAGTCACATAAATGTTAGTCACGCAAGCATGCACAATTTATGTTAGAGGGCGCGACATTTTGAACCCATGAGGCGAAATGCCTCCCCACGGTCTCTAGGTGTTCTAAACCTAGTGCTCTGATACCAAGTTGTCACGACCACCATTTTCAACATAAAATATAAAGAGTTTCTTAAGCAATTACCTCACAATAATCCGCACGTTACCAAAATATCATTAATTACCCATAACCATACTCCAAGCCCAAGAGTTCAAAAATATTACATCTTTGGCACAACGGCCCCAAATAAGAATAGACATCAAAGGTCAAGAGTTTAGAGTTTACAAAATATCCCATAGTCAATTGAACCATCACTTAAGTTACAAACACATCTTCAAAAGGAATTTACAAAGATGCCTAAGTAACTCTACAATGTTAGCTTTCAAAAGTCGTGTCCAATGACCAAGCACTCCAATCATGCTCGCTACTGTCCAGAGTTGGTACCTGAAAAGAAGTAAGGCTTGAGCTACACTAGCTCAGTAGGAATGCTACGCAGACAATATATGCAAGAGAAATGCGAAAGTGATAATACGACGTATGCAAAGGATAGCCCAAGCAACTAACAATCGAAATGGTTCAACAATCCGACAAACAAGCCATGAGATTTAGAATACCCCTCAACCTTTAACCATTATCATATCTCGCATATCCAAACCGTCTCGCGTTATGTGTCATGAGCCGAAGCTCTTGCCGGGCTATTCATGGGACCCCGATATCCCCTTCCAAGCACCCACCTCGAAGTTAGCGCCTTGAAAAATCAATACTAGCATTAGCTCCTCCCATGATATTTATCGGACCATGATATCCCCTGCCAAGCACCCACCCGTCGATGGGCCTTGAGTGTTCACGCGTTGTGTCAACAAGTTTTGTGTGTCTCAAATTTCATAACGTTTCGTTCCATTTCAAGTTCATATGATAATTAGGACAAATTATATCGAACGAAAGTAAGGAAGTGCCAAGAACGCACAAGAGCCCAACAAGGGTGTTCAACAATGATTAGGAGGGTTTTAGAAGTACTTGGAACGAGTTGAAAGTGATCGGGGGTCAAATCAATGGGTTTTGGAACAAAACAGTGAATTCTGGAGATAAGCTCACTGTATGGATACGAGAAAAAAAGCCGTATGGATACGGGTCGGTTACGAATTTTCCAGCTTGTTCCGTATGGATACAGATTTTTGGCCGTATCCATACGGGAGGCTTACGAGCGGTTTTTCTGAGATTTTCAGAACTTCAACAACAACCACAACAACAACAACAACAACCATGGATACAATTTCAAGCAAGGAAAACACTTCAACTACATGTATTGAGAGGTAGAATCCCTACCTCAAAGCCGAAGAACGAAACCCACAAAGTTACGAGCCCTAGCTCTCCGAAAACTTCGATTCGAACGGGATACGACCTCCTCGAGCTCCAATGAACGGGATACGGGCCGCAATACGCGTAGAGGTCGAAGGATTGAAGGTTATATTGGTGAGTTTTTGAGTGATTTTGGTGAGAGAGCAAGAGAGAGTGAGAGAGGCGTTGGAGAGAGAGACCGGGAGAGAGAGACGTGAGTGAGGGTGAGGGGAAAATGATCCCATGCTCCCTCATCTCCCCTATTTATACTCTTAAATCCACAAATCACACATTACCTCCTTCCACAATCAATTCCTTCGTTTTAACCCCAAATCACATAAATACAGTTATTCCATTATCCTTTTCCGAAAATTATGCATTTAATAAATATCCACTATGGATAAAATAAACACGAGTCTCTACACCTTTTCCAAGGCTCTCCCTCCAAGCTGCTCCCTATCTGGAACTCCCATTCCCCCGTGCTAGGATCTGTCTCCTACTCCAACTCTGCCTTTGGCTCTGGTTCCAGACCTGGCGCATGTCCATGCCCCTCTCGACTCTGCCACCTTGCATGCGCGGACCCATCCACCGTCCTAAGCCTCGTGCAGGCCTGCTACCTTGAGAAGCAAAATGAGAGATCCATTAGAAAACATTGGAAATTAGAAATGAAGGTACGACAAGTACAATGAACGTGAAAGCAATGTGAACATACATGAGGAAAGTGACAAGTAACCGTCATTGAGCTCTCTGACCGTGAGCCCCCAGAAATGGAGAAGGACTCTCCCTGCAAGATCCCCGCCTCACTATTATTTGCAAGTTGTCGATAAAACGCATGCACTCCTCTACGAACTCCCAAAGGACATGAGAACACTACAACAAATTACATAATTCCCGACTAAAATTACCGACTAAAAAAACTTTAGTCGGCAAATATTGAATAATTACCGACTAAATATAATTAGTCTGTAGAAATTGTAATCATTCCCGACTAAACAATTTTTAGTCGGAAATTGATTATATTAGACGACTAAAAATAAGTTTAGTCGGCGAATATTAATTTTTAACCAATTTAAAAAATCAATAAATAAAATACATTGTCCCGACAAATTGTTTTAGTCGGAAATTAATTATATTACACGACTAAACATAAGTTTAGTCGGCAAATATTACTTTTTAACCAATTTAAAAAATCAATAAATAAAATACATTTTCCCGACAAATTGTTTTAGTCGGAAATTAATTATATTACACGACTAAACATCAGTTTAGTCGGCAAATATTAATTTTTAATCGGAAATTAATTATATTACACGACTAAACATAAGTTTAGTCGGCAAATATTACTTTTTAACCAATTTAAAAAAATCAATAAATAAAATACATTTTCCCGACAAATTGTTTTAGTCGGAAATTAATTATATTACACGACTAAACATAAGTTTAGTCGGCAAATATTAATTTTTAATCGGAAATTAATTATATTACACGACTAAACATAAGTTTAGTCGGCAAATATTACTTTTTAACCAATTTAAAAAATCAATAAATAAAATACATTTACCCGACAAATTATTTTAGTCGGAAATTAATTATATTACACGACTAAACATAAGTTTAGTCGGCAAATATTAATTTTTAGCCAATTTAAAAAATCAATAAATAAAATACATTTTCTCGACAAATTATTTTAGTCGGAAATTAATTATATTACACGACTAAACATAAGTTTAGTCGGCAAATATTAATTTTTAGCCAATTTAAAAAATCAATAAATAAAATACATTTTCCCGACAAATTATTTTAGTTGGAAATTAATTATATTACATGACTAAACTTATATTTAGTCGACAAATATTAAGTTAAAAAATCAGTAAGTGTCCTTTTTTTTTCCCTCTTGTTTTCTCAAAATTTCAAGAAATGAATATTTGGAATCCATGTGCATTGATTACAATGCAACTTTTCTAATCGAAACTGTTCCAATTTCTTTTCTTCTTAATTCTAAGATTCTTGTAAATTTTTGGCTCAATTGGATTAAGGAAATCCCTTTATCGACACATAAATTCATCAATTAAAAAATTTTTGTTGTCCAATCAAGAGTTTATTCATACGCGGTTAACTTCATATTTTAGGATGAATAATTTAATTCGTATTACGTCAAAGATAGATGGTTTTGATTGCCAAAAAAGATCTCATGTGGGGTTCGATTAGTGCAATATAACACTTAAACGTCTCTGAATGCATAAAATGTATTTCGATCATGAGGTCGTCGATGTCAAATAATCTCTAATTTTTGGTGACAGTGCTATAATTGGTAAGACGTGAAATTCTAACGGTTTAGATCGAGCATTAAAAAAAATGACTCGGCAGTTATCTTTACAATTTATACTTTTGATTTAATTGATAGTCAACTAAGTGTTATGTTGCATTTGATGTTGCAATAGCTACATGATCGCGAGACAAACATGATAATCGAGACCGTTGATTTTGCTGCACTTGTTAAATTGTTCATTATTGTAAATTTGTGGCTTGATCAGGTTTAGAAAATTCCTTTATGGAGACATGGACTCATTAGGAAAATAGTATATTTCATTCAATAAGTTGTCTAATCAAAAGCGATCTCAACTATAACTCGGTAAGAATGATCTAATCCATAATAAATTAAAGACAGATGGTTTTGATCTTGCAAAAAGATCTCAAGTGTGGCTCAGGTGGTGTGCTATTAGACTCTAATGCTTCTGGAAGCAGTAAAACTATTCCGATCATGTGGTTGTTGCTACTGAATGATCTTCAATTTTGGTGACAATTCTATAATCAATAAAACGTGAAATCCTAACGGTTCAGATCAAGCATTATAAAAAACATCAATGGTGAAAAAGTATAGAGTTTATATGCAATGGTGGCGTAGTTAGAGCTCACTAAATATTTTTTCCCCATTTCACCTACACCCTTATGTTGTACTTGTTATTACAGTAGCCACAAGATCGCGAGACAATCTTGACGATCAAGATCGTTGATTTTCTTGCACTTGTTGAATTATTCATTCCAGTAAATTTGCGGCTCGATCAGGTATAGAATATCCCTTTATCGAGACATGAATTCAATAGAAAAATAGTTTTTTTTGTTCGATCAATTGTCTAACAGAAAAAGATCAAATGTAATATTAGTAAGAATGATCTAACTGATAATATTAGAGAATATAAATGGTTCTGATCGCGCAAAAAAATCTCAAGTGGGGCTCGAGTGGTGTGTTATAAGACTTTAATGTTTTTGGATGCAGTAAAAGCCATCCCGACTCAAAGAATTATTCCTGACTACATATTTAGTCGGCCAAGACAAAAAATCACCGACTAATTAATTTTTGGTCGGGAATGATACAATTTTTTTGCGCCAATCCGAAATTTTCGCGGAAAAAATGGCGGGATTTAGGTAATTTCCGACTAACTATTTAGTCTGCAAGTCTTTTATAATACGAAACGGCGTCGTTACACCACATCCAAACCCATCAGGTTATACACTTCCCCCATCTCCCTCACGCATCGTCTATCAGTCCATCCTTCTCCCAATCGACCCTTTGACCCTTGCTCAACCCCTCTCTCCAACCCCTCTCTCCAGTCACGGTCTCCACCGTTCAGCACCGCCGCGGCTGCCACACCCCCCGACAAAAACCCCTCTCTCCTCCGACTGTGGTCTCAGATCCTCCTGCTTCTGTCAATCAAACCCCCTCGACGAAAACTCCTCTCCTCCGACTTTGCATCTCCAGCTGTGGTCGAGCCGCTGTGTCTCTCTCTCGCTTGCTCCTGCTAGGTACTCTCTCTCTCTCTCTCTCTCTCTCTCCCCGCTACAAACTGGCTTTTCAGTGCTCCAAATGAACAAATCGATTTGGGTTTTTAGTGCTCCAAACAAATAAATCAATTTGGGTTTTCTGGGTTTTCCAATTTGGCGGCTAGGTTTTCAGTTCTAGTTTCTGATTAGAAGGTGGGAGTATGGTTGAAGTTTTGACGGTGGCTGTACAGAAATGTACGATAGTTTTTTTTATCTGATATGGATGTGTGAAATTGATTTTGTGATTTTGAAATATTTTTTTTACAAGGAGTTTTGGGAGGGATTTGAGTGGGCATTTGCTTAGGTTGTATTTTGTGACTAATCAAAATAGAATTTTGGTGTTTCGAGTAGTCAATGGTTTAGGTCCATCTGTAAATCGTTGAGCCGCCTTACTAGACCATATCAGTAGTCTAGATTCTACCATCCTTGGTCCCTAATAGCAGGGTCTCTTCCCGGTTTGGCTGAACCAACCAAGAGCGTCCCGAGCGGTGTGCCGATTACAGGTCACCCACACCCACCTAACCTCTTGGCTCAAATACGTCATGACTGATGTCGGCCAAGACAGTTACCGCATGTGCCGAGCAGGAGCGAACCGGAGGACCACGCCTAGACCCACTGATCTTTAACCGTACCCCCACAATATATACTCAGTGGGCCATTGGAATTCATGCATTATCTGACCTATTATTTGAGCCTGAACAAAAATGGTACAACATCGAAAACTTATAACATAAGGCTTAGATTAGTATTGGCTGTTCAAGTTGTAGTCCATGACTATGAGCCTTAACCTGAAATTTATGTTTTATAAAGCTCGCTAAAATGCTAAATAAGAACTATTACATGTAAACCTCCAATCACACAAGAATTATTTTTGAGCACTCATAATTAGGAATAAATAATCTCGGAGTTCAATATTTGATTTTTACTTCAATCTCTGTCTTGTTCTCTCGTTGAACGGCAAAAGCTTATTCAAGGCCAAGGCCACTCTGGTAAATTAGTTTATTAAATCATGATGTGAAAAAAGTTGAGTGCAAGGTTGGGAGAAGAAGTGAAAAAAACTTGAAGATATTCTTGAAACTTACTATAAAGGGTAAAATAGGCAACGAAAGAGATGAGAATATCAGAGGGTGTAGGATAATGGAAGTCTATTAGGCTGTGAAGGCTCCAGTGAATTTTTCCACGTTGTACACTTAAATTCTATGACTTTGGGTTGTTGCTAGTACCAGTTCTGTCACATGAAATGTTATATTTTGTGCCTCAATCCTTTCCTTGTTTTGTAGACAGCTCATCCTTATTACGATCAGAATAGTTAAAATGCCCCGTTGTACATTTCTGTATGATGGAATCTTTAAGATTTGTTTCCCTTCTACCTTTTAGTTCATCTTGATGGGACATGATCAGAAACTTGCATTTGCATGCTCTGCATTTGACTTGAGCGTGAGGGTCTGTTTGGTTGTAAGATCACGAACCCCTGGGGTTAGTGATCAATCTAGCCAAACTACTCACAGCAGCTCCATCTTTGGGATTGGATCATGCTGTCTTTATTCCACTCTGATCTATATGGATGGGTTTGACTGAAGCTATGTCATATATGTTCTTCTGGGTCTGCTGTATGCATGAGAGCAGCATGTTGAAATGCTGATATAGCTACATACAAGGAATTCATAATGCGAAACTTGATGTCACTTCACATGCGGGATAATCTAAGAAGCACTGACACGTCTACATGCCTCACGTATCCGTGTCGATCACAAACAAGACACGACCCAAAACAACACATATGGACATGTGTCGGACACACCTTAATACTTGTCCTATATTTAGGGTGGGTTTGGATTGAAAAGTAGGGTAAAAGTTCTTGAGAGTGGAGGTAAAAGTTAGCTCAAGCTTTCAAGTGTAGATCACAGCCACTGAATTTGGCATTGATCACAGCCATGTAGTGTTGTACATGACTGTTTTTTTGGCATTTCAAGTGTTGTACCTTGCTATTTTTTTGTGTTCCTTAAGTTTTTTGTTGTGATGCTGAAATTGAAGTTCTAACTGCTAGAATTGAAGTTTAGAGGTTGAAATCACTTCTATTAAGTGCTAAATCTGCTGTAGCTGTAGTATAGATGCAAGAATTTGGTTGTTGAATTCTGGAAATAACCTACAAGAGCTGAAATGTTGTGTAAAGGGCAGGAATTGAGTGTAACATTCTGGAAACAAATTGTAAGGTGCAAAAATCTGATTTTGTTTGCTTAAAATATGGTCTTGAGAGTTGGAACCCATTGATGAGGTAGAATTGATCTGAAAGGATATAACCCATCAGTTATAAAGTTAGATTTTTTAGGTACAATTGACTGCCGTTTTCGTGTTCGACAGAATGCTCAATGCTTCACTCATCCTTTATGTACGATTTCATTTGGCAGGTTTAAGTCTTGACAATTTGAAAGTATTCGGATCTCGCACCGCTCAGTTCTCACTAGGTATGATGTTCTCTCTACTTTATCTATGGTTTATGTGATATGGTTTTTCAACCCCCTTAGAATTCATACACAAACTACAATCTCTGATATGGGTTTCTTTAATCCTTCTATAATCGATACAGAAAGAAAAGGGAAAATGCATGATTTCAATTGGAGATTTGGGGGTTAATTCAAGTGGGTTTGGTGTGGTTTAGGTCATGCGTTAATTTTTTGTGCCTAATTTGTATGCGCGCTCAAGGATCCATTTGTCATCTAACTAGCTATAATTGAGTTGGGTGGTTCATGTATTCATACAACAACATACTAGATTCTGACCTTGCGAGCGGGTTTATTCGTGCATGTTAGTTTTGCGGTACATTTACTTGTTTCACGTTTAAAGTTCAAAAAGGGCTGAAAAACGTGACAATTGTAACTTCAAAAACAAAAAAAACTGATATACCAGTGGGGTCCTTAATGTCTTTTTGTAGGCTGATTTGTTAGAGATTATTTTTTAGAAGTTCATTGATACTGAACAGTTCCAGAGGCAAGTCTGACTTTGAAACTAACTTTTAAGAGTTCTTTTGCAGAGTTTTGCTTTCCTTTCCCACTTTTCCCTTTGCTGTGTAGTGTTCATTGCAATCCTTTTTGTGGTTGTTTTCCTGCAACTGATTCTGTGGTTATCTTCTTCGTATTGCAGACTTCGTGATCTAAAGCATTCTTGGTGAGGCTTTTCATTCTTGATTCGAGAGGGTTTTCGTATTGCAGAACCGCTGTAAGTGTCCCGCTTCTTTCTTGTAGTAGTAGTTAGTAGCTCGTATTTAGCTTGGTGGATACCTCTAACCTGGTTTTATGCCAAACCTGAGGTGTAACGAAGCCAAGTTAAATATTGAGTTTGTTTTTAGTTAGTATAGTTAGTTTTATTTGATTGCATTGCTTAGCCGAGGTGGTGGCATAACCCCTCGCATATTCTGTTTGCTGAGTTGAGGTGGCGGCCTAGCCCCTCCAGTCTGTTAGTTTGTTAGTCTGTTAACTGTTTATTTGATTGCATTGCATGAACATTAGTTTTTTGCACTATAAGAAACATGTCCTTAGACTAGAAGGCAACCAAAAATTGAATTTGCTTATATATTCACTTGTTGTGGACTGTAATGCATTTAGTTGTGTACTTTGGAAGCTTTATATGTTCAATCATCTGGTGTTTCCTTTGGATTCAAAATGTCTGAATCACCTGTCGGTTCGTCTCTTTTTCTATTTTACCAAGTGTTTCTTTTATCTTCAACTTCTTTTCTTCAATCTGCCTCGGTATGTCAATGTTGTGTGGAGATGAATAATTTTGGCTTCCCGGTGCAATAACTGCAAAACAAATCGTGGGTTCCCTGAGAGACCGGAAAAAGAAAAAAATAAGCCGATTATGGAGTAACATTGAGTACAAGGATTTAACAATACCGAAGTAATCATTAAGTTGAAAACCCCACATCCAAATAAGAGACAAGAGCATAAGATTTTTGACGGCTGCTTACATGTCAGAAAATCACACAGAAATTCAATTAATGGCTGATATGATAGGACTTAGGAGTATTAATTTTGGCCTTCAGATCACCATTCTGAATTGGTTTAGCTAATTACACTGACGTGACTGCACAAACACACACCAAAATGATATCATAACTTAAGCTGATTTATCACCTTCTTATTTTCATTAATATATAATATAGTCATATTGAAGGTAGCATGATAAAGATGCACATGCAGAAATTCTTAAATGTATGTGCAAGCAACCCAATCAATCCTTGGGAAGTATAATTAACTACTTGTTCCTAAAGTTCCTGATACATTTCCAACTCTAACTTAATGATGATGCCTAGCATGACTTTGCCCTTTTCATGTGTTACCTAGCATGGCTTTGCTCTTCCTGTAGAATGATGATGCACATACCGGTGTTTTTATGCTTCGTTATTTATTTCTTTCTATTTTGTGCATATACTTAGGCCATATGTAGTGTTGTAAGAAAAACATAGTAATGTTGTGTAAACTTCAATTAATGTTGTAGGTTAGAAGTAATGGACAAGAGTTGGATGACGATAAGAAATAGGTTGGCAAGTAGAGAGTATATACTGGGGGTGCAATCTTTTCTACAATTTGCGAAGGCGAATTTAGGACCACAGCCCGAGATTCGGTGTCCATGTAATGAATGTCTAAATGGAAAAAAACATAGCTTTGCAGTTGTTAAGATCCATTTGATACGGAGAGGAATTGACTCTTCTTACAAGACTTGGGTGCACCATGGGGAATCTGTTCCCGCACCTCAAGCATATGATGATGACCATCATGACCCCAATGAAGGTATTGGGGATGAAACTGGAGGGGAGGTCCCTAAGGATGGCAACCAATTGCAAAATATGTTGGAACAGGTCTTTGTTGGTGGCCTCTTGGATGACGATAGCGATGAATTGCCTGCTAATCTTGGGAGGGGCGATGTCCGGAGTTTCGATAAGTTGTTCAATGCTGCTCAACGTAAAATTTATCCTGGATGTGAAAAGACTGTGCTAGCATTCATTGTTGAGATGCTTCATGTTAAAGTCTACAAGAAGATGCCGAATGACACGTTCAATATTATGATGAATACTATTAAAGGGATGCGAGCAGACTATGATGAGGCTATTCCTTGGAACACTTATGAAGCGAAGAAATTCTTAAGGGATTTGGGTTTGGGATATGTGCCTATTCATGCATGTGTAAATGACTGCGCACTCTTTGTGAGGAAGAACCTGCAATTATTAGTGAGGAAGAACCTGCAATTATTAGTGAGGAAGAAGATCATAGCGACGAGTATGAAGAAGACTTAATGGCTGATCTAGACGATGAAGAAGAGGAAGAAAATCATAGTGATTCTGATGATGATTTTGACATAGAAGCTTAATGTACCAAATATTTGGTGGTCCTATGATTACCTAAGATTAATTGCCGAACTTAGATTTAGCTACTTTGCTGTTGTATGTGGCCCATTGATTTGTCCACTTCAATTGATTTTGTTCATTTCCTAGCCTTGGGGGGATGTCCCTTGGAAGATCAGATGTAGGTTTGTGTTGGTGGGTACTATCTTTTGTGGTTAGCTAGTCGCGCTGCATTCAAGTTCAGAATTCTAGTGCTGAATTCAAGTAGTGTTTGCTTCTATTTGTTTCTGTTGGTGGTTGGCAGTTGTGATTCTATGCTAACTGGTTGAGCTAAATTTTAATGATGCTTGTATTTCTTTTTCTGATCTAGAGTTATCTATATCTATGCTTACATATGGGTGACAAAGGTTCAGTGTAACAGACTTCTTGAGCAATATGGTTGTTGATTGTTTATCATATGCTACATACCTCGTAATATAAAGACTGCATTGTTTGTCCTACATATCTCTCATTATAATTCACTTCTTTGATATGCTTGTATGTAAATGGATTGTTTCAAAATTTGACAGATTGCATCATGGCTCCTGGATCAAAAAAGAGCAGTGCATCGTCCAACTCGACTGGCACAAATCGTAACACAGTACCGGTACGAGTTGAAACAACCTCGACTGGCACAAATCTTAACACAGCACAGGTACGAGTTGAAACAACCACTGCAACACCTTCAGAGATTCTAACATCTACTCCTTTGACGGTTGCATCACCTTCTACCCGTGCTAGTGCTTCAGGTAAATGCACCTGTATCTCTCTCTCTCACCTGTACTTCAGCATTAGGAGTGATTCCAAAAGATGCCATAAATCTAGGTCCAAAATATGTTCTTAGAGGGCCTTGGGGCAACAACTTGTCATGCCAAATGTCTCACCTTTGATTTGCTATGCTTGGCTTAGTATTGGATCTATTCTGTTTCATTGTATTATGGGGGAATGCCCCTTTGTTTCTCTTGTATTCTTGTTTCTTTTTAGTAATAAAATCTTCGTTACCAAAAAAAAAAAAAAGAAGTCTAAAATCTTTTTAGTAATATCTTGTTGTCTGTTCTCTATGTAATGCAATGGGAGAATCACCTGACCATATCCTTATCCTATGCAACGTGGCTAGGAGAGTATGGGAAGCTATTTTCTGTACGGACATAAGACACATGACAGTAGAAAGTGGGTCATTATAAGCTTACTGCGATCCTCAAAATCTGGAGTATTGATTATATCTTCACTGAAATAGAGAGAAAATTCCCTATTAGGCTTGGACTTAACATCCTCACCAGGATGAACCGGTAATAGACCGGCAGCGTAAGGAACATGATAATCATCATCATTTTGACTTTCTACTAGAACTGTTTCCAGATCAGCTACAATGAAAGGCTTCAGCTCCGTAGTATGAGGTTTCAATGCAGTTATATAGAGCGATTTCGAATCCCTTTGCCTTAGCATAGATACTTTACCAGAAGTTTTTCCGATATCCTTCATAGAATTTTCTAATAGAACTAATTTATTAATATAGCTATCCACCTCATAGGCGCTAATGCGTTTATTCTTATTCTTCTTTATTCTTTTCTCTATATAGACTCGAAGAAAAACACCAAGGATCTCATTATCACGGTAAATCTCTCCTTCCTTAACTATTAATTCCCAAATTTGATTGAAAACCTCCTTATTAGGAAGAGCATTCCCACTAGAATCAGATCTATTCAAGTGTATTGCCGTACCTATAGTAAAGCTTACTTCCCCACTTTCAACTCGTATTTTATATCCTATAGTAAACATGGCCCTCTTCCAAGTAAAATTATTGTAAACATAGGTTATGACTAAATGCAAAATGAGGGAAGCTATCCGTTCATATGTGGTACATAGCGGGTAAGGTTCCTTGAAATCCGCTGAGACTGTAATCAATCCTTCATTGGGAGTCCTGTTCTTTACCCCTCGTATATATTTCTTTAAGAAGGATGAATATTGACGTTTTCTACCCTTTTTACCTGTAGTAGCCTCCTCATTGGATACCTCCCTCTCGTTCTTACTATCCTCAGGATTCCGTTGCTCTTCCGACGTCCATTTCTTCCCATTAGCAAGTTCATCACTATCAGCTTTCTTAGAATAAGTTATAACAAACATAGTCGTATATTCAGGAATACATGTTAGTGGCCAATTCATCTTCTTATCTGCCATTGCCATGATAGAAGACCTCTGTACTGTCAAATAGTGAAATATAGTAGCATTACCATGACCATGACCATGACCTGTATTCGTAGAATATGAGCAGGTCAAGCTGGCGGCTTTCATAGTAGGTAAAAGCCTTTCATTAAGGTCCGGCACACGACCAGTAGTTTTACTACCATAGAAATGGATCATGTGTTTCATCTTTGACTTTCCCTAGGGGTCATTTTAAATCCCTAGTGCTCAAGCCTCGGATAAAAACGAAGCATCATACCCTTTTTTAAGTAGCTAGGACACACTGAAGTATCACTTTGCAATCTGATTTAACAGATATAGCACGGGAATCAGGAGTTTCCTCTTGGACACAGGCCACACCCCTAATTTTCAAGTGGAGCTTTTTCTCTCCGAGGACTCAAAGCTTTAGGACCTTCCAAGGCGATTCCTGTACTAGTGGATCATGTTGCCAAACCCTGGCATTTCACTCCCTTCTCACTTTAAGACATGCCGAACCATTTCGGAGGGGCTGTTTTCCTACATTGGGGAAAACATTTAATCTTAAAATGAAGAGGAGCAAATTACAGAGGGAGGCATTAGTACATGTCTGTACAGGAACCGTGGAATGTATAAACTCCAATTTTACATCCCATCCTTCAACTTCCGATTATGTCATGAATCCTAAACAGCCTTTTTTTTTATATTATAGTGTTCATGAATCCATAACATTTTGTTAGGCTAAAGATAGGACACGCTTACCTATGGTTTTTCTCTAACACAAAACTCAATAGAAAAACTCAAAGATGAAGTTCATCTCCTGTACTTTTGTTTTCATGCCTTTAGTGTAAACTCCATAAACTCCTATTCTTATGCTGTTTTATTTTAATGCTAATCCTGTTATTCACTTCTATTAAAACACAATTTTATGCCTTTAGTTTGATGTATAGTTTTCTGTATATAAGTAGGTTATATTTATGCTTGCAAAAGGCCTATATCCCAACAAAATTAAAAACCGATCAATCCAACGGGCATACACACGTGCCTTGCACGTCAGAAAGTACCTAGTACCACAATACAGAGCTGTCAACCTACTTTAGCTGCTGAGATTAATCGCTAAACACCAGCAAAACAATTCTGATTTGACAGTTGCTGCTACTATCCAGTTCAGTTGCTGCCAATCACCCTCTTTTGCATGTGTTTCCCTCCTATCTATTAGATGGACGTAAAACATGTGGTGTTTGTTATGGTGTTTGTTATGGCCCAATCCGTCCATTTTTCTTTTAGCCCTTGGCTTAGATCCTTGTAGCCACTTGGCTTAGTTCACTTTTCTCAATCTTTGATTTTACAGGTGCACCTTTAGCACAGCGGCGGCGTGTGCGGGGGCCAACACGTGGAAAAAGAATAAAAAGGATAATTACCGAGAATAAAGGGGAGAGGATCCCAGTTTACGTGACGCCAGAAATGAGAGCATTTTGTGGAATAAATGCAAACAAGGTGGCGAGTGAACTGGGGACACAAATTAGGTGGGTATGTCCTATTCCGGGATTTTTCTCCTCATGGAAAAATGTTACTGATGAGTACAAATGTGCCATCCTACAAGCTGTCCGTGTAAGAATGTCGACTTTGAATGGTTACCAGCGTAACACCCTTATAATATAAAGACTGCAGATTGCATTCTGTTAATGAATTCTTATCTATATGTTTGTAGGACAAATTTAAAGTCACGGAAAATGAAGTTGAGGGCACTGAGTTAATTGAGCAAATTTTTAATGAAAAGGCAAATCTCCTCTACAAAGATTGGAAATGGAGAATGAACGATTTCTATACAAAGACTGTTGACGCTGGCTTAGACGCATATCAGCATCCTTTTCAAGCGATGCCCATTGATGACTGGAAGTACATGATCGATCATGTATTCAAGGATCCAAAACGAGAGGTTAATTGAATACTTATTGTAGTTACATTTCCAACTCTAACTTAATATCTAACAAATGATTTTTTCAGGACCGCAAAACAGCTGGCAAATTAAATAGGGAGAGTGTACCGTATGGTCATACTACGGGCTCTCGATCCTTTGCTGCCGCGATGACTATTGCGGTGAGAGACATTTTGCTCATAGTGCTGTAGTTACTTTTGTTCGTAGTGCTGCTATTACTGATGGGTTGTGCCAATTCTGTTATGATTTCTGCCGGTGCTATTTGCTGGATTGTTGACATGCTATGGTTATTTGAATATGCTAGGCTGATCGTGAAAAGCAAAGAATTGCCATTGAGGTAAATGATGATGATGGAAATGGTAATGAGCCAAACAGTAACGAGGGTAATGAGGGAACAAATAAGCTCGATTTATGTGATTTGTTTGAGGCATCACATCGATTGAGAGATACAAATGAATGGATCAATTCAACATGCCAAGAGAAACATGTATGCATTTAATGTTCAATCCTTTACTTTTGTTGTCTGCTTTTTAATTAGTCCATTCCTTATGTCTTTGTTTGTTTTTTTTTTCTTTTCCCAAATGATAGGAGATGATGGTGGCAACACGTGACGAGGGAGCTCTTTCTGGCACTCCATTATCAAATGAAGAACTTTCCATAAAGTGCCTCGGGGAGGCGAAGACAAAGAACTACATAAGAGGATTAGGGAATGGGCCAAAGCCATCTATCTATCTTTCCAAATCCAACTCACAGTCAGCAAGCGAGGACCGGCTGCAAAAACTTCAACGTGAGTTGGATTTAATTCGTGAAGAGCAAAGAAGAGAGAGGGAAGAGGAGAAGACGCGAAGGGAGGAGGAACAAAGACGACACGAGGAGGAACAAAGACGACATGAGGAGGAACAAAGACGACATGAGGAGGAACAAAGACAACGTGAGGAGAAGTATGAGGAGGAGAAAAGGCGGTGGGAGGAGACACAAAGGCGACAAGATGAGGAGCGGTCTACACTTCTAAAAGAGATGGAGGTATTCAAAAGCTTTATGACCCAAATGCAGAATGGTGGACGAGGCAACATGGGAGCAGGGTGATGGTGGCTCAAATATATGGTACGTAGTTTGAGAATATCACTTCTACAATTTCCTGCTATTATGTTTGTGGTACAATAGTATGGTCGTCTTGCGATTTCCTTATTCTTTTGCAATAGCCAACATGGACCAATGTTGTCTGATATTGATCTGCCCTTAACAAAAGCAGCTTGAAATTTGTTGATAATAAGAGGTAGAATGGGCTGAAGTCTGTTAGCTAAGATCTTAGTGATAGTCTTATACAAGACATTGCAACAAGCAATAGGTCTGTAGTTGTTCATTGTGTGGGGGCAGCTAGTCTTAGGAATTAACGTAAGGGCAGTGGCAATAGATTGCCCTTCATAGCTGCTTGTGTTGGTAACCAGATTACCTCCTAGACCTGAAGAGGAATTTCCAAGATCAACAGGCAGCCCTTGCTCTGTTCTATCAACTTCAGAAACCAGATCCTCCATGTTTTGCAAGGTCAAAAATTGGTTAGCACAGGGAACAGCCACCTCAGGCACCTTAGAAGCAACCAGAACCCCTGAACTTTCAGGAACAACACTCATACCAACCTCAGGCCTTCCACTCTTCACAACCCAGACTTTGTTCTTCATTGGAACCTGAGCTCGAACCACAGTATCTACCTGTAACGGAGCCTTAACTTGCTGACTACATTCAGTGTGGCCAAAGACTTTGCAAGATACACATTTCAACGGTCTCCAAGGATATTTAACATTAATCTTGACTAACCTCCCAGATGAAGTAATGAGATCAATGGAATGAGGTAAGACCGATTGAACATCCACTTCCACACAAATTCTTGCATAACTAATCCTGCTAGTAGCTTCAGTCATTCCAGTAGGAAGAACTGGAATGGAAATGAAATAGCCCACATGCCCAAGACTAAGTAGAGTGTTATTTTCCTAAATATTGATGTAAAATACATTATCTTCTTTTACACTTGTCTGGAGTTTCATTTTTTTGCTTCTTTGCATTTTTTTTTCTCTCTAGCCTAAATATTGAGGGAAGGAAGAAAAACTTTGGGATAGCTAAACTCAATGTTTTGAAACATGTGTGTACCATTTTTTTGAACGAGCATTCCAAAACCTAAACAGGGTCACTTTCAGCCACTGAGAACAAAAGTGACGGGGAGAGACTATTGTACAGCCTGGCCATTTATGACAGAAGTTTAATATGGCGGTGAAGCACATCATAGAATTAGTACCCAAACGAAAGACAGTTCTAAAGCTATATGGTTTGCTTAAATGTGTCAGGTGTATTGATACCGAAATTGTGTTTTTTTCTTCTCCTATTTTTATTATATGGTGGAAGGGGCCAGGAGTTGACAGAAGTGTATTTAGGATGCACTTTTGCCCTATGAAAGAGGATTGAGAAAATTTACTGAGAGAGAATGCATGGTTTACAACCATCTTTCTTTCTCCGAGTGATCTGAAACTGGATTTGAGGTAGAATACTGCCAAAGTGTTCTTGTAATTTTTCTTCTTCTTCTTCTTCTTCTTTCTTTTTTAACAGTGAAGGTCAATAATATAATAAATGGAAGAATGTGTGGTCATCCATTTTCATACCATGGGCAAGAGTTAACAGGGAGAGGATAAACTCCACTAGATTAACTGAAGCAGCGTTAATCTTGCTGCTGCTTTTTTCTTTTTTCCCCCTGGTGGTGTCCACCAGACAATATGCTCATCAGTGAAATTCCCAGTGTCTTGAACTCCATGAGATTGCATTTCTGCAGCCATTGTAATGTTAACTAGCTAGAACTCTTCGCCATTAAATCAACTAGAAGAACATAATTTGGCCTCAAGTGTAGCATTGCAGTTGCTCACTCACCGTTCAGTATAGAAAACAACTTACTTGGGTTTCCGGATAACAGGCTAAAAATTCAAGGCGCCAGGAATCAATCTCTTCAAAGAGTCGCCTATATTCCTCAAGTGTGACTTATGAGCTCTCCCAAAGATGTGCACCCTGTTTTCTGATGATGTATCTATAATTTGAGTCCTTCTAGGGGAGGTTTTGCCTCTATGTTCTCAGTCTCTGCTATGCACCGGAATATGAGTGGATTGTGAGATGGATTGAAGTCTTATCTCTGCAAATGACAAAATATTCGGCTGCTATGTTGTTAAATGGCATTTAGTATGAAATTTCACTATATATGCTAGCTCCATCTGTTTTTCATCCTGCAGCGTTTTAAATAAGCTAGGAGTTGGATGTAACTCCACATTATGGGCCAAAAATGGCTTCACCATGACTTGAAATCGTGTTACTCATTTGTAGGCTGAGCTTTTACTATTGCAACAAGTGGTGGTAACTGATGCGTCTTGTCAACGTGGAGTTCTAGCAATTGGATCTTAATATAGTTAATAGATTTCCAATCAAGCCTTCATCTGGTTTATAGAGGAACAGTCAAGATACAAGAAGGAAGCTCCTGGTTGTTAGAGCCTCACCAAGGTAACTTGATGGATATCTTGTCTCTATAGAACCTTGATTGCATAGGATCTCTCTTTGTTGTTGCTAATTTAAAATTATGTCTATTGCATGGCAGCATGAATTGATGGTCAGGAAGTAGTTTTTTTGTTTTCTTGCCGTTCGAAAAATAAAAAGGAAGTAGTTTTCTTGCATTCAAAGAAAGCTTCTTTTATGTCTCAATTTCAGAAGTAAAAGAAGTTGGTGCTTTGCAAAAAAAATATTATCTGTAGTTGATTCTAAGCACTGGCAGATCCAGTCAAGGACCAGAGGGGGTACGTGACCCCCCTCCCCCCTCCCCCGCCCTGGATTTCAGTCTACCACCACTTGTAGCCTTATAGTAGAAGAATCTTCCATTTAACCCCTGTAGAACAATATAGAATTACAGTGCTACTTAAGTTTCAACCATAAATTCTTTAAGACTTCCTCTTAGCATTCTAAAGTTATTCAAATAGCCCCAAACCTTAAATCTTTCCTCTCGTGGCTATGATACTCTCTCTCTCTCCCCACTATAGATTAGTTCCCAATTGCACTAGCAAGATAACTAAGGCCCTCCTCAGTCCAGTACTGAAGAGGAACATTATGCAGTTGAATCCACAGAGGCAATTTGCAATGTAAGTTATGTAACTATAAAAAATTAGTTATGGATCTTGCAAAGTTACATGCTATTAATTTTAGGACAAGCCATTCTTACTTCTTTTCTTACTTCAGTGATCATTTTGTGGCTTGAAATGCTAGGATTTTCTCTAGGATAGCAAATGACATCTGTTGCCCTTGCTCAAGTAGTCAAGTGTATTGAGAATGCCAAGAGGGAAAGATTCAGTACTTGGCAGAATGTGAAAAAGAACCAGTTCAACCAATCCCCATGTCATCTTGGAACATCCCTAGCTTGATCCCGAATCTTGCGTCACTTCTAATCCTAACCCAATCTCCCATTTCACACATCTGGTCTATCTCCAGATCGGCAGGGTCCCCTCTCCACAACCCTAGCAAACCAAAGAATGCCACTCTAACCTCTCCATCTGCATTAAAACTGATGATGACACCTCGCGAGTTAGACTGGGCCCCTCTCCATCCCCACCTGGGCTCAACAACTCCGACCTGGAAGCGAACGTGCTGCCCAATTTTGAACCTTGCAATCTTTTCAATAGCCTTATGATGAATGATCCACCTTCCTTTGCGAAAACAGCCAAAATGTTGCATCATCAAAGACTTGGAGAGTACTAACTTTTCCATCTCTGCTAATTTTGTATTACCTTCATTACTATAGCCAGCCAACATGCATAACCATGTTTATGGCTGTTCAAACTAATGAGAAAATGGATTTCGAAAACATTAAAAAAAAGCCTCCAGAATATGGTATCAAACTCTATTTGAAATTTATATCCCTTTTTTTTTTTTTTGGAACAAATTTTATATAACAGAACCAAATCAAAACCCTCAAGGGGAGGAACCCTTACAAGAGAAACACCTCACTACACTAGGACAAACCCTAGCTGTAGAAGGAGAAAACCTATGAACAGAAAAACAGAACACAGTGAATAACTAGACTGTACAAAGAAGGTCAACACTTAAACCCCACTCTAGAATCAAACAAATGTTTGTAGCAGACCTACTGACATGCCTCCAAGAGGTCATACTAGCCTTAACCTCCTCCAGAATCAAACGCACCACTGAAGTAGAATCATGGCCAATCTGTTGAAAAATCCTACCATTACGCTCTTTCCAAATATAGTACACTGAAGCAGCAAGGCAGAGCTTGAATAGTCTAGATTGGATAGAGCAGTCCTTACAATGAATTAATCCCCAATGAATCTCATCCATGAGATCACGAGAAGGAAGAACAAAGCCACACTTAGCTTTCACAACCTCCCAGTTAATAGAAGTAAAGGGGCAGTCAAAAAATAAATGTGAATGGGATTCAGAACCACCCTGACAAAGGACACAAGAAGTGTCATTGACCAGTCCCCAAACTCTTAGTCTATCCTTAGTAGCCAACCTACCAAGAAGGGCCAGCCATTGAATGAAAGACCATCTTGGAATGTGCCATCTATGCCAAACCATATTAAACCAAAACACCTCAGGCCCATTAGTGCGAAGTGCCTGCCACGCCGTCCTAATAGAGAAAGAACCATTTGCAGACAAAGTCCAAGTAACAGTGTCCTCCCTTTCAACATGTGGGGTGAGGTTAGGATCAGTGGAGGCCACAATTTCTCGAACAATAGGAAGCCTCATTCTAGGCCATCTCCAGGTCCCATTATGAATAATAGAACTAACTGTTGCAAGAAGAGACCTACCAAGGTTGAAAACCACTTGATTCCCATATCTCTGAAATAAAGGGCCAAGGGTATGCCAATTATCCTTGATTCCCATATCTCTGTCGAAGACCCCTTTTTCCAGAAAAATAACCTTTCAGCTCTCCATTCATACGCCTTCATAAACGAAATTTATATCCTTGTTCTATCTAATGACCTTTTTTTTCGTAAATGAAGGATTTTTTATTTGTGGTGCCTGCACATCCCCATCACGGATCGGACACCATTTACAAGTCTCTCTCTCTTTCTTCCTCTCTCACTTCATACTTGTATGTAGGCTGTACAATGCTTATACCTTGGGTTTTGCCCTGGTTTACGATATTCATTTTAAACCTCTCAGTGGAGCCTAGAGTGTACTGTAGGCTAAGTTATGGTGTCGATTGGTGAGGGAAAAAGAAAAAAATAGTCCTACTTGCAATTTTAACCCATATATTTTAAGAAATAACATTTTTACCCTCGCGCGTATCCGAAACATATCCAAGCGTATCCAACATGTATCAAATACGTATCTGGAGTGTATCCGAGAGTATCCGCGCGTATCCGAAACGTATCGGGATACCCAAAAATAATTATAAAAGCAGGATACTTTAAAAAGCGTATCGGATACGTATCCGGAGAGTATCCGAGAGTATCGGTATCTGATACGGATACGATACGCGATACGGAAGCCAAAATAGAGTATCCGTGCTTCATAGACTGTAGGGAAAATAAAAGAATTTGGTTCGGAATGTCCGAGCGAGCAACTTCCATAATTTCTTTTGGTCTTATGAAAGGAATGACAACTCCCATAACAAATGATTATCCTTCTTTTGATTTTTTACTTTTGATGCTTTAGTTCCAGCAATTCTAAAAATTAGAAGTCCTGGGGCATCTTAATGCACCTTTGATTATATTTTGAAGAGTGAACCCATGCTGAAGACCTTAGTACCAATATAAACAGTTTGAATGTTTTGGAAAAAACGAGGCCTTTAAGTAGCTCATGAAATTGAAGAATGTACTACATGTATCACACGGATACTACGAGTTTCCAAACCCGTCTAATAGTTGGTAGTCACACCTACGATTGTAGAAGTATATTATATCTGAGACTACAATTTTGGCTAAATCTGGCAACAGCTATAATGCAAGTCAAATAACACATGCACCTTTTGATTACGACTCTCTTGGGTGGCCCTATCCAAAGTCACTGTGATGAAAGAACCCTTCTAGAACATTTCTAGAAGAGAAGGGTGTAATATACCGATACATGGTTGTTACTTAATGCTTTCCATGGTATGTGGATGTTCTCTCTTTTTGAATATGCACGTATCCTACACGTCCAATACTCCGACTTACGGAATTTGGTCAAATCATAATTTCCCTTTTCATATAATTGGGATCCATATTCATGATCCAACATCCACTAGAGAAGAACGATAACAAATCGCTTCTAATTGTTGATTCTGCAATTAGCTTCTATCTATGTGAAAAAGAACCAGTTCAACCGATCCCCATGTCAAGATAATTTTCCGTTTTGGCTTGTAATTAGTTTGTATCTACTTATGTTAATACTTTGAGCAATGGGATACACTAGTTCATAAATACTAATGGTGGATTGTTTTTTTCTTTTCTTTTTTTATAGATTGACGCTTAACGGAGTATCCTGCAGTTATACTTTTGGTTATTGACTATGAAGATCAAAGTTGGATTTCGGTTGTGAACGTGCAATTAGGTTATCCATTTGTCGAGGTTGAACGTTTTAGTATTTTGCAATCTAGGGGTTTTGATACATTTTGTTATTGAGCTTGGTTTTTTTTTTTTTTTTAATTTCCCCCTTGTGGTTGATGTGTCGTTATTTTGCGTTTTAGGAATTTGGATGCAAGTTGTTTTCTCAGTATTTGGTGGACACTTCTATTTATGGAATTCTGGATTTATTTCTTGGAATTTTTTTTTATTAAATACATTATGTTGCAATGTTGTGGATGTAATGAAAATGGAGGGAAAATAAAATTTACAGGATCGCTCAAATATACAGGGAATGAATGGAGAAAAAATTTGTAAAAAATTATGCGATATTGACCAATTGGTACGGACAATAAGTAGAGGTGTAAAATGGGTCGGGTCGGCACGGGCACGGCACGTTTGAAGGCGGCACGGCACGGCACGGGCATGGAATAATCCTGGCACGGCACGGGAACGGCACGGTCTTAGTGGGCACGCGGCACGACACGGGCACGGAAGTGAGCGGGAACGACACGGGCACGGCACGAAAGTTGGCCTGGCACGGCACGGCACGACACGGTCTTAGACGGGCACGGCACGGGCACGACACGGAAGTGGGATGGGGCACGAGTCACGACACGGCACGACACGGTTCTAGCCAGGCACGGCACGGGCACGGAAGTGAGGGGGAACGACACGGGCACGGCACGAAAGTTAGTCTGGCACGGCACGGCACGACACGGTCTTAGACGGGCACGGGCACGGGCACGGGCACGGGCACGATAATCCAATAGTCTGGCACGGCACGGCACGACACGGTCTCAGATTATAGTTTACTTTTATTTCTGTGTATTTTTTGATAATCCAATAATTTATTAATCTTTTCCTTTTATTTAAGTAAAATAAGATTTTAAATTTTTTTATATGATTAAGAAATTTTGAATCAAAATTCAAACATAAAAATAATTGGGAGAGTGAATGAGAGGTGTTGTAAATCGTGACGGAAATAGTTAAAAATAAATTGCCTGATAATCTGATATATGAATAAAAATAAGGGGAATGGTTATTTTCTTCTTTTTTTTTATATATATTTGCACTCTTTTTTGTTTATCTCGTGAATTTACCACAATATCTTTCCATTAATTTGTATGTACACACATCAAAAGATAAAGCAGTATTTAACATTGATAAGGTCTAAAAATATGAGTGCAAAACAATCCCAGGCCCAGCAAGACCATTTTTTTTTCACCTTAGTGGGGCAATTTCAGTTGGTAGTAGACTGTAGACTAGTAGTGTTTTATCTAATAAAGATTTTTAAAAAAAAAGAGACAAAGAAAATAAATAAGAAAAAAAACTAATTTTAAAAAAATAATTGGTTTTAAAAAAAAATCTCTATGGACTATGGCCTATGGGGTTCGAACCCAAGTCCTTGGAGACTTGACACACATCTCAAAAAGTACACAACTACAACTAAAATGGGGCAACTACAACTAAAACGGGGACAAGACTTCAATTCTCATCCCATTGGGTTTGGACCCAACTTAAACAGATGGGAAAATAAGGTGGGAAATTGACTCTATGTGAAGTTTTTTGCTCTAGGAAGTTGAAGACACAATAACGATGATCGATATTGTTCATCTTGTTTTTCTTGGTGTTTTAATCATTCTCATTAATTTTTTGGTCTATCGGATTTTGAAAACTCTTTCATCGGGACACGGAATCATTGTTTGAATGGTTTTTTTTACGTTCGAATCAGTCCGATCAAGTATGTAATGATAAATAATTTGCTTGATTGTTGACATGAATGATATAATCCCTCGATTCCCTCCCACGTAAAAGGTAGACGGTTCCGATTTTCAAAAAATAACTCAAACGGCCGTAGAGTGGTCCATTATATGACTTTAATGCCTTTAAAAGCACAGAATGTGATCTGATCATGTGGTTACCGACATCCGATTATCTCCACTTTGGGCCAAAATGATATAATTGATAATACGTTAAATCGTAACGGTTTAGATCGAACATTCGAAAAAATGAGTCTATAGCTATCTTTCAAATCTATATACTGCACTTACTTGGTTCTAAACAAAAGTATTCTGCTATAGTCTAATGTATGTTAGCCACACGATCGCAACACAACTATGACGATCCATACCGTTCATTTTGTTGTTCTTGGTGTTTTAATCACTCTCGCAAATTTTTGGGTCTATCGGGTTTTGGAAGCCCTTTCACCGGGGTGTAGATTCATTAATAGAAATTTATTTGTTATGTGGGATCAAGTATATAACGATAACCAAATTACTTTATTTTTTGCACGAATGATATAATCACTCCCACATAAAAGGTAGACGGTTTGGATTTTCAACAAACAGCTCGGGTGGCCCTCGAGTGATGCATTATAGGACTCTACGAGAATTTTCGATAAGTTGGTGCATATGGATTATGGTGACTCGTATGCACATGATCACAAAGATCATATAAAAGGAATGAGATGCTGCCCTAGCAGACATCTCATTCAGTCATTCTCATCTCAGATCTCGAACTCTCTCTGTCTCTCTCAACGTCTCTCTGTCCTCTACTCCTCTCAAGTCTCAACTCTAACTCCTCTCAAGTTCTCAACGTTCGATTCCACCACCACCACCACCACCAGGCCACGCCTTATTTCTTCGGATTCATACATTCACTGATTCACCTCTCTCACTCTCTCAGTCTCAGACTCTCTCTCTCTCCCTCTGTCTCGCTGCTCACCTCTCTCTCTCTCTCTCTCTCTCTGTTTTCGACTTTCCGGTGACACAAATCTCGATTCTCAAACGGTGACCCGGTGAGACGGTGACCCGGTGAGGTGAGACGGTGACCATCAGTCTCCCAACGTCTGTCTCTCCGACTCTCTCATCACCTCAGGTCCTCAGCTCACCGACTCACTCACATCAGTCACCGTATCCCTCTGAGCACAGGTACCTCTCTCACTTCCCTCTCCAGTCTCCACTTATTTACTGTAATTAGGGTTTCTGAAATTAGGGTTTTGATTTGACCTGGTTTTTGAAATTAGGGCTTTTGTTAATTCTTACTAATTAGGGCTCTTGTTAATTGTTACTAATTTATGAAATCAGGGTTACGAAATTAGGGCTTTTGTTACTAATTTCTGAAATTAGGGTTCTTGAAATTAGGGTTACGAAATTAGGTCTGTGGTTACTAATTTCTTAAATTAGGGTTTTGACCAGTAGGCCAGATCTGATGATTTTGTTACTAATTTCTTCTATTAGTATATTTTTGACAAATTTGTCAAAACTGATTTTGCAGTGATTAATCAGTCTAGTGTTATAATCAGTCTAGTGTGATTAACAGTCTAGTGTGATTAATCACTTCCCATGTGATTAGTCAGTCTAGTGTTGCTGCTGTTGCATATGATTTTGTCAGTCTGCTGTTATATTGTACCCACAGCCACTGAGCCACTAAGTAGGATCTGTGAAGCTATTTACTTGAATATTGCATTTAGGGTTACAAAATTAGGGCTTTCGTGTTTCCCCTTTAATAACCCTTGTTATGGTGCTTTTTTGTAGATGGCTCCTGGAAATGGGGAGGATCGTGACTCCCAGTCAGGTTCTTCTTCTGATGAACAACCACAAAACCCTATTGCACCACAGGGTATGGGTTCTGTAGGTGAGGAGGCTGCTTCAAACATTGTTGGTGGTGGAAGTGGAACAGGACCTTTAGGTTCTAGTGCTACTCCTACATCAGCAAATTCAAGCCTTAGTGGTTCAAAAAGGTCACGACGCTACTCATGGGTATGGAATCATTTCTCTATAGTTGATAACTTCAAGGATAACAGTGGTATTGACATAGGCCGTAGGGCTGTATGCCATTATTGTGACATACATTATGTATGCAAAAGTTATAATGGTGTAGGGCCACATGGTAGACATATAAGAAATAAACATGCTGATAAAATTGCTGGTGCATCTAATAGTAATTTTGTTTATTCAAAAGAAAAAATGAGACATGGACTGGCCCTTTATGTAGCTGCAGCAGAACAACCTTTTACTTTTGGTGATGATATTAGATTTGAATATTTTGTCAAAGATTGTCTGAATCCTTCATTTTCTAAAGTTTCTAGAAATTCAACCCGTAGTGATACAAAGAAAGCTTTTAGTGAAGTTAAAAAAGATTTGATTAGTGAACTTGCAAGTCTTGGTGCAATAGGTTTTACTTCTGATATGTGGTCTGGTATAAATAATCGTGGTTATATTTGTGTGACTGCTCATTATATAGACTCTAGTTGGACTTTGCAAAAAAAAATTATTGCTTTCCGTTTAGTGGAGTTTCCTCACGATGCTGAACAGATTTTTGAAAGTATTATGGGTGTTATTAGGGATTTTGAAGTTGTTGATAAAGTTTATGGCATTACTTTTGACAACCATAGCGCTAATAGTGCTACACTTCCACTGTTTAGAAGAAATTTGACGACTCCTTATTTTGGTGAATTATTGCATTTGCGATGTGTATGCTATGTCATTAACTTAGTTGTGCAAGATGGTTTGACACATATAGCTCCACAGATTAAAAGAATTAGAGATGCTGTTCTTTTTATTGCTACTTCCCCATCTAGGCAACAAGAATTTGATAAAATGTGCACATCACTTTACAGTCTTAAACCCAAAAATATGAACTCTGATGTTCAAACTCGTTGGAATTCGACCTACATTATGTTAAAGTCTTGTAGGAAATATAGTGATGCAATATCTGTGTATGTTAATCAGAGGTATCGACCGTGTCGTGGTACTCCTTTAACTTCAGCTGATTGGGAAATTGGTTTTCAGTTCATGAAATTTCTGAAAGTGTTTTATGCTGCTACCGTAGCTTGTTCGGGTGTTCGTTATCCTACTTCTTGTATTGTGCTTCATCATCTTTTCAATATCAGTGTCAATTTTCGTAAACATAGGAACATCCAAATTTTGCACATGCTTGTATAGATATGGAAGGAAAATTCAAAAAATATTATGAGGACATGCCACCAATATTTATGTTAGCTGCAGCACTGGACCCTAGGATGAAGTTACAAGGTGTTAGCTTGCTCTTAAGAGAGATTGGTACGAATTTAGGGATTGCTACTTTACTTTCTTCAGCTGATGTGTATGATTTATTGACTACCATGTATGCTAAATATGACTCTAAGTTTCGTTCTAATGCTGCCTGTACTGCTGCTCCTTTAACATCTTCTTCAAGTACCAATGATGAATTTTGGGATTTCGTTAGTTCAAATTCAGGAATAGAAAGTAGCACTGTAACTTCACGCATTGAACTTGAGAAATATTTAGACCTAGAATCTGTTAACGTGAATGACAGGCGTGATTTTGATGTCTTAGCTTGGTGGAAAAAAATGAAGATAAATATCCTGTTCTTTCAATCATGGCACGTGATCTACTAACCTCTCATGTGTCTACAGTGGCATCCGAATGCTTTTAGTGCAAGTAAAAGAGTTTTGGATGAGAGGAGGAGCAGACTAGCTCCAGACATTTTGGATTGTCTCATATGCTTGAAAGATTGGGAGGATGCACGCCTTGGAATTCAAATACGCTCAGCTAAAGATGAATTCAGAGGCTATTTTGCAGATTCTGATATAGACAGTGATTAGGGGACCTGCTGGACCTGCTGGCATTTGGTTTGATTCTGTTATTCATTTCTTATGCTGGGGTTGTATCTGTGGCTTATTCATTTCAATATTGTGTTGTGGCAACTTATGATGTTGCCCCTACTTCAGTTTTTGGATGTGGCTTATCCATTTCAGTAAGTGGGCTGAAGTGGATGTTGTGGCAACTTATGAAGGCCTTAAATGGCAACATGATGTTGCCCCTGCTTCAGTTTTTGGCTATGATCGATGTATTTTCTTAACTAATATGCTGAGCCTAAGTTTTGCTGCATGCCTTGTGGTCTGTTTAGCTTCACTTAACTGAAGTGGATGTTGCCTGCATGCGTTGTGGTGTGTGTCAGTGTGTGTGTGTGTGGCAGTGTGGTGTTTTGTGGCTTATTCATTTCAGTAAGTGGGCTGAAGTGGATGTTGTGGCAACTTATGAAGGCCTTAAATTGTTGCCCCCGTTTCAGTTTTTGGCTATGATGTATTTTCTTAACTAATATGCTGAGCCTAAGTTTTGCTGCATGCCTTGTGGTCTGTTTAGCTTCACTTAACTGAAGTGGATGTTGCCTGGATGCGTTGTGGGGTGTGTGTCAGTGTGTGTGTGTGTGTCTCCTTTTAGTCTGAAATGAATAAGCCACAGATACAACCCCAGTTTTTGGCTAAGCGAAGTGTGATTGTGTTGCAACTTATGAAGGCCTTAATGGCAACTTAACGTTGCCGCATCCATTTCAGTTTCCGGCTATGATGATAAAAAAAACACTAATGTCTGAGCCGTAGTCGTATTGTTATGAACTATGAAGTGGTGTTGCAACTTATGAAGGCCATAATGGCAACTTAACGTTGCACCCATTTCAATTTTCTGCTATGATGATAAAAGGGATTAATATCTGAGCAGAATTCAATTTTCTTATTCATTTTCCTTGTTCATTTGGCTTTCATATACCTGTTTTCTGCTGCTGCTGGTGCTAGTTCTTGTTTTGTAGGACATCGTTGACGCCAAGGAGTCAAGGACCAAACCATGTGAAGGCTGATTTTCTCACTTATTTAGAAGGTGGATTTTCTCACTTATTTTTGTATCCATGGCTTTTTTATGATAACCTCAATTAAAGTAAATGGTGCTTACTGCTTATGTGCTGGAAATAGTTTTAACCAGTTTTATTGAGAAACTGAATGCTCCAATCCTTACTATTTCACGTATTTAATTTTGGTATTCAAACAGTTCAAACTGCGTATTTTGAATCTAAGAACAGTAAAGATTCGAATTTACCCAAAAAAAACAATAAAGATTCGAGTAGTTTATGTGTTAGTAGCTCGTATTTAGCTTGGTGGATACCTCTAACCTGGTTTTATGCCAAACCTGAGGTGTAACGAAGCCAAGCTAAATATTGAGTTTGTTTTTTGTTAGTATAGTTAGTTTTATTTGATTGCATTGCTTAGCCGAGGTGGTGGCATAACCCTTCGCATATTCTGTTTGCTGAGTTGAGGTGGCGGCCTAGCCCCTCCAGTCTGTTAGTTTGTTAGTTGTACTACCTTGGGACTTGGGTTGGCCTTTGCTTTGGCTATTATTAGGTAGTTTGCTGATCGAGCTGCTGTGTTGACTAGTTTGCTGTTTTCTGTTCAAGCAATAGTCAGCTGGTTTCCTTGTGCCTCAATAATCGAATGTGCTAGTCAGTAGTCACTGATTCTGTTTAGTTCAGTGGTGTTTTTGGCAGTGTTATGGCCATTTACATTTATCTTCCATTACCTGCTATGAGTGCTGCTTATTTAGGATACTTTTTCGACATACATGGTGGAGGGATGGATCTTATCTTCCCCCACCATGAAAATGAAATTGCTCAGAGTTGTGCTGCATGTAAGAAGAGTAATGTAAGCTACTGGATACACAATGGATTTGTAACCATTGACTCAGAGAAAATGTCCAAGTCACTAGGGAACTTCTTCACAATCCGGCAGGTAAAGTGATTTGGTATTTGTTATGTTTAAAAATGTCCCTTGTTTTCCTTCTAAGACTTATAATGTCAGAAACCTTAGTAAACAGGCTTCCAGTTTTTATGTTGTTTCAGTTTTTTTTTTGTCAATTCTGTTAAGTTACCAATTGTCACAAAAACCCAAGTTGTTAGGAATGGGCTGACCAATGGATATCAAGCTATCTAAAACCCTCCCTCACGTGCAACCCGTCTTGCACTTGGAGATGTAAATATCCAAAAACATTGTGAAAGAATGTCAACGGGAGAAACATAATGCAAGCGGCGAATCAGTGCATATAGAGAGGGCCGAGAGGCTTGAACCCAAGACCTCTCCCAACCTCTGATATCATTACCAATTGTCCAAATGCTTAAGTTGGGAAATGGGCCCAAAAATGTATATCAAGCTATCTAAACAGATTCTTGTAGCTCTAACTTTTTTTTTTTTCCTGCTAAGTAATAAAATGTTACTGAAAAAGCATCGTTAGTGTTCCTTCTTGTTCTTTTTCTGGTCCTGCAGGTTATAGAACCGTACACATGTCAGTTTGATCTGGCTTTCGATCATAAGTTGTTAATCCTTGTGTCTACATTGCTGCTTGCTTTTGGGTTGGTTGTTTGGACATAAGTTTTTAGCCTAATTAATATGGAACGGCAACATGATAAATACAGGAGTGACCAAATTTTGCAAGTTTTTTTTTTTTTTGTTCAACTGGAATAATTTGATTCAACTTGTTCATGGATGCCATGGATGAATCACTCTAGGGGGTTCCAATGCTTCCATTTTACATGCATTTCTGTTGTCTATTAAGGAAAACACTATTCAGTGAACCAAGTAATACATCCTTGTTGCTATGATGGCTAGTCATCCCATTTTCGCTCACATCAATTCTTGTGTACTGCAGGTATTGCAGCAGCTGATGGAAAAGGCATTGAAGCGTGCAAAGCTGACCGAAGATCAAGTACTGCAGAAGATTGAAGAAAGGACGAGTGCACGAATGAGCAAAGAGTATGAGAAGTCGGATTCAATTAGGAAAGAGTTGGCTGCTGTGGGTATTGCTCTCATGGATAGTCCTAAAATAACAAGTTGGAGACCAGCTGTTCCGCTTTCCATGCGCTTTCCATGCAAGAGCAGCAGATTTCTGCAGCTTGAGTGGCTTCTCGGGGTGTCATTGTTGGAAACCCACCGTCATGTTGCATTCAGCGATTTGTGGTGTTCATGAGGGAAAGGAAAATGTCAAATGGAACATGAGTGTCTGAGATGGAGAAACTGAATGAAACTGAATGCAAATGTCAAATACATGGAGTACATGGTGTCTGCCATTGAACTATAACTTCACTTGCATCTCTTTCCTTCTTTTTTTTAATGCACATCGGCGTACTTGTGGTGAATGTTACATAGTGTTGTGGTTTCGTGATGAAGTGGGGTATCATGAGAGAAGTCTAGTTATAAGGGTTTCTAGTTATGTTAATGACTTATGAGTTATGACCATCGTGGCATTGTGCTTCGAGACTTTATAGTGAGATAACTTATGAGGTTTTGTGGAATCTTTGTTAGACTCTTTTGTGCTGCTATTCCAAGTTCGTCCGGTGATAGATAGTATAACGACTGAAGTATAGTTTTCACCTTTTTAGGGGAGTATTATGTATAGCCTTCCGATGTTTACATTACTCAATAAGCGCATAATCCGAATCTGGAATAGGAAACCGGATTTACAATTGTTGTAGATGAGCAAGCCTTGCTGCCTACTTACAAGCAGGAACCCGAATACTGGGAAAGTGCACAAACACTATAGAGTAAGGACCAACAGTTACAGGTTGCGAAGGGTTCACACTTCACACTCATGGGTAGCAAGGGAGGAATTCCTCCAGAGGAATCCACAGTTAGTGGTTTCCCATTTAGAAGCACTGTTTGGCTCTGTAAATCTCCATTTGTGGCTGTTAAATGGTATTCTTCTCTTATTATGCCACCAGAGTTTGCAGACAGGGGCGCTGAGTTCCGATTAAGGGGCTATGTCACTATCACATTTGAAATAGAAACCCCAACTTGTGCTGTGTTGTTTCCATCTAGGTTTATCAAGAGCAATGTGATTCCTTTCTGTCACAGGCAAACCCAATATCAGTCTAGGCAAATACATGTATAGTGCTGGATAGACACAATTTGGTAGAATAGTGAGGTGTTGGTTACTTACAGATCTTTGGGCACAGTGAGTGTAAGCGCGGACTTTATTTGTCCCATTGAAGGTAGTTGCCAGGACTTTTCGTCCCATGAGCCGGTGAAAAAGAAGAGCACTGCACATTATATTCATCAAGAACAACAAAAAGTGAAATCTTTTACAAGTTTAGCCGTTTAGGCTGTTTGCTAACCAAGTTTGATCCAAGTTCCCAAAAATGATAGAATAATTAATCGATGGCACAACACGATTTAAAAAGGCACGGCACAACACGACACACGATTAATTAAACGGGCCGGCACGGCACGACCCGACAAAAAAAGCACGGCATGACGCCACATGATTAATTTAAAAAGGCATGGCACGACCCGACAAAAAAAAAGGGCACGGCACGACACAACCCGATCTAAAAAGGCACGGTACGACCCGATCCGACAAAAAGGCACGGCACGACGCGGCACGATTAATTAATCGGGCACGGCACGACTTCAAAAAGGCACGGTACGACCCGACCCGACAAAAAGGCACGGCACGACGCGGCACGATTAATTAATCGGGCACGGCACGACTTCAAAAAGGCACGGCCCGACACGGCCCGACAAAGCAAAATGGCCCACCATGGCACGGTACGGGCACGGCACGGGCACGGCACGCCATGGCACGATGAAGTAAACGGGCACGGTACGGCACGATACGAAAACACGGTTGGCACGGAAGAAAATGGCACGGCACGGCACGACAGGCACGTTTGACACCACTGACAATAAGTACATTTCCCGACTAAAATTTGGTCGCCAAAAGGGTACTCATTTGTTGAATTGAACACACATTTCCCGACTAAATATTTAGTCGGCAAAATATGGAAACAAATTCCCCGACTAAATATTTAGTCGGCAAACAGATAACACATTCCCCGACTAAAAATTTAGTCGGCCAATAGGTAACACATTCCCCGACTAAACAATTAGTCGGTAAATAGGTAGCACATTTTCCGGCTAAATATTTAGTCGGACAATAGGGTAAACCTTCTCCGACTAAACCTTCCCCGACTAAACCACTTTCACCGACTAAACTATTAGTCGGCAAATAGGATATAAATCCCCGACTAATTGTTTAGTCGGCCAATAGAATCACATTCGCCGACTAAACTTTAGTCGGCAAATAGTATAATCTTTACCGACTAAACTGTTTTTAGTCGGCAAACACCTTTTCCGACCTTCTTCCGCCGACTAACTTGCCGACTAAAATCCCTATAATTGCCGACTAAACAGTTAGTCGGGAAAGGTGTTTTTTCTTGTAGTGGAAGTAGAGTATGAGAAAATCGAAAAGGAGCAAAGTACAGGAAGTGTCACGTCCTAGATTTTCAACATAATAATAATAGCATTTCCGATAAAAGTCCATCACTATAATACTTCATAATGCCCCAAAATACTTCCCACAATCCATCCGAGTTAAAAGTTTACAATAATGGCACTCCGGCCCCAAATTTCAGAATTTAATCAAAAGGAGGTAAGATTAAAGGTTACATGATCTCCAAAGTCAAAAGAGTTCAAATGAGTTACAATTACATCTTTTCAAAAATGAATGTACAAAAGATGCTAGAATAACTCTTCTATGTCAACTTTCAAAAGGTTTGATGCCACACAAGCACTCCATGCACTCCAAAGTCAAGACCCTTACAGTGTACCTGAAAATAATAATAGATTGAGCTACACTAGCCCAGTAGAGAAATCTTTGCTCGAACTATATGGATATGAGATAAACAATGTACCGAGACGAACATAGATACAAGAAAGTTTCCCACATGAACAAAGGCAAGAGAATAAAACTCAACAATTAACACCGTTCAAATTCACATTACTTAGAAATCTCTAAATTCTCCGTTTTCATCATATCAAGTGTTCTCGATTTCCTTTCTGGGCATTTTAGGATCCCGTGCATCCGAATTCATTCCAGCATCGTACCATTCGGTGGATCCGTGGCATTCTTGTGCACTTCCGGACATTTGGGACCCCGTGCGTCCCATTTCCGGCATCACACCTTTTAGTGGATCCGTGGCTTTCTTCATTTCGTTCTATCGTTCTAAACTGTGATTTTTCGTTCCACAAGCCTCACTACCGTAAAGCATGGCATATAACCAATCCATATCATTCATAAAACATGTCACAACATCCACGTAATAACCCAAATGCATAGACAAACGCACAAGTTTCATATTCATTTAGTTCTACATTTCTCTTTGTTATAACGAGAGCCAAAGGAGTGGGGACGATCGACGAATCCTTGGAACATGAATAATCAAGTTTAGAAATTATTAGAGTGTGATCGAAGAGTGTTAGGAGTGATCGGTGTTCAAAACAATCGAAGAGGGATCAACAAAGTTCAATGCAGTTTTACTGAGTCATAGGTACCGGTACCTCAAAAATTAGGTATCGGTACCAAACCAATCCAGAGAGCAAACAAAATTCAGGGTATCGGTACCTCAAAAACAAGGTATCGATACCTCAAAAATAAGGTATTGGTACCACTGCCTTACAACGGGCGATCTGGAGAAAACTCAGAAATGAGCAAAACGCCGATTCCAACCAAATGAAGCACGATTTTGGTACAACAACTAACCCATAAACATATAGAGAGAGTAAGAGTTCCTTACCTCGCTCACCAAAGCCGAAACTCGAAAGATTGATCAAGCCCTAGAACTCCGAAGCCGACACCAAGCAAGAAAGCTCCTCCCCGAGCTAGACTGAACGAGATACGAGCTCAATAATGCAAATGGATGAAGGATTGAAAGTTATTTGCCATGGGTTTTGAGTGGTTGAGTGGGATTTTGGGTGTTGGAGGGAGAGAGAGAGTACCGAGAGGGAGAGAAAGAGATCGGGAGAAGGAGAGAGGGAGTGAGGAGTGAAAATACTCCTCTATACTCACACCCACACCTACATATATTCACTTAAACACATTTTGCACATATACCCTCCTACAAACAATTCCATCACATTCACCCCAATTCAATTAAACTCGATAAATTCCATACGTAGACGAAGCAACCCATCCTTCTTTTGAGCAAACTAAGCCGGTGCTCCCCATGGTGACGTACTCGGACGGATAAACCCCAAACTCTCCAACTCTTGCAACTGCGTCTTCAATTCTCTTAACTCGACGGGCGCGAAGCGATAAGGAGGTATTGAAATAAGAGCGGTACCAGGAAGCAGATCAATAGAGAATTCAATCTCCCTCTCGGGTGGTAAACCGGGCAACTCCTTTGGAAACACATCTGGAAAATTGCAAACAACTATGGGCAATTCTCCACGCGCGGATACGTTCTCATCTAAGGCCAAACTCGCTAATAAAGCATACATTGACTCACGCTCCCGAGACTCACACAGATACGGTTCTATCGGTTCTCGACGCTCCCCGAAGAATTCAAAACAAGCACCCCCAGGCGGACAAATGCGAACCCGACGCTTGAAGCAATCTATGGTAGCGTGAAACGCAGACAACCAGTCCATCCCCAATATGAGGTCGAACCCCGACATGTTCAACACGATGAAATTAAACGTAAAACGACGATCTTGGATGACAAGTTCACAATCCCGGCAAATACGGTCTAAAGGTGACCTACCTCCTATAGGTGTGTCAATAAACAACGGAGGACTGATACTTTCGACTTCCAATTCCAAGGCACAAGCAAATGATGCAGCAATATATGAATGAGAAGCTCCGGAATCAAAGAGTACTCTAGCAAATGAGTTAAACAAGAGAAATGTACCCCTCACAACCGAAGTCTCTGGGGCCTGAGAAGTAATAGGAGGTGGTGGAGGCGGAATAGCTGAAGTGATAGCAAATGCCCTTCCGTGAGTGGTCTGACTCTGAACGTGTCCACCACGATGACCAGAACCCTGAGTAGGTGTAGACGAACTAGCTCCTCTCTCAACTTGAGACCTCTGAGCTGAAGTGATCTGACCGAAGTGAGGCTGCTGCTGCCTCTGAGCACCCCGAAACGATTGCCGACTAGAACCTTGTCCACCCCTAGGCTGCTGCACCAAACCAGATTCACTACGTGCCCCTTCTCCACACGGGCAATTTCTTGCAAAATGGCCACCCTTCCCACAAGTAAAGCATGTATTCAAAAGTCGCGGACATTGGGCGCGAATGTGCCCCGCTTGACCACACTCATGGCATACGATCGGAGGTCTATTGGAAACTCCCCGAGTCCCAAACGAAGTAGAAGGTGGGGGCCTAAAATTTGACAGACCCTGTGAAGTCGACATTTGATCTCGATGTCTCTTCCTCCCTTAACTACCGAAACTCCCCGACGAAGAATTCATACCCCCCGCAAGTTGCCTCGATTCCCAAACTTTAGGATTTTTGGGTGCCTCATTCGGTGTCTCGATGCTCCTTGCGCATTCAACAACTTCGGAAAACTTCCCTTTGCGTTGTGCCATAACAAATTTCTTCACGGTGTCATGCAAATCCCTTTCGAACTGCCTACATCTCCTTTCTTCGTTGGCCACTAGCTCCGGCGCGAAACAGGACAAGGATTAAAACTTTAAGGCATACTCCGATACTGTCATATTCCCTTGCTCTAACTTCTCAAACTCGTTTCTCAATTGGTCACGGCTCGTCTCCGGAAAATATTGATCCTCGAAGAGCACCTCAAATTCAGCCCAAGTTAAGTTCTCAACATCTGGCTCATTTGCTTGAGCCGCGGTCCTTGCCGCCCTCCTTGCGTCTTTCCTCGACTCCAAGACCGACTCCCACCATTCATTAGCCTCCCCGGTAAGTTGAATGGCCACTATATTCACCCGCAAGTCATCCTCCATTATCTGAAGGGCCCTAAAAAGTTTTCGGATTTGGGCCAACCAATGGTCGGCTACAAAAGGGTCACTGCTCGACCCGTCAAACGTAGGTGGATTTCTTCGACTAAACTCCCTCATAGCTATCATTGCACAGCTATCATTACTCTCCTTTGAAGCTGGGTTTAGAAGATTTGCAGCTGTAAGAGCCGCCACGAATCCCTAGCAAACTGATTCTGAACGATCGGTTCTTCCTCCCCCTGACCGTACCCGGTCCCTTCCCTCGGATTCCTATTCGGATTCTCCCCATGATGGCTAACCTCATCCTCAACTTGGGCCTCTCGGCCACGAACACGGCCACCCCGACGGCCACGACCACGAGCACCCCGACTTTCAGCCCCACCTGCTCTAGCACGCGTTTTCGGAGGCATCTTACTACAAGTTATGAGAAAGAAAAGGTTCATCAATAACAACATTATCTCATGAGGTTGAAACCTCCATCTATCCCAACACGGGTCAAACAACTCTACGCCACTCTACAATATTGAAATACAATGCCACGTAAGCCAAGTAATGTCAATGCACGCAAACACACATAAGTTATACAAAAGGCGTGACATTTTGAACCCATGAGACTAGAAGTCTCCCCACGGTCTCAAAGTATTCAAACCTAGACGCTCTGATACCAATTTGTCACGCCCTCGATTTTCAACATAAATAAATAATCCATTTCAACAAAAGCTCCTCACATAGCATAGATAAATACCCCAAAGGAGTTTTCACCTGTTTAAATTTACAAACAAATCCCCAAGATTAAAGGAATTACAACATTGGCACACCGGTCATGGAAGAAACTTAAGTACGAGTACAAACCAGTTTAGAATATTACAACGTTTAGTCAAAGAAATTTCTAGAACGTTTAGTTACAAACCCATCTTATCAAGAGAAAGTCATTACAAAGATGTTTAAGTAACTAAGTAGTTAGCTTCCGAAAGAAAGTCTTCACACGTCCAAGCACAAGATGCACGTAATCTAATGTCCCATGTTTGAACCTGAAAAGAAAGATTGGGTTGAGCTACACTAGCCCAGTAGGAAAATCTTTAACAATTCTATGTATAAATATGATGGTACGTGCAAAAGGAGGAAGACAAGAGATTTAATACAATTGATGTGCAATAATCAAGTCACGAGTGCGCCAACATTCAATATGCTCATTCTAAGATATATCATAGCCATGATATGCCAACTAGTTCAGAAGACGCTAATAACTCAAGCCATATCAACAAGACTCTATATCACCAACTTCCACCATAGGTATTTCCACCCCTTGCGTTACCGTATAACTCCACGAGAATCACCGTGTTACCACCCCATGCGTCACAGTGTTTCCCAACAACTTGGGTCTCCATGTTATCACCCCTTGCGTTACGGAACCCTCCTAAGTCTTCGTATTTCCTCCCCTCGTGTTACGAGACTTCCTAAACCAACACCCAACTCAAGCAACAAGTTTCTCATTCTATATGCAAGTCAAGACCTTACCAAACTCATATTCCTACATAGGAAATCTTACAATATGCCAACAATACCACGATCATGCCACAAACATTCATGAGTAGCCAATCAATCACAAGTTGCATTTTATCGACATTTAAACCAAGTAAGCAATTGTTCATTTCATACTAACGGGAGGTCGACGGATCAAGGACAATGTCGATTAATCGAAGAAAGTTAATTGAACATGCGAAGAATAGGTTTGGAAGTGTCCAAAAGTGTTTAGAAGCGATCGGGGGTCGAAACGGTCGAAAGGGGAACAAACAGTAAAACGGCTGTCCAGAGGGGAGGGGGATCGATCCCTCCTCCATTAGGGATCAATCCCTGTAGTCACTGGTCAAAGACAGAACAAAGGGGGATCGATCCCTCCTCCATCAGGGATCGATCCCTCGACGATTTCAGGCGATTTTTGCAGTTTTTGGCAGACTTCGAAATGAACAAGGGGGAACGATCACGGTTCGATTCTCACACAATATCAACATATAAACACATAAAAGAGGTAAAGAAATCCCTACCTCGCGACGATAACCAAGATCTACAAGATTTGAGCAAGCCCTAGCCTTTTCGAACCTCCAAACTTTGATTCAAGCTTTGTCCGGAGAAACCCAAGGATTTCCGAGCTCAAGAACGAGATTGCAAGGTTGGAGGGAGGTTGCTTCTTGAAGTATTTGAAGTATTGGAGCAAGATTTGAGTGAGATGAGGAGAGAGAGGGAGTTCGGATGGGAGAGAGGGAGAGAGGCCAAATGAGAGAGAGTGATGGGAGATGAAATAATTCTCTACATCACACACACCCACTATTTATACCCATGTATCTTTAAACTACACTCTTGCTCCCTCAAGCTTCTATTCTTTCACTTAAAACCTCAACTCAAATAATCACCCAATAAACCATATTCTTTCAATTAACCACTTAATAAACATATTAACAATTTAAGAAAATACGGGTCTCTACAGTGGTAATGCAGACGGCAACGCAAGGGGTGGAAATGCCGAAACCCAACCATTGGGTGATGTTTACTGTAACGCAAGGGGTGGTAATACAGAAGGTTGTGAGTATTGATATGTTGATTTAGAATGTGAAATTTAGACAGAACGAAGCACTCATTTGAGAAACTATGAACTTTTAACCTGAGTTGGTGTCTGGGATGGTTTGAAGTGTCAATGCTTGCTTTCTTCCTTCTTATAGACTTCCTAAATTATTGTGGCTTGATGAATTGGGATTGGTTTGGTAATTTATTTGGTATGGAGACGTGTTAATTTGATGCTGTAGATGTAATAATATCTATTGTGAAAGAGTTACGTTGGTATTGTAGTTTAAACTTTTAATGGTAAACTCGTTTAAAGAATTCGGAGTTGTCTCTTAGTCCCTGGAATGAAAACGTATAAGTATGTTTTGAGTTTGGTAGTGATAGCCTGAGTTTATTTAAGATAGAAGTGGGTGCGTGTGAGAGTCAGTATTTGAGAAATGAATTTAAATATTTCTCCAACATGAGTATGGTATTTTGTGTTCCACTTTTTGACAAAACAGATATGCCTTTGGAAAATATGTTTTTTTTTTGGTATCTGCCTTCATATCTGCATATAATTTAGGTACGGATATCTCTACGAGCTAGTGTAGCTCACCCTATCCTTTCAGGTACCCGCCATGGCACTTAGCTTGGATTGCATGGAGTGCACATTGAGACGTCTTTTGAGAGCTTCATTGGAATCATTAAGGAGTTGTTTATCATCAAGTTTAATTCATGTTGTGTACTTTACTTGCAATTGAAGGTTGTACCTTTTGATTAGATCATATGTAAAGCTATGTACAAACTCATCTTCTTGATTATTATGAAACCCCTTTTAATTGTAAACGTTGGGGAGACTTTGTGTGTTAAAAAAAAACAAAACAAAACAAAAAATAAGGAAGGAGAAGAAGAGATTTTGATTCATTGTTTTGATTGGCATGGCAATTAAGGGTAAGTATAGTTGAGAGAAAGACTTTTGTTTCTAGAAAATATATTATTATTTTTGTTGAAAATCGAGGGTGTGACATTACATCCCTTGTAGTAGTAAGAGAGAGCTCCTAAAGTGGTGCCTCTCCCACCTTAGGAGCACGCTCCTACTATCCCAATTAAGGATATTGAGGGGAGCCTGCTCCCATTGAGATGGGAGCACACTCCTTACAATGATGGGAGCTTTTGTATGATCCTTGTATAGAAACACAGGTACTGGGCTTAATTAATTGGTCTTGTTGATGAATTTATACCTCTCTGGCCCAAGCCATGATAGCTCAAAAAGAAAACCATATATTCAATAGCCCATTTCTTACACTTATGGTGGACTTGGCCCATATTTTTACTCCCTAAAATGATTGGACTTTGAAAGTGCATATTCTATGCTACAGTATGTTCTAAATATATGTACACGTTTCTTTCACCCTCCCAACCTTGGGAGCTTCTATATTCCCCGCTCCGTGCAACTATGGTTGCAACTGCTACTGTAATCTTCATTATCTCCCTTGTTGGCAGACATCCTTGAACATAGAACAAAGGGCAAGAAATAGGAAAATCCCAAAAAGAGACAGATTAGAATAAAGACTACAGAGAGAAAGAGAGCAATGAAAAACAATCACTCTTCTAGGATCATCATTATTCATTACTACGAGACCACCATTTCTCTCTCTGTTTGGCATCCCCATGAATGATCACCACAGCAGCGACCACACTCTGCGCTTTTCACCTTCTTCACCTTTGGTCTATTTGTAGGTGCTTTCAACTGATGTATATTCAAAGGGAGAAGAAAAGGAGAACTTAAAATGTCACACCCTAGATTTTCAACATAGTAATAGAGGGTATTCATAAATAGAAACCTCGCGATGTACCATACAATACCCAAAAAGAGTTCACCATTTAGATTCAACGATTACCATTCATCCACCATGAGTTACCAAATAGTACAACTTCGGCTCCATGGCCCAAATTAACGAAAGTACAGAGTATCGATAAAGTTAGGGAATTACATCATTTAATAATCAAAAGATTTACAAATAGAGTTACAAATACATCTTCCAAAATAGAACTATAAAGATGGCTAAGTAACTCCTCAGTGTTAGCTTTCAAAAGATTGACCACGATCAAGCAATCCAAACAAGCAGCTATTGCCCTGGGTTAGTACCTGAAATGATGGAAGGTCTGAGCTATACTAGCCCAGTAGAAAGCTCTAATCTAGCAATATATGCATATGAAATGTAAGGGTGAATGCAAGATGGACAGTGGCACAAGATCCGATAAACAAACAACGATAGCAATTCCATTTCAACAGTCCACTTTTATAATCAACCGAGAGTTCCAATGAAAAACAAGTTTAAAGCACCAAGTATCATAACATGTCTCGTACAAGTGTCATGAGCTGAAGCTCCTGCCAGACCGGTTAAAGGACCCTGATGTCCCTTGCCAGGCACCTTGCCCAAAGGGAGGTCCTGAAGTATCAAATATGAGCATATAGCTCCTGCCGGGCCAATTAAAGGACCCCGATGTCCTCTGCCAGGCACTCACCCGTCGATGAGTCCTGCAATGTCCTTGTCGTGTCAATAAAAGTTCAAACGTCTCAAATTCTCATAACATATCATTTCAATTTCAATCGAAGTTCAAGTGATGATCGACGTCTAGATTTACCGAATAAGGGTAAGGGATGCCAAGATCCACAACGAGCTCAACGAACATGATTAACATTGTTATGGAGTGATTTGGAGGTGCTTAGAACAAGTTAGAAGTGATCGGGGTTCAAAACAATGGCTTTCGGAACAAAATAGTGAAAGCTGGAAATAAGCTCACCGTATCGATACGGGAAAAATCCGTATCAATACGGGTAGGCTTCGAAACAGATCAGAGAGTTCTGTATCGATACGGGTTAAGGGCTGTATCGATATGACGGGCTTCCGAGCAGATTTTCTGCAGATTTCTATAGGTTTCTCAACAACAACAACCTCAACGACAACAACCATGATCAAAGGCAAGAATTAAGCTACTAGAAACAAGTCATAAACATGTATTGCAAGTTAGAACCTCCTACCTCAAGATCGAAGAACGAATCAAAGGATTTCCCAAGCCCTAGCTCCAATCTTTGAAATCGAACGGGTTACGCCTCCACCGAACTCAAACCAACGAGATACAAGCTCTACTACGCGAAAGAAAGAAGAATTGAAGGCTAGGTTATGGAGGCTCGAGGTGATTTGGGTGGAATTTGGGTGAGAGAATGAGAGTGAGAGATGGGAGCCGAGAGAGAGAGAAAAGGAACGGGAGAGAGGGAGTGAGGGAAATGAATTCCCTGTCTCTCACCCCACACACTTATATGCACACATCACACAATCACCCCTCAAATACAACACTCTAACACATTAGCCCCAAACTTCAATATTTCAAATCATTTCCTCCTTCTATTTCTTTTAAAACTTTTAAATCAATTTACGAATTAATGGGTCTTCACACTCTACCCTCCTTAGAAAAATTTCGTCCTCGAAATTTTAAATGACCATGCTCAACTAAGATATGCTCCACATAGATATGCAACAAGTATAATCATCGATATAATGCAACAAATCAAAAGGTATGAAACTTCGAATTCAAACACTCACATCGATTTATTCCGGAAATAGGTACGGATACTTTTCCCTAATCTCATCCTCTCGTTCCCACGTGGACTCCTCGCTACCTTGATTACTCCGCAAGACTCGAACCAACAGTATCGTCTTACCCCTCAATACTTGATCACGCGTATCCAAGATACGTATCGGCTTTTCCTCGTAAGATGCGTCGGCTTCCAATTCGAGTTCGGACCATTCTAACACATGCGACGGATCCGGTTCATACTTCCTCAACATAGATACGTGAAATACGTCGTGTACATTCGATAATCTCGGCGGCAAAGCTAAACGGTATGCAACCTCCCCTATTTTCTCGATAATGTCGAACGGACCGATATAACGCGGTGAAAGCTTCCCCTTCTTTCCAAAATGAGACAAACCCCGACGTGGCGATATTTTGAGAAATACGTGATCTCCCACTTCGAACGATAACGGACGACGACGACGATCGGCATAGTTCTTTTGTCGACTTTGAGCGGTTAGCAACCTTTGGCGAATTGTCTTAACTTGTTCGGTCGTTCTCTCTTGAGCCTCTAAAAGCCGTTGACGAATTGATCTCATACTCTCGATGGTGTCTCTAATTATATCCGGCCCCACTAATGTAGCCTCTCCCAATTCAGTCCAACACACGGGTGATCGACACGGTCTCCCATATAAGGCTTCATACGGCGCCATCTCGATACTCGATTGATAACTATTGTTGTACGCGAATTCGACTAACAGTAGGTGGTCTTCCCAATTACCTCGGAAATCCATAACGGAAGCTCGAAGCATATCCTCCAAAATTTGGATCGTTCGCTCGGATTGACCATCGGTCTGTGGGTGATAAGCGGTGCTAAACAAATGATTTCTCCCCAAAGTGGCCTGCAAACTTTGCCAAAAACGTGCGGTGAACCTAAGATCTCGGTCGGACATAATAGATATGGGAATCCCATGAAGTCGAATAATCTCCCGAATATACAAACGGCTAAGCATCTCTACGGAATCGGTAACATGGATAGGTAGAAAATGAGCGGTCTTGGTAAAACGGTCCACGATAACCCAAATAGCATCATGCCCCCTCGGCGATCTTGGTAAACCCGTAACAAAATCCATCGTCACATTTTCCCATTTCCACTCGGTCACCGGTAACGGTTGTAGTTCTCCTGCGGGTCGTTGATGTTCGGCTTTTACTTGTTGACACGTCAAACACTTGGACACAAAGATCACCATATCTCTTTTCATCCCCGGCCACCAAAATTGCCTACGCAAGTCATGATACATTTTCGTTCCTCCCGGATGAACGGCTAACGGTGAATGGTGAAACTCTCGTAGGATTTCTTCCCGACACGAAACGGGTACGAACAACTTCCCTTGATAACGTAAACTTCGGTTGGCGTGAATCATCCATCCATCTCGAGCCCTATGGTGAATAACTAATGTGAATAACTAATAATCCAGTGTGGTGCAGCCCTATGGTGCTTTGCACCATACCGGCGGAGCCAGTGCTTCGCACCAAGACACACCCACACGGACATGCGCGCGCGGTGTGGGCTGTGGTGCATTGTGGCGCTTTAGCGGCGCACTTTGCACTTAGCACGTCAGTGCTAGGTGCCCTTTCTTATTGCGAGTTGGCAGTAAGGTGGTGCTGACGTGGATGCCGCGTGTCACACGCGTGACAGGTGAGTCACACAGAGCAGTTCTGATCGAGTGCAACTCGAGCCAATGGGTGCACTAGTTCGTGGGTTGAGATCGCAGCCGTCGGTAGCAAATAGTCACGATCCAACGGATTGGATCAAATCCGATTGGGTGTGAATGAAACAGTACACCAGTTCGGTGTGACTGGGTGTGACTGATCGATTAAGACCGTAGGATCTAATCCAATGGTCAAAATAGATCGGGTGCGTAACCCAATTCACAATGGGTGCGTAGTGGCCTATAAATAGACCACTACTTGAGAAAATTTGGATACACACACATACATAAGTCGAATTTCTCCCACATCTCTCTCTATATTTCCTAGTATTCATTCTACATTCTGTTTTGCTGTAGAAAACAGAATTCAGTGGTTCTAGGTTCTTATATTCAATCAGCAGGTATTTTGTCCGTTTCGTTAGTACAGACGCAAACGGTAGAACTTCGAGTTCGGGCTTCGATTTATCTTGAAGGCAGATTTGCTGTAACCCTTTGCATACCATCGGTGGGGGCAAATATTGTCTTTAGGAAAGCGACATAGTCGCGACTCAAAGTGTTATTTCAGCGTTTGTGGAGGTTTCACCAACAGATCAGAATTTGCAGCAGCCGGTTATTTCCAACAAGTAATTCATTTGATGTATTCATTCGAGGTAAGCATTCAATTATGACATGTTTTCATAGAATTATAGAATGTGCATGTGCTGATTGTTTAATGGAGCCTTTCATTTGATTTTACACCTCCAACATGTCTTTCAAGTGTCCATGGTGTACTAGATTGTCCCTGGAGAGTCCAAATGGAACGAGAAAAAGTTGAGACCATATAGGCATTTCTGTTTGCGTATCGGACACCTGTCCAGAGAGTACGTGTCCGAAACTGGACGTATCTCAAGCGAGATGTGCGACACATAAGGATTAAGGATTACTATTTGATTGGCTAGTTGCTCTTGCTACTAAGAACCTTTTTTAAATCATAACGGTGATTACCTGTATGCCATATAATAGTACTCCCTCCGTCCCAAAATGCTTGTCCGGTCCGCAAACCGAAGTGTTAAAAATAATGCAATTTTTTCAAGAAAAAATTCAAACTTTTTTAACAAATTAAAAATACTCATTGATATCTAGTAAGTTGTTAAAAAACTTTTGATTTTTTCTTGCAAAAATTGTATTATTTTTAACACTCCGTTTTGCGGACCGGACAAACATTTTGGGACGGAGGGAGTATAAATACAACCATGTTTGGATTGCGGGCAATGCGCTTTGGATTGCAGGCGATGTGCCTAAATTCACTTCATTGCATTAGCATGCATCTCAATATTATTGCATATGCACATTCATACATGCACACAAGCTTCATCATAGCCATAACCATGAAGGCCATTCCTAGAAGATTCCTTACAAGGGTCTCAGGAGTGTGTGCCGTAGTCTAACCCATTCATAGTCTTGCAAAATTTTTCCTTTAGTAATTGTCTTTTGTCTCTCAGCATTCTTTTGCAAGATGTTTGGCCCCTGCATCCGCCTGTCTTGTGAATACACTATTCGTGGGCATTTCTCTGTGACCTCTCATTGTGCTTGCTAATCAAATCACTTGTCTCCAGACATTAGATATTTCATTTTCAAATTTTTTGGTTGGGTTACCTGTAAAACTACCTGATATTGGAAGTTTTGCTTTTCCTATTTTGAAACTTAAACGACACTAAAGTTCAGAAATTCAGTTTGTTTTCTTCCATTGTATAAGTTTTTCTGCATACCATTGCATGTTAATATTTGATAATTTTGAGTCCTAAGTCTAGCTTTTGGAACAGAATGTTAATTGGATTTACATTTGTTCAAAGTGACCGTAGTATTACCTACTGCATTTTCTGGAACTTTTACCGATAAACGTTACATACAAGTTTTGCCAAGCCATATCTAATGTTTTTAAGTTTTACGTTCTGTTTGGTACTACTACTGTTATCATCATTGTCATCGTCAGTCTCATTGTGACAATAATCATGAGTTGTTGTCATAATTGTACATCTATCGATGTTATCGGATCGTCATGTTGGACCATGATCATTACAACATTTTCCACCGATGGTTATGCTCGTTCTATCATACATGCAAATTTCCTTTGTTCGATTGAGTTATCAGACCAAAGATATATTACAACTACCTAAGGCAGCTCTTGATCTAAAAGCGTCCCTGTAGACACCTCCCAGACGGAGCATCGCCATACAGATTGATCGTTTGTTGCTCGATTGGTTGCTTGCTTCATAAACCAAGATCGTGGACATCCCCATGGCTAGGAACATCGCCACACGATAGCGGTTATCATCAAAACAGAGTTGCCACCCAATTTATTAAAATTGGGAAAAGAGATAGAGATTCTGGGTACAAGAGCCAAGAGTACAGTAAGGGAAAGGTGTTACGCACCCCTCTCTGCCCAGTCGTGAGACTGGCCCATAGTTATTCAACATAAGACATGTAGATGCTTTATTTAATTCTAACACATAGTCTGTTTATTTAAGCCTTTAACAGTTGATAAGGTGAGCCAGTACGATAAATGAAAGCATGCATCAGAATAAACAGAAAACAAATATGTCCCAGCAAATATATCCCTCGGCCGGTGAATTGATGTCATGGCCGAGGAATCCCACTGGATCTATATATCGGCCGAAAGATTGATTCCCCTGCTGATGTTCTTCCTCACACCAGAATACGAACAGTTAATAGAAAGAACTAATTAAAAGCAAGAGACGGAAATTAAATCAAACCATAGGCCGTTGGGCCTCACCACCTTGATCCCTCAGTAATTGATTGCTTGGATTGCGATTGATTGTAGATAATAGTGGTTGATTGTGGTAGTCAACTTCATAAAACCCTAGAACAAAGTGAGTTCTTTGGGGGGTTTTACTCTCGGATGCGGTTACTCACGGGAGGTTAGGGCTTTTGTAGAGGATTGATAGGAGATGATTTCTGTAGAGTTTGGGGACGAATCATGGAGTGGAGAGATGTGTATTTTGTGGTTGTTATTTCGGAACCCTAAGGCCCTTTATATAGGCAATTGGTGACTCACTCCGGCCAATCAAATGGCGTGAATCAAAGTGGAGTTCTAGGGCAATAAGACCTCTATGGTAAGTGTATTCGTAGCCCCGAAGTAATGGTTCGTGGTTGCTAGGGTTTGGGCGAACGGATTGAAAAGCTGCTGAACATTCCAGAATCTGGAAAACATCGGTCTGCCGGCCGCCCAAAGGATTTCACGGCCGAAGAAAGGATTTCGCGGCTGCGGAAAGGATTTTCCAGCAAAAAGCCAAACTTTGCGGGCTCGCTCCGGACACTCCCGAACTCGGTTTTGCGGGTTCTTTGGACCGTTGGAAATCTTGTTGAGTCTACTTTATAACCCAAGTGGTTTGGATAAAGTATATTTAGTACATCAAAAGATATGATGATTTTACCCTTAGTGGGTCAGAAAATGGATTGTTTTGGTAAAATTCTCGTATCTCCCTCGTTTCAAATTGGTTTAAGGCTTATTATATATCAATAAAGAGGGTTTTGAAAGTACTACAAGATGGTGGAATCCAACCACCAAAATAAGGAACTTTAGTTTATGAAAATGGGCTGAAAGCAGACTTAATTGAAGATCGACGATGCTACTAAGGCTAAAACACGTTTCTATCCACTCTAAGTATCGCTCGGTACTCCTATCACCAATTTCAAAGTGTTCCTTAATCCCTTAAGAGTTCCACAAAGTTCTTAAGGCTTTCATGAAGTCAACCACAACAACCACATATCATATTCATCATCGGGATGGTCCCCAAGGTGGGATTTGAAATAATCGTTGAGCCAAATTGGGGTGTCTATAGATGCCCCTCTTTGACTGAACTTGGATAGACCGCGAGGCGTATTCAAGTAAAAGTCAAAGCTGTAAGAAAGCAACTCAATTTGGTCCAACCACTATTCCAAGGGTTTTTGAAAAAGGTTTTAGTTATGGTCGGGCCGGGAGGCTGCCTACGTATTCCACAAGGGAAATTCAGACCAATCGTAGTTCGGGACAACCAAAAACAAAAGCGCAGAGCTTTAGAGGAGGAATTTGCCATCGGGCCATACCAAGCCTTCGAGCGATGTACCTGAGCTATGCCAGGATTTTGGCAGAGAGTAGTTGAAGGAGCGCCGAGCTGCCGGGGAAATTCTTGCAGAGAGTATCTTCAGTATTTTGGGGTAGATCAATACACAGAAGGTGAGTCGTTTGCTTTTCATGATCATCCTTACTTTGACTGAAGGGAGCTCGGTAGAGTAGCATATCCTTGCGAATGAGCTTGATGGAATAGATGTAATTGGGTGGAATCCAACTATCTTCTGGAGACAATCGGACACCGGTTCTGAGATGGGGGGGCACAAGGCCAGTAATTGGAGCACGGAACGTTTGGATTGGAGAACCGAGGCACGAAACCGGTTGCAATCATGAGGCGAGAGCCTGAGGAGTCGGAGCTTGGGGCTTGACAATCATAGAGCCAGTATCAATCATAAGGCAAGAGTTTGAGGAGTCGGAGCTTGGAGCTTGAAGTGATAGAACCGAGGCGTAGAGCCGGTTGTAACCTGTTTCAAATGCAAACACAGGGTATATTTGATAGCAAAATGCACTCAACTAGTGAATCCTATGAGTGTAGCACCAGGTTTCATTCAAGGGAATGTTCAGGCAAAATAAATCTAATGACTCACAAACATCATCATAATGCATCAAGAGATACAACGCCATGAGGTGTACAAGACGAGAGACGTAATTTTGATATATGTGCACTCTATTTGGAATTTAGAATGTAACACTCATTATACTTCGAATCGTTGGACATGTGATTAGCTTACGTCAAGTGACATGCAACAAAGACATCAACCACTGCAAGCGACATTATTCAAGACAATGGTGTAAGAGGTATGTGCACATTATTTTGTTGATAGAATGCTTAGAGTAAAATAGGTCATACCACAATTAAAGGATGCCAAAGGGCAAAATATGTCAAGAGACATAGTACACCACAATACCACATCATTTAGGGGCCAAGAGGCGCAACATGTCGAGAGACATAACATATCAAGAGATGCAAGGCCATGAGGCATACAGGTCAAGAGACTCAGGCATCAAGGGACACAACACCGAGAGATGTATAAGTCAAGAGACCCAATACATCGAGAGATGTTATGCCAAGAAGAATAGTGGTCGAGAGACCTTATACATCGAGAGATGCAATGCCAAGAGGCATAGTGGTCGAGAGACCTAATACATCGAGAGAAGCAATGCCAAGAGGTATAGTGGTCGAGAGACCTAATGTATCAAGAGATAGCGCCTATTTTTTTCTCTAGCCAAGAGGTGTCATACCAACAGATAATCAAACATATTCATAATGCAAGCAACATGTAGTAGTGAAGACAAAAATCAAGTATTAGATCAAGAGACCAATGCAAGACCAAATAATCACAACAGCCACAAAGACATGAAAGCGAATCAAATGCGTGGGCCAAAGAGGCCTAGGAAAATGTCTAGATAAGACTAAATAGTGAGGTGCTCATGTAGACAAATCAACTGTACGACCCAAGAGGCCAATGCAACTGTCTAAACTACACATCAAGCAACCATGTGATTGTGGTGATATGCAAGCAAGTGTTTTGGGACATCTCAACTTTTGCGTACTCAAGCTAGTGCTCTCCTACACCATAAGATGGCAACAAACTCTATACTAGCCAAATGGCTATGACAAAGAAGGCAATGAGATCCAAGAAGCTTGAAAGATTACAACACTCTAGCAACGCTGCTAACACACTGTATGGCCCAGGGACCTTCTAGCTACACTCCTCATGAAATGGGAAATCCGTATTATCTCCGTGAAAATTTACAAATAAGTAATTGTGCTTGTATTGCTATGTCAAAAATGCTTAGGATAAAATCAATTTTGAAAATTTCTCCTTGAGGATTTCAAAACCACGTCATTTTACCTACATGATTCACATTCAAAACCACTCAGTTGTCAAGAGTCGCAAAACTATTCCACGAACCCATGACCCTAGCGAGTTTACTGCTTCAGGGTGAATTGACTACTTTGAGTTGGATTGATAAGTGACCACCGCGTGCCTCATGAGAGATTGTGCGCTTCTAAAAGGGGGATGTAGTTGTGCCCCTTTGCTTCACACCACTTTTCCTTCCACATTGGTTATGCCCCCAGTATCTAGGATTTTGTTGCTAAGTCGCGTTCTTCAATCCGAGAGGACTTTATTATGGACCATATTGTAGGTTAGGGTGTTGGCTTAATGTAGACACCTCCCAAACGGGGCATCGCCATACAGATTGATCAATGTTTGTTTGCTCGATTGGTTGCTTGCTTCGTAAACCAAAATCATGGACATTCCCATGGCTAAGAACATCGCCACATGATAGCGGTTATAATCAAAACAGAGTCGCCACCCAGTTTATTAAAACTGGGAAAACAGATAGAGATTCTGGACACGGGAGCCAAAAGTACAATAAGGGGAAGGTGTTAGGCACCCCTCTTTGCCTAGTCGTGAGACTCGCCCATAAACATTCAACATAAGACATGTACACACTTTGTTTAATTCTAACACATAGTTTGTTTTTAACCTTTAAGCAGTAAAGGGTGAGCCAATGCGATAAATAAGTCATGCATCAAGAAAGCAGAACAAAACAAAATTGTCCCAGGGTAATGGATCCCGCGGCCGGTGAACGGATGTCACGGCCGAGGGATCCTCCTGGTTTGATATATCGGCCGAGGGATCGAAGCCCCGATCGATGTTCTTCCTCACACCAGACAAAAAGATTAACAGATGATCAAAACGCTACGATTAGTCATAAATACAGTAAATAAGACAAACCAGAGGCCGTTGGGCCTCACCACCTTGATCCCTCAGTTGCTTGATTGCTTCGGATTTGATTGTGATTGACTGATTGCTTGATTGAAAACCCTAGGGTTAGGGTTTGAACTTCGGAGTTTGATCACTGGATTGATGGCTACCTTCGGGAGGTTAGGGCTTTTGAAGAGGGGGATTGAGAGAGTATTTTGGCAGAGTTTCGTGGCTTGAGAGAGTGTATTCTCTAATGAATTTTGTGTGTATATTTTCGGAGTCCAAAGGCCTTTTATATAGGCAATTGGTGACTCACTCCGGCCAATCAAAGCACGCGATTGCAATTGCAATTGCAATGCACCTCTAACTCTACGTTGTAATCTCTGAACGTGCCCAAATGCATCGGAGAGGTAGTGTAGTTGGATCAAACAATCGACAGAACGTTCGAGAGTCTAGAAAAAGATCGATCTGGCGGCCGAGTAATAGATTACACGGCCGAGGAATGGATATCTCGGCCGAAGGATAGATCTTGCGGCCGAGGGATTGATCTCTCAGGGAGATTTTGCCAGCAACAGGTTGCTCGGGTGAGGAAATGATGTTAAGGCCGTGAGATCGATGTTACGGCCGACAGATGGATTCTCCTAGGCTTCTGTATTTTCTGTCTGAAAGGCTGTATGGCTCTGAATGGGTCCTCTAAGTGGCTCAAAGTTCTTACCGAAAGTCCTAAGGTTCTCAATGAGGCAATCAGCAAGCACTGTATCCATTTCATCATCGGGATGGTCCCAAGGTGGGACTTGAAATAATCGTTAGGCCAAATTGGGGTGTCTACAGATGCCCCTCTTTGACTGAACTCAGACGGATCGCGAGACATGTTGTAGACACCTCCCAAACGGGGCATCGCCATACAGATTGATCACGTTGTTTGTTCGATTGGTTGCTCACATCATAAACCAAAATCATGGACATTCCCATGGCTAGGAACATCGCCACATGATAACGGTTATCATCAAATAGAGTCGCCACCCAGTTTATTAAAACTGGGAAAACAAATAGAGATTCTGGATACGGGAGCCAAAAGTACAATAAGGGGAAGGTGTTAGGCACCCCTCTTTGCCCAGTCGTGAGACTGGCCCATAATCATTCAACATAAGACGTATAGATACTTTGTTTAATTCCAACACATAGTCTGTTTATTTATTCCTTTAAACAGTAAGCAAAGTGAGCCAGTGCGATAATTGAAGCATGCATTCAGAAAGCAGATAAAGCAAACAAAACTGTCCCAGGGAAATGGATCCCGCGGCCGGTGAATTGATCTCACGGCCGAGGGATCCTCCTGGTTTTATTTATCGGCCGAGGGATCGAAACCCCGGACGATGTTCTTCCTCACACCAGACAGAAAAGTTAGCAAACGATTAAATGCTACGGTTAGTCATAAACGCGATAAGTAAAACAAACCAGAGGCCGTTGGGCCTCACCACCTTGATCCCTCAGTTGCTTGATTGCTTTGGATTGGGCGTGATTGATTGATTGCTTGATCGAGAACCCTAGAGCTAGGGTTTGAACTTCGGGGTTTGATCGCCGGATTGACGGCTGCTTTCGGAAGGTTAGGGCTTTTGGAGTATGGGATTGAGGGAGTATTTGTGCAGAGTTTTGAGGTTTGATTGAGTGTGTAGGTATCTCAATTTCTGTGTGTTAAATTCGGAGCCCAAAGGCCCCTTTATATAGGCATAGGGATGACTCACTCCGGCCAATCAAATCACGAGATGGCAATTGCAATTGCAATGCATCTCTAACTCTACGTCGTGATCTCCGAACGTAGCCCGAATGCATCGGAAAGGTAGTGTAGTTGGATCAAACCAAACGTCTGACAGAACGTTCCAGAGTCTGGAAAAAGGTCGATCTGGCGGCCGAGCAAAGGATGTCGCGGCCGTGGAATGGATGTCTCGGTCGAAGGATAGATCTCGCGGCTGAGGGATTGATCTCTCAGGGAGATTTTGCTGGCAACAGGTTGCTCGGGTGAGGGATTGATGTTGTGGCCGTGGGATCGATGTTACGGCCGTCAGATGGATTCTCCTAGGCTTCTGTATTTCTGTCTGAAAGGCTGTATGGCTTTGAATTGGGTCCTCTAAGTGGTCAAAGTTCTCACCGAAAGTCCTAAGGTCCTCAAGGAAGCAATCAGCAATCATTGTATCCATTTCATCATCGGGATGGTCCCAAGGTGGGACTTGAAATAATCGTTAGGCCAAATTGGGGTGTCTACAGATGCCCCTCTTTGACTGAACTCAGACGGATCGCGAGACATGTTTGAGTAAGAGTCAAAGCTGTAAAAAGCAACTCAATTTGGTCCAACCACTATTCCAAGGGGTTTTCGAAAAAGGTTTTGTTATGGTCGGGCCGGGAGGCTGCCTACGTATTCCACAAGGGAAATTCAGACCAATCGTAGTTCGGGCAATAAAGAAAAGCAAAAAGTTTGGAGGGTTAGAGACAGAAGACGTACCTTAGGGCTTAAAAAGCCGTAGTGTGACGTACCTAGACTGAGCCAGGGTTTTGGCGAAGAGTAGTTGAAGGAGCGCGGGGCTACCTGGGGAGTTTCTTTGTGGAGAGCTTCCTTAGTATTTTGGGGTAGATCAGTACACTGCAGGTGCGTTTGCTTTTCTTGATCGCCCTTACTTTGACTGAAAGGAGCTCGGTAGAGTAGCCTATCCTTGCGAATGAGCTGGATGGGATTGATGTAATGGGGTGGAATCCAAACCATCTGCTGGGATGAGTCGGACGCCGTTTGTTTTTGAGATGTAGGGGAGGCGCAGGGCCAGTAGCTGGAGCACGGAGCTTTGGCGATGAGGGGACCGAGGCACGGAGCCGGTTGTAGTCATGAGGCGAAGGCCTGAGGTGAGCTTATAGCTTGATGGAACCGAAGCGCGGAGCTGGTGTTGATCATAAGGCGAGAGCCTGAGGTGATTGATAGGACCGAAGCGCGGAGCTGGTGTTGATCAGGATGAGAGCCTGTGGTGTCAGAGCTTTGAGCTTGACGTGATGAACCGAAGCGCGGAGCTGGTATAAGGCAAGGGCCTGAGGTGAAGGAACTGAGGCATGGAGCCCGAAGTGATTGAGGCGTGGAGCCTGCATGCAGTCTTGAGGCGAGGGCCTGAGTTTGTCGGAGCTTAGAGCTTGACGTGATATGAACCGAAGCGTAGAGCTGGTTGTATTCTGATGGTCTGTGCATGGAGCTTTCTCATCATAAATGTTGACGTGGAGCCAAAGGATCGAGGCGTTGGGCCGATCAAATAAAACCGAGGCATAGAGCCGGCTGATTGCAGGGTTGACCTGTTTTATGAGAGATATGCAGAGTGTATATGTGCAATGCTTGTTCGTTAGATGTGAACAGATACGATGATGCAGACTCGCTGTGAGAATGTTGATGCAGTATGTGCACGAGCCCGTGCGTGTGTGTTTGTTTTTAAGCTTAGAGCTTCTATCAAGTTCCGGACTTGAGCATTCAGAGCGTAGAGCTCGAGCATTCGGACGGCAGAATCCGAGCATTCAAAGTACAGGCTTTGAGCGTCCAGTACTCAGTGGTTGGGCATCCAAGCGTAGAGCTTGAGCATTCAAGTATATGACTTGAGCATCCAGTACACAGTGGTTGGGCATCCAAGCGTAGAGCTTGAGCATTCAAAAATGTTAGATTTTTGAGCATCCAGGCGTAGAGCCTGAGAATAGATGTCTTGATTGTTGGGGTGGCTTAGAGCCTGTTGCTTGTTTACGGCTTCGAGCCAGTTGAGATGTTGGGCTTTGAGCCGCTGAGTTTATGGCTTCGAGCCATTTCAGAGGGTAGATACAGGCTTTGAGCCTATTAGAGTAATGGGCTTGGAGCCGCCGAGGTGGTAGATATAGGCTTCGAGCCTGTTGAGATAATGGGCTTTGAGCCGCTGAGGTAATAGACATAGGCTTTGAGCCTATTAAGAGCTTGATTGTGTACGGCTTCGAGCCAGTTGAGACAATGGGCTTGGAGCCGCCAAATTGAGTGATAACAGGCGTAGAGTCTGTTGTTGTGATAGCGAGCACAGAGCTGCTGATTCGAGGGCTTCGAGCCGCTGGGTGATAGTAGACGTAGAGTCTGTTGAGATAGGCTTCGAGCCTATTTGAGGTGATGGCTTGGAGCCATTTGAGATAATAGGCTTTGAGCCGCTAAGTTGTGATAAAGGGCGTAGAGCCTGTCGATAATGGGCTTAGAGCCGCCAAGATGGTTGTTATGGGTTTGAGCTAGTTGAGATAGCGGGCTAGGAGCCTCTGAGTCGTGTAAGGATGATGGGCTTTGAGCCTGTCAGGATAGTGGGCGTAGACTCTGTTGAGAACTTGATTGTTTATGGCTTGGAGCCAGTTGAAACGGTGGGCTTGGAGCCGCTGAGTTGATAGGTGGGGGCGTAGAGCCGCTGAGTTGATGAGTAGAGCCGTTGGGTGATGGGCATAGGCATGGAGCCGCAGTGGATACGGGCATAGAGCCGCTGGGTGTTTTGACTTGTTTTGGCCAGCAGTTTGTGGAGAGAGAGCTTCGATGCTTGGGCATGCCCCCAAGGCCGGTTTTGATCATGTTGCATTGGCTTGGGGATGCCCCCAAAGCTACTTGGTTGGTTGAGGACTTAGAAGTCTGTAATGGCTCGAATTAGTGCACTGAGCAAAATCTGCTTCTCGTTGAAGGAAATTGATTTGGAGGGCCAGGAGATCGATCTCCCGGCCGAGGGATTGATGTATCGGCCGGGGATCCGATGTCTCGGCCGCTTAATCGATTCATTTCCAGGGGGCTATAAAAGGCCACGGCCTCAGCCGTTTGTTTCACTTTCCTTTCTTCCCTCTCCGTTCCTTCCGTCCGAGGCTTCCACCGAAGACCCCCCCTCCACTTCTCCTTGTTTCCGACAGCTCCGGGCCGTGGGTGATATGCTGATGCGGCTAGCGTGCGCGGAGGGAGACCGTGTTTGCTTTTGGTCCTGTCTTGACGCTTGATTATGGATCCTCGCATGAGTATGCTTGATTAGGGGCCCTCGCATGGGTGACTTGCTTCCGCGACACGGAGTTCCTGGCGTGGCGGTGGTACGCGGTGTGGTGGTTTTTCTGGGCCATGTGGTGATTCTTTTGAGCCATGTGGTGTCCCTTCTGCACCGTAGTACTCCTTTGGTATACATCGCCCCAGGGGCGTCCTCTTCTTTTTTGCAGCTGGTCTATGGTGTTCGGACCACCAGAGGGTTTGGCATCCTCTTCTGCTTCCTCTTTTTGTTTTTCCTGTTTCTCTTCCTGCATAGGTTAGTTTGACAGGAATATCGATGTATAGTTTGTTAGGAAATGTGGGATGATCCACCTTGTGATGTAAAAAGCTTTTGATATATGAAACAAAAACCTTTTGCTCTGCGATTGTGATTGTACATGCTGTTTCTACGTTGTTTACGTGTGACATTCTCGTTAATCCAACGAAACGAACTGAACCGTGGGAACAGTCTGCAAAATAGCCGTTCTGGCGGCCGAGCTAGTGATTATACGGTCGAAGCTTCGATCTGGCGGCCGAGGGATCGTTTGGTTTGCCTGGGTTTGACTTGTAGGTCAACCCTATTATCTACGGGCCGGTGGATTGATCCCACGGCCGTCTTATCGAAGTGCCGGCCGAGAGACCGACTAAATTTCCGAGGATTAAGAATCCGATTCCGATTCGAACTAAGACTCGACCTAGTCCTATAAGTACGCGTTCTACGAACCCGATAGCATTGTCAGCAGCAATTCTTTGCATATGGCACAACCAGTCCTTGATCAGTGGTTGGATTCCTTTAATGGCCTTGACCGTCTGCACTTTAAGTCCTTTGGCATGGACTTCCTCTTTTCTCTTCGTCACATTCCCGTGAATTTTGCCTTCCTTAGGGCAGCCGCTAGTTTGTGGGACCCTGATTTTCATGTCTTTCGCTTTAAGAGAGAGGAGTTGTGTCCTACTATCGAGGAATTTACGGCCATTATGGGCCATTCAGACAGGGAAGGTTTTGTTATCCCTAATCCTTTGTTCAACCGAAGTGATCTCCTGAAGGATTTACTCCGAGTCCAGAAACATGAAGTTAAATTCTTCCTAGTGAAAGGAAGGCTGGAGATTCTGCAACTTATTCAGCGTTTTGGTACAGCTGAGGCCCATCGCCAAGTTTCCCTACAGAAGTCGTGCTTTCATGCATTGTGCATTTGTCTCCTTCATTACTACTTGCTTGGCCCTTCCTCTGGTCATGCTGATCCTGTATTGCTTAACCTTGCTCAACAAATTGGAAACCGTGTGGGTTTCGCTGGCTTAGTGTTGGCAGAGACCTTGATGGGTCTAGATGTGATGAAGGGTAGTCCTACAGCCCAGTTCTCAGGCGGTCCCTTGCTATTGCAGGTTCGCTCCTTTATTTGTTTATTTTGTCAAGTTTATCTTTTCACTCATCACTCTTTTGTTTTGACTCACGTGTTCTCTCAACTCACAATTTTCCCTTTTTCTCTAGGTGTGGTTGTTTGAGAAGCTAAAGGTGTGGGATGCGCCGGAGCGACTTCCTTATAATCCAAACCAATGCACGGAGCGTCACATGATTAAGCAATTCCCAACTGAGGCTGCTTGGGAAGCATGGATGAGGACTTGTGGGGGTGATTGGATTCAATGGGTTTGCCCCGGTATGGTATCGAGAGCATGACCGTGAGTACCATGAACCACTTTGGTGTAGCTGATTGGCATCACTCGAGTCGTTTTCTACTTCCTTGCTCGCTTTCAAGGCAGTTTGGGGCTGAACAAGCCGCAATCTTAGGTGACCCCCGATTACACCATCTCTAAGATCCATGATGCCAACTTCCGTCGCAATATGCTGCGTTTTTGGCCAAATAGAGTGATGCAGGAGGTTGCTGAGAACTTCGTTGCCAAGCTATCGGGTTCTTACAAACACTGGTTGAAGAAAAACCTTTTGGAGGATAGTAGTGCAAAGAGAAGGAAGACCTAGAGATCGACGCTTTGCTTATGTTTTTCAAAAGATGTTTGTTTGATTCTAGCTTTCATGGATTAAGAATTGTTTAGGTTTGCTTTGTCCTTTCTCTTTGGAAATAATAAAATATTTGGTCGTTTTATTTGAAGATGTTATTGCCATGATTTGATAGCGAACATGCTTTAGGATAGACCTAGAAATCTTGGAAGTGATGATGATAGCAGTGGCCGAATCTCAAACTTAGAGATTGCCTACGTATCCCATGGAGGGAATCAGGCCATAAACGTAGTTCCAACAAAGGGGATTTGTTTTAGTTAAGGTCCACTCGAGTATTTTCCTCTCCTTTTGTGCTCTAAATTTTGCCTGAGAACCGCCCTTGCGGGTTTTCGGTCTAGCGAGCGTTTTATTTATGCCTTAGTTTTTGCCTAAGCCGCCCTTGCGGGTTTTCGACCCAGCAGGCTGCTCTAATTTTTGCTTGGATCCGCCCACCCTTGTGGTTTTCGGTCCAACGAGCATCTCTCATGGGTAATACTTCCTCAATTTATCGATGTTGACTGGTGTTGCGAATTCCAGTCCATCCAAGTCTGCAATGTATGCTGCTCCTCCGGAGAGTATGCGTTTGATAAGGTAGGGGCCTCCCCAGTTTGGTCTAAATTTGCCCCTTGGGTTTGAGACGTGGTGACGAATTGCTTTGAGCACCATGTCTCCTACCTTGACGTCCCTAGGTTTCACCTTTTTGTTGAATGCTCGTGCAATGCGGCGTTGATACCCTTGTACATGGTATAAAGCCCTCAGTCTCCTTTCGTCTAGTAGTGCCAACTCGTCGTAGCGGTTTTGAACCCAGTCTTCCTCGATCATCCCAGTCTCAGCTAGAACCCTCAACGAAGGTAATTCCAATTCGATAGGCAAGACAGCTTCCATTCCATAGACCAGAGAGTAGGGAGTGGCCCCAGTTGAAGTCCTTTCAGTTGTTCGATATCCCCATAGTGCCAGAGGTAGCATTTCTGGCCAGTCCGTGTAAGTGTCGGTAGTCTTCCGCAGAATCCTCTTGACATTCTTGTTCGCAGCTTCAACTGCTCCATTAGTTTGAGGTCGGTAAGTAGATGACCGATGATTTTGTATCCCAAATTCGGCGAAGAGCTTCTTTGTCGCCCCCTTGAAGTGCGATCCATTATCACAGACAAACTCGTGAGGTACACCATATCGATAGATGATATAAGTGCGGATGAATTTGGCCACATGAGTAGCTTTGAGAGTAGCATAAGAAGCCGCTTCTACCCATTTGGTGAAGTAGTCGATAGCCACTAGGATGAACTGATGTTTGTATTTTCCATTTGGATTTATACTTCCAATGACGTCTATCCCCCAAGTGGAGAATGGCCAGGGGATGTCATGCTGTACAATTCCGTAGGGGGAATACGCATACGATCAGCGTGAATTTGGCATTTGTAACATCGACGGACATAATCAGCGCAGTCGGCTTCCATTGTAGTCCAGTAATATCCCTGACGTAGGATCTTCTTTGCCATCGTTGCCCCATTCATGTGTGGCCCACAAATTCCTTCATGTATTTCCTCCATTACCCTGCGGCTGTCCTCTGTCGTGACGCAAAGTTGACTTGGACCCAAGTGTGCCCTTCGGTATATTGCTCCTCCACAGATTACAAACCGGGCAGCAAACTTCCGTAGAGCTGTTTTGTCCTTCGAGGAGGCCTCGGATGGGTATTCCCCTTTTTCCAGGAATTCTTTCACGTCTTCGCACCATGGCTTGCCATCGTCTTCACCTTCCTCGGTAAAGGTACACTCACATGCTGGTTTAACCTTTTGTTCGATCATGAGAGGCCGCATTGTGAATCCCAGGGGTATTTCGACCATAGACGCCAATGTCGCCAGTGCATCTGCAAATCTATTGCTCACTCGAGGAGTGTGTGTGAAGATAACAGAATCGAATTGTGGAATTAGATCTTCCAGCACAGAGTGATATAGCTTCAGTGTATCCTCCTTGACCTTCCAGTCTCCTCTTGCTTGAGATACCACCAGGTTTGAATCCCCAGTGACTTCTACCCTTTTTGCTCCTAGCTCCAGGGCTGCCTCCATTCCAGCAATACAAGCCTCATATTCAGCTTGGTTGTTAGTGACTTCAAACCTTAGCTTATATGACAAAGGGATGTGAGAGTCGTTTGGGGAAACTAGCAATACCCCTATGCCATATCCACATTGGTTTGATGCTCCATCAAAGTAAAGTTGCCAGGTGTCGTCTAAGAGACATAAGATATCCTCGTCGGGGAACATGAAGTCCTCTGCCTCGGCCTCTGTCATAGGGTGATCCGCCAAGAATTCTGCCACAGCTCTTCCTTTTACTGATTTCCTTGTCATGTATTTGAGGTCGAACTCCGCTAGGAGCAATAACCACCTAGCTAGCTTTCCGATAAGTGCTGGCTTTTCGAAAAGATACTTGATTGGGTCTAAACGAGAGACCAGCACCACCGGATGTGCTAACAGGTAGTGCCTCAGTTTCTTTGCGGCCCATACTAGCCCCCAACAGGTTTTCTCGAGGGGAGTGTACCTTGTCTCATAATCCATCATTTTCTTGCTGAGGTAGTATATGGCGCACTATACTTTGGCGTCGTTTTCTTGTGCTAGCATACATCCCATGGACGTGTCTGTTACTGAGAGATACAGAATCAATGGCTTCCCAGGGATGGGTGGCGATAGTACAGGTGGATTCTGAAGGTATTCTTTGATTGCCTCGAATGCTTGCTGACAGTCTTGGCTCCATTCAAAATCCGTACCTTTTTTCAGTAGTTTGAAAAGAGGTTCACAGGTGGTTGTGAGCTTGGAAATGAACCTGCTGATGAACTGTACCTTCCCTAAGAAGCTCCTTACTTCCTTTTCTGTCCTAGGTGGTGATATCTCCATGATAGCCCGTATCTTGGAAGGATCTACCTCGATTCCTCTTTGAGTGATGAGGAAACCTAACATCTTTCCAGCTGTTACCCCAAAAGTGCATTTTTGAGGGTTAAGACGCAACTTATAATTCCTAATCCTCTCAAAGAACTTTTGGAGTGCTCCATAGTGTCCTTCCCTTTCCTTTGATTTGACTATCATATCGTCGACATACACCTCGACCTCTTTGTGCATCATGTCGTGCAGCAGTGTTGTGGCCATCCTCTGGTAAGTGGCTCCAGCATTCTTCAACCCAAACGGCATTACTCGGTAGCAGTAAGTTCCCCATGGCCTGCGGTATTATCTATTAGTTCGTCTATGTGAGGTAATGGGAAGTCATCTTTCGGACTGGCTTTGTTGAGATCTCGGAAATCTACGCAAACCCTGATTCCTCCAGTTTTCTTTGGTACGGGAACGATGTTTGCTACCCATTGTGGATATTCGGTGACTATGAGAAAACCGGCGTTGATTTGCTTAGTGACTTCTTCTTTTATCTTTAGGACCCAATCAGGGCGCATTCGTCTCAGCTTTTGCTTAACTGGTTTTGCATCAGAATGAAGAGGAATTTTATGTTCAACAATTTCAGGGTCTATTCCAGGCATATCCTCGTAAGACCAGGCAAAAACATATTTGTATTCTTTTAGCAAAAAGATTAGTTTTTCACTTTCTTGAGGGGATAGTGCGGCACCAATTTTAACCATTTTGGGCTCGTTTTCAGAGCCTATGTTTGCTGTGATTATCTCCTCAGAAAAAGGTTTAGTGTGCCTTTCTTCTTCTCTCTCGATGAATTCTAGAATTTCTTTTGGAATTTCTTCCTCAAAATTTGGCTTGTCGGAATCCACACAATTGATCATAGGCAAAGTGAAATACTCTAAATCTTCCTTCTCATTGCTAAGATTATCAAAAGACATTTCAGAGTCAAACTCAAAGTAAATGTTATGCCTTGGTATTTTGACCAGGTTTTCCTCACTAGACTTAGTAGTTTCAAAAGATGAAAAGCTTGACTCGGATTGAGTCGACTCGGAGTCGGAATCGGAATCAGAACTAAGATCAGAATTAGCGCTTTTCATTTTGTATTTCAGAGTGTGTTCCACAATCCAGTTAGGGTAAGCCCCTTTTTCGGCATCCACAATCAGTTCAGAGCAGTATTTTTCATCACCAAGGTTGATCATCAGCACTTCACTGTCCTCTTGATTCGCACTTTCATCATTGTCACCCTGCAAGTCTTGGAGGGCCATTTGATTTGCTATTGCTATTATCTCCTCCAATTGAGCTTCAATCTCTGCTTCGTCGCTGTTGTCGACTCTTCGTGTACCAACAAAGCCCCACCAATTACCAAAGCTATCTGTGATGGGGTGGATCACCCTTATTTCATCGTTGGTGACCCCCTCATCAAAGAGTAGGTTCAGTGATATTTCGTCTAGTGGGTCATTGTCGACAGACTCTTCTTCCTTTGCCTCTTCAGTTTCGAGGTTGTTGACCTCGTCTGTTGGCCAATAGTCGTCGGTGGATGCATATGGGTCATAAAAATAGATTGGAACCTTGCGAAGCCCTTCTTCTTCGATCAGGTCTTCTACTTCTTCCTCATAAACCGTTCTAGCGAACATGACATGGTTGTCTTCAATGATAGTCACCACAGGCTTTGGTTGATTTACTGGAGTGATGTATTTAGAGGGGTTGAAATCTTCAACAGCAAAGTGGAGCGGGCCAGACAGCTTGGTGACAACTTGAAAGTGCGAATCAAACGTGAACAGTGATGCAGTCATTTTTCCTGAAAAGGTTTTTGTTTTAATTAGATTGATTAATCTTACCTACTATTCATTCGACTTAGAGAGAGATTCCTAAGGTTTAACTTGCAAAAGAAAAGCTTTACAACATACACATATACAACGGGTGTGAGGAAGAACTTGGAAGTAAAAGGCAAGTAGGTTCCTAGCCTGTAGGTTCCTGTCTTAGTTTGATAAGTTCTATGGCTTTCTAATACATGCAAGGTTTTGGTAGTCTCAGGGTGCTCCGTTGTCAAAGGGCACCAATCCTCTCACTAGCCCATCATAGGCGGTAATTGGGTGATTCCTTTTTTGATATACCACTAGGTACGAGTGACTGTGGAGTTTGCTGGAACCCCCAACATAGCCCGTGTCATGCCGGGATATTAGGTGAACTCAACGGGTTGCCCGCTCGATGCATATGATAAATGAATTAGACAAGGCATGTATTAGTCTTATGTTGAACTTTTTGGTTATGGCTCTCAAGTCCCCAGCAGAGTCGCCAAAAACTGTAGATACCTCCCAAACGGGGCATCTCCATACAGATTGATCAATGTTTGTTTGCTCGATTGGTTGCTTGCTTCGTAAACCAAAATCATGGACATTCCCATGGCTAGGAACATCGCCACATGATAGCGGTTATCATCAAAACAGAGTCGCCACCCAGTTTATTAAAACTGGGAAAACAGATAGAGATTCTGGACACGGGAGCCAAAAGTACAATAAAGGGAAGGTGTTAGGCACCCCTCTTTGCCCAGTCGTGAGACTGGCCCATAATCATTCAACATAAGACATGTACACACTTTGTTTAATTCTAACACATAGTTTGTTTTTAACCTTTAAGCAGTAAAGGGTGAGCCAATGCGATAAATAAGGCATGTATCAAGAAAGCAGAACAAAACAAAATTGTCCCAGGGTAATGGATCCCGCGGCTGGTGAATGGATGTCACGGCCGAGGGATCCTCCTGGTTTGATATATCGGCCGAGGGATCGAAGCCCCGGTCGATGTTCTTCCTCACACCAGACCAGAAGATTAACTGATGATCAAAACGCTACGGTTATTCATAAATACAGTAAATAAGACAAACTAGAGGCCGTTGGGCCTCACCACCTTGATCCCTCAGTTGCTTGATTGCTTCGGATTTGGTTGTGATTGACTGATTGCTTGATTAAAAACCCTAGGGTTAGGGTTTGAACTTCGGAGTTTGATCACTGGATTGATGGCTACCTTCGGGAGGTTAGGGCTTTTGAAGAGGGGGATTGAGAGAGTATTTTGGTAGAGTTTCGTGGCTTGAGAGAGTGTATTCTCTAATGAATTTTGTGTGTATATTTTCGGAGTCCAAAGGCCTTTTATATAGGCAATTGGTAACTCACTCCGGCCAATCAAAGCACGCGATTGCAATTGCAATGCACCTCTAACTCTACATCGTAATCTCTGAACGTGGCCCAAATGCATCGGAGAGGTAGTGTAGTTGGATCAAACAATCGACAGAACGTTCGAGAGTCTGGAAAAAGGTCGATCTGGCGGCCGAGTAATAGATTACACGGTCGAGGAATGGATATCTCGGCCGAAGGATAGATCTTGCGGCCGAGGGATTGATCTCTCAGGGAGATTTTGCCAGCAACAGGTTACTCGGGTGAGGAAATGATGTTAAGGCCGTGAGATCGATGTTACGGCCGATAGATGGATTCTCCTAGGCTTCTGTATTTTCTGTCTGAAAGGCTGTATGGCTCTGAATGGGTCCTCTAAGTGGCTCAAAATTCTTACCGAAAGTCCTAAGGTTCTCAAGGAGGCAATCAGCAATCACTGTATCCATTTCATCATCGGGATGGTCCCAAAGTGGGACTTGAAATAATCGTTAGGCCAAATTGGGGTGTCTACACTTAAGAAAGGAAGGGATATAATATCTCAAACCTACTTTCTACTCATGCTTGGATTCCAAAAGCTAGCAGCCATCTAATCGCGCTATTTTGTATGAGAGGGAGATGTTTCTTCAAAATGCCTCCTATTTTTAGATTGGAAGAGATGATGTTTTTCTTCTTTCAAAACCCCCTTGTGTGACGGGATGCTTACTTTCCGTTTTGTAGTCATCTCTCATTGCATTTTTATCTACCCCAGTGTGGGGGATGGCTGTCTAGCAGGCTTTATTTGAAAGAAACTATCCAGAGGCTCAATGTGGCTAGCAAGGGATAAGTGTTAGGATAGAGAAATGATGGCCTTTCTTCATTTTGAATCATGCGACAGAGCAACTAGAATCAAGGGATTAAGAGGCTTTGATATTTTACCAAGTGGTTCTTCAAAATCAAGGACAAGTCTTGAGACTCAAAGTGGGTGCATGGAGACATGGCTAAGTTTTCATTTTGTTTTTATGCTCTAACTTTTTCCTAGACCGCCCTTGAGAGTTTTCCAACCTAGCGAGCTCATTTTTTTTCTTTCCTTTTATTTTCTATCTTCAACAGCTTGCTCCTCTTACAAGTGGCTCCATGAAAGTGCACAAGTTTTTTCAACTCCCCCTCAACTTAATAGAAATGACATGGGTCACAGTTCGTTTTGAAAACTCTTTTGGTGATTTTGATAACTCAAGTGATCATGAAGTGTTTCAAGCGATATCATGAGATTACTTTGAAATCCTTGAGGATTGTTTTCAACACTTAATGTTATCATGAGTATTCTGTGGCAACAAATTAACACAAGAGAAAATATTTTCAAAAAAGTGGCCAACCCTAAGGTGCCTACGTATCTCTAAAGAGAATCAGGCCATTCGTAGTTCAGGTTTAAGGAGATTCATATTCCGGGAGAGATTCATATTTCATGTTGAGTGCAAATAGTTGATCCAAAATCAAGATGAACAAAATGACTTTAATTTCAAGAGAAAATAAACTCAAGACTCAAACTCCTAAAGGAGAACAAATTCGAGATTCAAACCCTAAAAAGAAGCAAATAAGGGTCAAAAGAAAGACCCAAAGATTGACTCAAAACATATGACAAAATTTGGCCGCCGCTTCTCAATTATCCGGCTTGGTTGGATCAACTATCCCTTGATCGATGAGATCTTGGACTGTATTCTTGAGAGCCCCACATTGTTCAATGGAATGACCAGTCACTTGGTGATACTTGCAATACTCCCCATCCTTCTGTGCAAGATTACTAGGAAATTTTGGTTGCAATGATTTCAGATCGCCGGTTGCTTCTATGATGTGGAATATATCTTCTAACTTCATTCCAAAAGGAACAAATTCCCTCTTACGCTTGTGATGGGATCTCACCATATTAATACCACTATCAGTGTTGGTATTTGTGCTTGTCTCTACCTTGTGGATGACTTCTCCATTGTCGAGTAATCCTTGATTAAGGCCATCTTCAACTTGCAATCCAGTAGCATAGAGGCACTTAAAAGTAGAAATTGCTTGGGAATACATGTGCCTCAGGAACTGCGGCTGTAAATTTCTTACCACCATTCTGATTTGGTCTTCTTCTGAGGGAAGAGTTTTCATCTGTGCGGCTTTCTTTCTCCACCTAGTAAGAAAATTGGCAAAGCTCTCATTTGACTTTTGTTTGAGTATCTCCAAATCTTGAGTGGTTACCTCAATCTGGACATTATAGGCATATTGATTGATGAAAGCATTGGCAATTTCTTGCCACCCGTTGTACTTTGTGAAGTCTAGAGTGAGAAACCAGTCGAGAGCACTGCCTGTGAGAGTCCTTTGAAAAAGTTGGGCAATGAGTTCATCATTCAGGCCCATGGGCTTCAGGGTGTTGATGATATGGCGGACATGGCTGGTGGGATTGCCGGTGCCATTGAACTTCTCAATATCGGGCATCTTGAACTTCTCTGGCAGTTTGGCATTTGGAAAAAGGCAGAGTCCATCAAAATCAAGGATTTGATCTCCTTTTGAGCGAGCCAAGGCAGCTTTGATGTCCTTGACTTGTTGGGCAAGCTCATGGTTTTCCATTATGATCACGACGCTATCAACCTCTAGAGGAAAGGGCTTCTGAGAGATTGGCGGCCACAACTGTCACAGCTAAGTCCAAAAGCAAATCTAAAAGAAGCAAAAGCTCAATTACGTTTATGTTGAGACATCCCAAATCAAGTGATTGTGCAGTGCACCAACGCCTATTGCCCCCTAGAATGTAAGCTGCCCCTAATATGATGACCCATTTACTATGCATGCAACCAAGTGGTTGAACAACATATTAGTACTATGAAGTGATGTGATCAGGTAGTAATGCAATACAGCAAGCAATCATGCGACAATTATACAATCAAGTGATCATATATACAATGTACCATGCAAGATAAAAGATTGATGAAATCCCCACATTTTCTTTTTTCTTTTTAAGATCCTAGGAAAAAACAAAGAAAGAAAGAAATTTATGAAAACCTAAAGAATAAGGAAATATATATATATATATATATATATATATATATTTGTTCTTTTGACAAGATCCTAGCAAAAATTGAAAGAGAGAGAAAAAAAAAAGAAAGATTCTTTTTTTTTTGTTTTTTTGTTTTGAAAGAATCCTAGCAAGAAATAAATAAATAAAACTTAGAGATAAAAGAAGACTTTTGTTTTTTTTTTTTTTCGAAACTCTTAACAGTATAAGACTATGACAACCTTTCTGTAAGGACCCGTAATTATCAGAAATTATTTAAAGGATTATTCGATGTTGGAAATTGGAAGAAAATGCGAGATTTGTCGAATTATGTGATTTGGGGTTAATGTGAGAGAGTTGTTTATGGAGGGAGTGCAAGTGTAATTGGTGGGTGTGTGAGTATATATAGAGAGGTGTGAGTGTAGGGGATTAAAAATCCCAAATCCTCTCTCTCTCTTCTCCCGGTCTCTCCTCTCTCTCTCGGTTCTCTCTCCATCTCTCTCAATCTCTCCCAAATTCATCCAAACCAACACAAAACCCATACAATACACCTTCCAATCTTTCATCCTTACGTGCTTTGGAGCTCGAATCGCGTTCGTAGGAGCTCGGTGGTTCGTATTTGACTCGGGGTTGATTTTGGAGGCCGAGGCCCGATCTCTCGTTTGGAGCTCGTTCACCAAGTTCGAGGTAGGGATTTCTCTCTCTTTTTGTATGTTCTTGAGTTGGTATTGTACATGAAATCGTGCTTGTTGTTGTTGTTGTTGTTGTTGTAATCGAAGTCTCGAAAATCTGCAGAAAAACAGCTCGAAAGCCTTCCGTATCGATACGGCCCTTAACCCGTATCGATACGGAACAAGCTGGTCAAACTCGTAGTCAACCCGTATCGATACGGATTTTACCCGTATCGATACAGTGAGCTTATACCCAGTTTTCACTGTTTTGCTTCGAAACTCATTGTTTTGACCTCCGAACACTTTTGGCCATTCCAAACCACTTCCAAACATGGTTGCTTGTGCTCCAATGATTCCTTGGTCAACCTCATTCGTTGGCTCTCGTTGCGTTGAACAAGAATATCGTATGGAATGGATTGTCATCCTAATGTTTCATTAGTACATTCGTTTAACCAATGGTGATAATGTGAAATGCTAAGATTGATACAGTGAACTTGTTCATGCTAAATGTGTATGTCGATAAGGTTGATTGTTAGATAAGAGGTTGGATGAATCATAAATGTGACGCGATAACTTAACACTAGAAGCCATGTAGTACGAGGAGCGAGTTGGGATAACGAGTTTGGAAACAAATGGGATTACGAATTGATGAGTGAACCTTTTACTTAATATCACTCTCTTTCTCTTTATCTTCGAATCGTGAAATCAGAGCTTTAGGAACATATATGACGAAATGCAACACCAACGGATTGTAGTCGGCATACGGGGTCTTGATACCCGGAACTGAAATTGGATGTACGGGGTCATGAGTGCCCGGAATGTAAAGTGGATGTACGGGGTCTTGAGCACCCGAAAATGCATTATGGGTATATGGGGCCCTGAAACCCGGAAAGTTTCTTAAACAAATCATTCGACGTGTTATTGGAGAAAGAGCTACTTGAGCTCATAATGGAGATATACGGGGACCTTAGGACCCGGAATGTGAGTCTTTCAATGCAGGGGTGTGTGAGAAGAAGATTGACCACTATCGGCGTATTAAAAGATGGCTAATAGATTGATAAATGACAAGTGAAATACTTTTGAGTCTTGAGTTCCCTTCATGAAGTTGCATTGGTTACATTCTCTTTCGTCGTCTCAGGTTTCATTCTTTTATGTCCAAACCTTCTCTTTTGCATACAAGGTTTGTAGAGATTTTCCTACTGGGCACGTGTTTGCTAAACCCTTCATTTTTCAGGTGTGAATTCGGGGCTGTAGCATGGAGTGCAGTGCATGCATTGATTGGAAATCTTTTGAAAGCTGACATGGGGAAATTTGATTGACACTCGTAACATTCTTCTTTGAAAAATGTAATTGCATCTTTATTTTAGATATCTTGTCAAATGGATAATTGTAAACTATTTAACTCTTCCTTCACTCTTTGTAATCTCAAGCCATTGGGCCGATGTGCCTTGAGTAGAACTCTTTTGGGGTATGATGTACGCTATTGTGAGGATTTTTAATTACGAAATGTTATTTATATTTATGTTGAAAATCGAGGGCGTGACACTTTCACAAGTCAAAACTTATCTCAAAGAGAGACAGAGTTATGCAAGGACTATCCTTTATCTCAAGAGAGATAGACTTCATCACAAACTCTTGATAAGATGAGCATGAATTCATCTTCTACAGCAATAAAAACTCTAAAGAGTACTAATTATTGAATCAAACAAGAGTTTTGAATATAATGCAACACATAGTCGTAACCTGCTTGGGATTTCTTGTCCTAGTTTGAAAAGAGTTCTATGGCTTTCTAATACATGCAAGGTTTTGGTAGTCTCAGGGTGCTCCGTTGTCAAAGGACACCAATCCTCTCACCAGCCCATCATAGGCGATGATTGGGTGATTCCCTTTTTGATATACCACTAGGTACGAGTGACTGTAGAGTTTGCTGGAACCCCCAACATAGCCCGTGTCATGCCGAGATATCAGGTGAACTCAACGGGTTGCCCGTTCGATGCATATGATAGATGAATTAAACAAGGCATGTATTAGTCTTATGTTGAACTTTTTGGTTATGGCTCTCATGTCCCCAGCAGAGTCGCCAAAAACTGTAGACACCTCCCAGACGAGGCATCGCCATACAAATTGATTGTTTGTTGCTCGATTGGTTGCTTGCTTCATAAACCAAGATGGTAGACATCCCCATGGCTAGGAACATCGCCACACGATAGCGGTTATCATCAAAACAGAGTCGCCACCCAATCTATTAAAATTGGGAAAAGAGATAGAGATTCTGGGTACGGGAGCCAAGAGTACAGTAAGGGGAAGGTGTTAGGCACCCCTCTCTGTCCAGTCGTGAGACTGGCCCATAGTTATTCAACATAAGACATGTAGATGCTTTATTTAATTCTAACACATAGTCTGTTTATTTAAGCCTTTAACAGTTGATAAGGTGAGCCAGTACGATAAATGAAAGCATGCATCAGAATAAACAGAAAACAAATGTGTCCCAGCAAATAGATCCCTCGGCCGGTGAATTGATGTCACGGCCGAGGAATCCCACTGGATCTATATATCGGCCGAAAGATTGATTCCCCAGCCGATGTTCTTCCTCACACCAGAATACGAACAGTTAATAGAAAGAACTAATTAAAAGCGAGATACGGAAATTAAATCAAACCATAGGCCGTTGGGCCTCACCACTTTGATCCCTCAGTAATTGATTGCTTGGATTGCGATTGATTGTAGATAATAGTGGTTGATTGTGATAGTCAACTTCATAAAACCCTAGAACAAAGTGAGTTCTTTGGGGATTTTTACTCTCGGATGCAGTTACTCACGGGAGGTTAGGGCTTTTGTAGAGTATTGATAGGAGATGATTTCTGTAGAGTTTGGGAACGAATCATGGAGTGGAGAGATGTGTATTTCGTGGTTGTTATTTCGGAACCCTAAGGCCCTTTATATAGGCAATTGGTGACTCACTCCGGCCAATCAAATGGCGTGAATCAAAGTGGAGTTCTAGGGCAATAAGACCTCTATGGTAAGTGTATTCGTAGCCGCGAAGTAATGGTTCGTGGCTGCTAGGGTTTGGGCGAACGGATTGAAAAGCTGCTGAACATTCCAGAATCTGGAAAATATTGGTCTGCTGGCCGCCCAAAGGATTTCACGGCCGAAGAAAGGATTTCGCGGTCGCAGAAAGGATTTTCCAGCAAAAAGCCAAACTTCGCGGGCTCGCTCTGGACACTCCCGAACTCGGTTTTGCGGGTTCTTTGGACCGTTGGAAATCTTGTTGAGTCTACTTTATAACCCAAGTGGTTTGGATCAAATATATTTAGTACATCAAAAGATATGACGATTTTACTCTTAGTGGTTCAGAAAATGGATTGTTTTGGTAAAATTCTCGTATCTCCCTCGTTTCAAATTGGTTTAAGGCTTATTATATATCAATAAAGAGGGTTTAGAAAGTACTACAAGATGGTGGAATCCAACCACCAAAATAAGGAACTTTAGTTTATGAAAAATGGGCTGAAAGCAGACTTAATTGAAGATCGACGATGCTACTAAGGCTAAAACACGTTTCTATCCACTCTAAGTATCGCTCGGTACTCCTATCACCTATTTCAAAGTGTTCCTTAATCCCTTAAGAGTTCCACAAAGTTCCTAAGGCTTTCATGAAGTCAACCACAACAATCACATATCATATTCATCATCGGGATGGTCCCCAAGGTGGGATTTGAAATAATCGTTGAGCCAAATTGGGGTGTCTACAGTCCCAGATGACCAGTTTTTGTCATACTGTGCTATCTATGAATCCTGTATGTTCTCAATTTGTGGGCTATTTTATTGTGCATTAATGAGATTGTTTTATGGGTAGCATTCAAGTAAAAAGATTCTGCGTACTATTTTTGTTATAAAAAAGACAGATTCCATATCCTGTATGTTATTTTCAAGTTCTATCTACTTACTGAATGAGAAGTCTTGCGGAAATACTCTTGGCCAACAAAAAAATGATTTAGCGATCTTAGGACATCCAAGGTGACGATGATAGAAACTAGTGAAATCTGATTCACTACTGTTGTGCTGACGATGATAGAAACTAGTGAAATCTGATTCACTACTGTTGTGCTGCAGGTATGGTGAACCTCCACGTGGTGGTTTTGGGGCGGGATTGGAGCGCGTGGTAATGCTCTTTTGTGCCCTCAACAACATCCGCAAAACTTCTATGTTCCCTCGTGACCCTCACAGGATTGCTCCTTAACATTTTATGCTTAGACCTGAGTGCATTATGCCTCACCTTTTGTCGCTGCGAGTGTTTCCTCTAGGCGGTATCTTCTCAAACGTGCTGACGAAGTGTACATAGTTTTGTAGGGAAAGAGCAATTTATATACATTGAACATTTTCCTCACTATATCTGCAGTTACTGTTATGTAAAACCATGTTTACTGTTGTCGAGTAAATGGAATGAGAAAAAACTCTGATCTTCCGTTTGCACAAGGGTTGTAAATTAGTTATGTGCTTACCTTACGGGTGCCATAACCAATTTTAAACCTCCGAAAAATCCGGTTCTTCCTGCAAGACTTATTGTATGTAAACCGCCATGCCGCATCACACTCATCTAATTTCAACCCATTGACAGGTGTTTGATATTCTAAAAACACGATGGACTTAAATACCTTCAAACTAAATTCTCAATCGCAATCCAAACACGCGGTTCAGAACAACTAACCGTTGTCATCTCTCTACAATTTTGAGACCAGTTTTGTTTTTGCCCGTGTCGTGCTCTTACCAACTTGACCTAGTTGACACCTCTAAGAAAGTGTACTTAGAAAGGGGGTCGAAGTTTGTTCATCCATTTTATTTATTCATACCTAAATATCACCTGCCTCTTTGATTGCCTTTTTATTGTGCCGAACATTACTACTTAACTGACAATATGTGGAATGAATTAGATGAGAAACTACTCATTGCCCCATTTTCTATTGGTGACCTCATAATTTCATGATGCTTATACATTTTATGAGACTCCATAGAATATGTTATCAGGATTTGGATGTGTCACAAAAGTAAATAATTTTTCTTAGGAGGATCCCCGCCCTGAGTGTTCTGTACTCCCAAGTGAAACGTTTTCTCCATTTTCAGGCTAACCGTGTGTTGGACTTGCAACATTCAAATTTCGGAATCTCAAGAACTTTGAATATTCATACCCCGTCCTCATAATCAAAATGGGTTCAAATCCTTACAACTTACTAGAGTAAGTTCTGCATAGTTTGGGATTTGGAGGGCCTTCTGTGCCCAAGATACAGCAGGGCCAACAGCACCCCCAAAACTACACCATTTTGAGCACAAACCGTACACCCAACTCCACCCCATCAATCCGCGTTTGGCACAGTAGGTATTCTACAACGCATCTATTCAAGCTCAAAATTCACGCTGGTCAACTTCAAGCACTGATGTCTGGCAGCACTTCTATGAGATCAAAGAGATGGGGAGTATGTAATGGTTCCACACAATAAGTTCAAAGTCACTCCCAAAGACAAATCCCACCATAAATAAATAAAATAAAATAAAAACCACAATAATAAGCACATTATGGTTTCGTGCTAATTAAAAGTTGTTCCCATTACATTAAAGATGAATTTTTATGGGGTTGTGCTGATTTGCCTGCTACTGTTTTTTGGTCAGTAATCGCAGGTGCTACTTTTATATGCAGACATCAATTTCCTGACACAGAACAATAAAAATCAGCTGGTCATAGCCAGGCAAGTTAGGCTTCTGCAAATCTTCATGGTCTTTGCTTCTAAAACCTGAAAGGTTTCCGGGTAAATATACAAATATGGTGTTCTTCCTTAACAAGCTCTCTAAACATGAAGGCTCCCCATTTCATTGGTCTTTCATGCCAAAAAGTTCCTCAAAGAGGGCAGCTAACTGAATAAAGAAAATGAAAGAAGAGAAACTAGTTTAGGTCTCATACTCTATATTATCACAAAACTGTTCTCCATCCATACAAAAAATGCCAGACACAGAGAGGTGTCCAGAACAGTCCATCTACCTTGTGGGATCCAAGGGTACCGGATGGTCCAAGACACATCTGTATCCAGATCTGTGCGCCTTTGTCTATGTTCATAGCATTGCTCCATAGCGTCTTGTCAGGCATCCATGCTAGAGCGGCTCCTGGAGCTATCATAGCCATTTGTAGGGTAACTCAGCTCTTCCTGAAAAAAATGTCATGCTAACTATTAGTCAGACTCGCAAGTTCATCCTGTTCGGTAATCATTAATAGTTTAGAAGTTTTGAAGAAAATGCAAGAAACTAGAGAATCAGTCCAGCAAAATCGTTTGGTAGACCAAATTGAAAAGTGAATTTTAAAAAAATTTCAGTGGAAGAAGACCAAAAACGACGTTTACAAATTCTCCATTAACATTTTTCTCCAAAGAAACAATCACAACATGAAAACAAGAAGTTTTGTCTACAAAATTGGGGTAATTTTCTGAAACCAATTGAAAAAGCAATTCTGAGTTGTAACCAAAAGGAAAAAAAGAAAAAGTAGTTCTGAGATAACAACCGAACAAGGAATCTCCTCTTACTTGGCACACGGAATATTGGCTCTGGTTGGGTGACCATAAACTGCTGCCACCATTCATCAAATCGAACATGCTCTCCTCCGCAAGTGCTGTCAATCTCTCAAGTTCTGGCAACACAACCTTGCCGAGATCCGGCCTGTCTTTTCGTCGCAGCTCCGCACACTTGAGCGCTATCTTCGCCAAACGCAATGCCTCTTCCACAGGCCAGTCGTGCACCACTGGATCAAGAATTTGACTAAACATCCCATTTTCAATAGCCCTTTCCACATGGTGAGTCAACCCCATTGGCGGCCTGCCCGTCAATATCTGTAGAAATATGATACCCAGAGAGTACACGTCGGATTTCACCCCAAGCATCCCTGTTTGTTGGTACTCGGGATCTATATAGCAGAAAGTTCCGGCCGTCGACGTCATTCGATACTGAGTGACAGTGTCCGCCACAGACGGAGGGACGAGCCTGGCCAATCCGACGTCGCTGATCTTGCTCACGTAGTTGCGGTCGAGTAATATGTTGGCGGGTTTTAGGTCGCGATGAACTAGGGGTTCTGGTTTGGACTGGTGGAGGAAAAGTAGGCCAGTGCCGATCTCGGCGGCGATTCGGAACCTGTGTTGCCAAGAGAGAGGGGGAACATTTCCTCGTCGGAAGAGACAGTCTTCCAGGCTTCCTCTAGACATATACTCGTACACTAGGCACCCGTACTCTGGACAGGCTCCCAGGAGGAGAACCATGTTAGGGTGTCGTATACAGCTCAGTACTTCGACCTGTGATCATTGTCAGTATGTAGTTGAATTAGAAAACAATAATACATGCTTGTTGTATGGGAAATGGGAACAGTCACAGTTACAAGTGGAAACAAAACGAAATTTTAGTCCTTAGAGTGGAACTTGAAGTGGAAAGATTCCATGCTAGGCTGTGAATACTGTAGAGAAGTAAGAACGCAAAAGCTGAAATTTCAAGTCCAAAGCAAGGGTCTTAGACTCTGAATACCGAACCTATTGACCGTTTTATAATTGGTATTTATATACACTTCCGGAGAAATTTCGGATACCTCAACCCGAATTCATCACTGCAAGTATTATACAATCATATATATTTGAGAGCAAAAGAATAAATCAAATTTTCAAAAAAACATATAGAAGCAACAGCTTTCATTCAAGGTATGACCTCCTCAGAAAGGAAAAAACAACGCAGTATGACCGCTACTGACCAATATTTCCCAATATGACCAGTACCAACGAGTATTTCAACTACACGAAATTGGAGAGCCAAGGTATCAGCTTTACATAGAAACAGTACATATCAGCCCGGCCGGTAATGATTTGGTTTTCAAACCTGGTCCCAAGGGATACAAGTTTGATTTCTATCAAGTTTATGTAGTTTACTTGCTCATGATTTATTTGGATAAGGTAGTTATATGGTGTAGAGTGTTAACCTCAAGGCCACTCACGAAGCAAATAATTTCTTGAATATACTAGTGTTATCAGTGTTCTAAAAGGCGGCCGCCTAGGCCGATTAGTCCCCGCCTAGGCGCTAGGCGGTGGTCCGACGCCTTAACTAGACAGTCGACTAGTCGGGTGCCTAGTCCCCGCCTAGCGATTTTTAGAACATTGAGTGTTATCCATTGTCCAGAGGACGCTAGCTATTTTTGAAACGTGAAGAGTTTTTTTCTTGTTTTTCTTTACGTAGTTAACACCTCAGTAATTGATGTTTACACTTCAAAACAAACAAAAATACAGGGTTTGATATTAACTTGGAGGATTACATAATGACTTCGAAGGTGGATCAGCTGTATATTAAGGTTAAATGTTCAGGTATAATCCATTTGGTAAGTTGTTAACTATAGAATTGACTTGTTTTACTTTCTGCTTGAAAACTCGTCAACAAGCTCAACTGAATTCTTGCAACATGTACATGTGATTAGGCAACATACATACCTCTTTCTGAAATTGTGATCTTCCTTGAGCAGCATCCGGGCGAAGAACCTTAACTGCAACTTGGGTGTGGTCAAGGTAACACTTGTACACTGGCCCATAGCCGCCTTCTCCGATTTTGCGAGATTGAGAAAAGAAATTTGTTGCTTCTTCAATCTCTTCAATTGTGTACTTCCGGTATCTGACATCCGAATGTGCCAGTTTCTTTAAGACCATATTCTTCTCTTCTGTCTCTTTGAGTGCTCTCATTTCTGCATTAATCCTCTTTTGTGCTTCCATTTCTGCAATCCTCTGAGCTGCTTCAGCATGTTCAATGGCTGCCCTTGATTTTGCTTTTTCCCTTTCGATAATCACCATTACAGATTCCTCAGCTAGTCGCATTTCGTCTGACTTTTGTTGTTCTTCCGTTTTCCAGCGCTGGAGCTCCTTTGCCTAATTAAGACAGATCAGCTTTTACGTTTCTGTAAATCATGAAGTTCTCCAAAAATAAAAATAAAAAAATAGTAGTTTTGCATACCTTCTCCTTTTCACAGAGTGCTTCTTTGCAGGCTGTACTGTACATTTCCATCATTTGAACGAGTTCCTGCTTTAGCCTCCTCATTTCAGCTTCAACATCATCCTGCAAGTTTAATCGTAAGCACGGCAGTTGTTTGTGCATATACCTTTGCGTCTATGCAACTACAGTACATATTCACACACAAAATTTAGAGATGCATGTCGATGCATGTTCTGGCCAATTGAAATTACGAGTCTGATGGGATTATTTAGGCTCTTTTCGGAAAAGCTTTTATTTCCCATTTTTTTGTTTTTGTTTCCGATATTTTTTGAAACAGGCATCATAAATATGTTTGTGTTACTGTTTTTTTTTTTTTACAAAATACATGATCAATTCAACTGGTTTACGGAAATTCTAGAAACGTATAAATTGTGTTTTCATTTGTTTTGAAAACACTTTCGGCAGCTCAAAAAATAAATAAACAAAAACTATTTTGGTCAGCAAACATGTTTTTTGTTTTTATTTTTAATAAATAAACAAAAATTCATTTCTTGTTTTTTCATAAACAAAAAAAAAAAAAAAAACTGACAACTTTACCAAATAGATGTGATTATATATCCCTTTTGTTATTAGTGTGGGAAAAAGAGGGATATGGAATACTGGGGAAGGTATTGTTATTTAATCCCCTCATTATCAGGCCAATAGAATTAGTTATTCTATGGGATTGTATATCCTACGGGAATACGTGTCTCTTACTCAAGCGAACAAGGTCTTAAATTACGCAGTACTCTTACCCCTGTTTGTGACGAAGACGATTTATCACTACCATTGGAGACCGTCGAGAATTCAGGTGGTGTGGTTGTGCCCATTGATTTTCCTCCATGGTGTGGTGACTCAAAGCTATGGTTCTCCACTTCTGAGTTGCTTGACGGCCTTGATGACCTTGAACTTTCATAGCTGTCATAGAATGAAGGAAACATGCGGTCGACACTTGGTCTGCCGGTGCTAACAAAGGATATATCGGTTTCTGGTGTCGTGAGTTCGCCATAAGGTTTTCCATTTGGGCCTTTCCTATGAGTGAATGGTGACCTGTTTATGCCAATAACTCTCAAATCAGACTTTTCAAAAGCAATTTCCAGTCCCGTTTGGTTCACTTCCTTATTTGTTTATTTCTTATTTTTTAAGCAGGAAGTAAATAATAACCTGCTTCGGGACTACCGGATTGCTTATTGCTTGTTTCTTATATTAAGCAAATGGCAATAGGCGATATGCAGATAAGTAATTGGGAGCCAAACGGGCACTCATTATTGTAGACTATATAGAGGACTATTTCTGAGACCCAGAGCATAACTCTCTATATGCTCCATGTATATATAGAAGGACTAAATATAGATCTCAAGGTAATTTGCTAAACTTTTCCCTTCGGATTATCAAATTAAACTCTGACTAACCTGATGAAGTCCGGGTCATTGAGAGGGGTTTGCGGTTGTGGCTCAGATGGCACCTTGGGTGCTCCTGACAGAAGAAGATTCAAGATAATATTTATAAGTGACCATTGCCAAATGGTTTACAAATCAGAGAAATGGCCATTCAAGCAGGAAAAGAATAGCTAACCTCTTGTACTAATACATGGGGCTAGTGGTGTCACAGAATCTGATTTGATCTGGGCTTGATACTGAATTTGGTTGCGCAGTGGGGAGACAGCTGGTGCTTGACGAGATGCTGATCTTGTGGATGAAATCTTTCCTTTGGTTGAAATGACATATACGTTACAAAAATCCGGTACTGCTTTTGAAACATTGCTTGGAATATCTGTTGCTTTGAATCTCCTGCTCAGAGTGATCAATAACAAACTTAGGATTGGGAATCCGTACTTTTGATAGGATCGTAGATATATCAAAAGTATCCGAATTCTGCATATCGTCCTTGTAAAAAGGAAAATAACAAGAAAGGTCTTTTGATATGGCTACATCCAAGTTTTTCATACACCAATTGTGTGGATCCTGGAAGTGTCTGTTCTGTTTGTGGTTGGCATAAATTAGGTTGTGTTAGAACTAGAACAGATGTGACATATGTTCGAATTCATGATGGATGGTTATGATAATTATGAGCAAGGTCTTTATAAATGGGGTTTTTACTTCTTAGAATCTGAACCTTGGCTGAAATAGTTTTAAAAGTGATCACTGGGTGGTTTTAGATCGTTAAAAGGGGTTACATTTGGGTGCAACACTTAACAACTTATTGGCTCTGGTTGTTTTTTCCAAGATTTGAAAAAAAAGAAGAGAAAGACATCTTAAATATTTTGAGAGCCTAGGCTAGTCCAAATCTTATAGAACTCTAAACCATCATTATAAAGAGAGTCTAGAACTTTTCTATAACGTGTATTAATCTGTGTCAATGCATAAAAGAACAAGGAAAAGAGCTCTACACGGGAACGAAGCTTAAAAAGGTAAACCTTCACAAGAGTTGAGAGCACCCCATGCAAAAGGGTGCAAAAGAGGGACCGATAAGCGAGACTGAAAACGAAGTCAAAAAAGAATTGAGTAATAGTTGCTAGCAACCAGCAACAACGAAAAGAAACGAGGGGAAAATGGAATAGATCTTTTTTTTGAACGGCAAAAATAAATTTTATTAATCTTTGAAAATGATTACGAAGACTAACAGGAGCAAGGAGAAGGACAACAAGCGCCCATCCAAGACCCAATTCCTTGATTGGCAAGATGCCAACCAAGGAAACACCCAAGGGAGAAGATAGAATAGATCTTTCTTGGTTAATCATTCATTCTAAAAATTAGAGTTCTCCAGCTTCGAATTTCGGATGCCATTTCCAGGTTAAAATTATTACAAGTCTGCAAAGTTGTTGCTAAGAAGCATGATTAGAGAAACAAACATGACATAATTACGGAGTGACAGGGAGAACAAACTTTAGAACATCGGATATTGACTTAATATGGACACCAAATAAATACAATTACTCTGCTATTTTGTTTTCGATCTGTTTATGTGAATAACAGTAACAAAGCATTAAAAGTAATAGAAACAGGTAATGCTACAACATTTAGGAAACATGTCAAAGAAGAAGAATTGACAAGCAATGAAGCTCGTAAAGAAGGAACCACATGAACAAGTTAGGAAACATGTCAAAGGTAGAAATCTTCAAAGCAGGTGCAACTGGACATGGGGCACAATATTTAAATAAAGATTCATTTTTCAACAAAAAAAAAATTGATGAATGATGGTAAAGATGGTGGGGAAATTGAAAAAGTTGGAAGAATAGCAGAAAAATGACAAAAAGAACCCAATGAAGTGGAGGAAAAATTGAAAATGTTAAGAGAAGGTGGAGAAAGCATTTTTCCCACAGTAGTATCAATGCTTCCATTACCCCCATAGAAGGTTTCCCTTCTCTACGGGTCTGATCTAAAACCCATAGCCGGCCGAGCCCACATAGCTTAGGATGGTAACTATCTAATTCAATAGTCAAATACGTAGTCATTCATGAGCATGCAGTGTTGAGAGTTAGACTTGTGATATCAATTTCGTTACTGGAAGAAAATGAAGAGTAACTTACAAATTTAGTAGTGACTGTAATAGTACCAAGGGAGGTTCATACCTGAGAAATCCACCAGATTTGGAGTGTGCACCAAGGACCAATATCTCTATAGCTGATTGACTTACATACTCGACTAATGCTTCGACAACATCTGTACCTTCGAGAACGATGTCAAGGCATTGGATCTGATGCAAAAATTGCAAGGGCAAAAAACACAAAAGATGTATAGTGAGGAAAGGTAAAACTATGTTTGAAGAGGAAGGATTCACATGCTAATGTTCAACTTCCCTTTGCATCGCTGTTCATGCACCCAGACCAATTGGAAGTTGTGTAACTGATGTTTCGAGTGCAAAGATTGTACCACATTGGTCGGTCTAGTAACGAGAAATGGTTTCTGTCACCAATTTTTTTTTTACATTTTATTTCCCCACTTAGTTGGATGCTTGTGATTGGTTGGTTCCATAGAATAGAGACTGGTCATTCATATCCTGTCATCTATGCGGTAAAATAAAAAGCAGGGATAAGAATCAGATAGTCCCCGGACGTAAACTGTGCTTTATTCACCTACTTGACACGTGAGGATTGAGTTTGACAACTAACAAGGCCAGTGGGTGGACTTAACCTTACAGGCATGCAATCACCTGCATAGAACATCTAACTATTTTCACTACGTTCTCGCAATATTGGGTCTGCCTATAACTATGGTTTTATAAAATAACGATATTGGAGCTTGAAACCTACATCTTTACGTGTACAAAAGCAACGAAACGGAAGGAACAATTCCCTGGTTTGTGGATCAAGATCTCCATTTGGTGATCCATGTCCATCAGAAATTTGGCATTGCCCTGCACATAAAAAGAAGCCCAGCTAAATAACTCATTGTGATCATATGACAAAAAACACAGCTCCATATGTATGCTGAGGAGCATATAAACATATAAGAGACTCCATATGCAAATACATTACTACTATTTTCTAATTTTCAGGAGGAGTCATTGCTTGCACTAGCAGTCTTTCAGCCTCTCAAACATTTTCAGAATCCAGAATTTTTTTCCTTATTGGCCCTCGCGTTAAGTGCAGATTCACAGGAAGATAATTCTTGTGTAAGTGATGAAACCACACACAGCTTGAATTGTGAAATTATTCAGTAGTCTGGGAGCACCTCCACGTGGTGCTCCGGACTACTTCACCACCGCATATTCTCGTGGGGTCCACAACTAAGTGAATGGATCCCACATAAATATGTGGTTTTGAAATGGTCTAGAGCATCACGTGGCTGTGCTCCCGGACTACTAAATAATTACTCGCTTGAATTTATGTCACCCGGAAGTTGTTCAAAAACTCAGATAGCAGCCATGATATGAGTTAAAGTAGTACCAAGATACTCAAAAGATCATGCACTGATTACTGGTTGGATTTTGGTCCGGTTTGATGCAAGTGCAATACATAAGTGTGAGAACCATTACACACTTTGAATGAACTGATAGAACTTAGAAGGATGCCTAGCTGCGTAAAAATCGGAAAAAAAAATAAAAATTGTGATCATCCCTAGCCTAGTCTCTCCCTCCCTCTGAAATTCTGTATGCATATATAAATACTCTACACAATACACCCCAGCACTTATGAACATATACTTTCGGGAGGTGAACTGACCCAGAGTTTGCATTGAAGAACGAAACGGAACCGGTTCTGACACTTTGAATTTTACTCTTTTTATTCACTAACAGAATTTGAGGCGTTAACAGCAGGTTAAGAGAATTGAAATCGGGCATTCCATACCAACAATGTCAATGGTGGAAACTGGAAACTCGGACTTGGTTGGGCCATGTCCCGTGTTCGAGTCCCCTAGCCCCTTATTGGGGCTAAACATATTCCTAACACCAGTGCTAGGACTTTAGTTTCAGCCAACATAGGTGCGGTGACTCCCCTAGATAGTGGTGACTGGCGAGGTGTGACAGGTAATAATCCGAACGGTGGTGGATACCATACCAGCACTTCCATTTTACGCACAAAAATAATAATAATCCCACCAATATGAATGTCATCAAATACACCTTGTAACTGTGTCATTAGTAAAATCGTACTAGAAAAGACGCAAAATAGGCGCCAGAGCCAGAAATCTTGATGTACCCATTTTTTGGAGCTAAAATGATAGGGGGATGGAAATGGAACAGAGGTGGCTCTTCAAAAAGGGACTAACCTGTTATCAGTCTTAGGATACAGCAGACAGGGAACTCTGTCTTCCATTACAGAAGAATCCCAAATGAATAAAGGAGGAGTACCAGTAATTGCAACAACTGAAACTAATCGAGGAAGAGAAGAGGAACAAAAAGCAAAAAAAGAATTGGAATAAGGAAAGGGATGTGATTTTGGTAGTCCATTTTTAGTCAATGGCAATTCACTTTTAGTTTTGTTTTCTCACATGATCAAAAAAAAAGTGGAGTTTCAGTGGCTAAAATTGAAGTGCCAAAATCAATTTCCATAAAGAAAGGGTGTTCCATGAGTTCGGTTTGGAAAGTTGAGAAATCTCTTGTGAATCGGTTGCCTCCGTGAATAGTCTGCGAATAGCTTAGGTGGTGTTCCACTAACACTTTTTTTACTTTTAGAAAAAAAATGAACATTTTATCTATATTCAATTTTTTTTGTTTATTAGTTTTGCGTCAATTTTTTGCAGATTATTGATCGGAAAAGTTTTTTTTTTTTTTTTACTTTTACCCAAATATTTTGGAAAATAATCACTTTTAAACAAAAAAAAAATTGCTTAAAAGTGGTTGTTTCTCAAAATATTTGGATAAAAATAAATTTATTTTACCTTTCTCAATAATCCACAAAAGTTTGGCACAAAACCAATAAGTGCGGAAATTTTTTGAATAAGGACCAAACGTACACTTTTTCTATAAAAAAAAAAAAGAAGGAAAAAAGGTGTTAGTGAAACGGTGGCTTATTCCGTGAATGGCCTGCCTTTTGTGACCTTGGTGTAGGACAAGCAAAGAGATTGTACACGATCATAATTAACGGATGTGAGAGGAACCAAGGAAGAATCTGTAGAATTCACATAAGTAATGGCTAGCAAAGAACTGGATAACGTGTTATTATGCATTATACTATTGTTCTTGTGAACTGTTGTATGATTGTTTGTAAAGTACGATTGTTTATCTACGAGTGTTTGTACGCTCATGGTGCTATTGTACGTTGCTCTGACATTTTATGGTAGGTATAGAAGACGGAGCTGAAGGATCGCATGAAGTCGAAGAATTCGTAGTACCAATAGTAGCTCTATTCGTTTTTCCTAAGTTAATTCAAATTCGTAGAATTGTAATCAAACTAAGTTTTTGCTGTTATTTAAAGAAATTTATCTTAGAAATTACTTTAGAATTTTTTTTAATAACGTATCCGAAAATCGGGTTGTTGCAAAAATTATAAATTCAATACAATAGATCAAGAAAAAATCAATTACAATGGTAAAATGAGCAAGACAAAATAGTACTTATATTTCTAAACAAAAACTTGTGAAAAAGAAATACTTCTATTTTTTTGACAAAAAATGTTCTTTTTAAGTTCTCATCCAGAAAATAAATTTCCAAACAAGGCAATCAAACAAATTATGTATTTTTATAAGCACATAGCTTCTTTAAAGAGCGTCACAAAACAAAGGAAAATATACTTCTGTTTTTTATAACTATCCTCTCCCGATCAAAGACATTCATGTGATGCGATTAATAGACACCAATAAACATGTCCAACATCCAATTATCATGAATTTGAAAAAGATGGTATATAGATCAATAAAAGAGAACATATGAGAGAGAGAGAGAGAGAGAGAGAGAGAGAGAGAGATTACTCGGATTGGAATAATGAGCAGCTGATGAACCAGATTTAACATTGACATGTACCAAAACTACAGTTTGGCCTTTGCTCATGAGATTATCAATAGCCCATTTCAGAGCATACTGGCTCCCATTGTCCTTGTCTATAGCCACTGCTATCAACCTCTCTACCACCCCATGCCTTTCTCCATTTCTTGGAATCCACATCCTTAATTTATATATTCCCTTTCGTAAACTTACCAAAAAAAAAAACAACCCTTTCTTTTCCTCCCTCTCTTCCCGATGAAATTTCAATCCGATCCGAATGCCCACCGACAAACTGAGACAAAGCGAGGATAAACAAAATTACTCTTCCGACAAAATCAGACTTTTAGTCTCACTTATCATTCTTGCCATTTCCAGAGAAGAGCACAAGAAGCACCATTTTGTTTTGCTATTTTTTCTCTATTTTTTCCTGGTTTTGTTTCCCTTTCACAATAGGAACTGGAAAGCCTCAAACGTTTTTCTCTCTCACTCCCTCAAAATAGAGACCCCATGAGTCTCTCCCTGTCTCACCCTCTCTCTCCATTCAATTACTAAGGGAATTCCATAAATGACGGGTAGTCTGTTATTCTACCTTTTACTTCTTTGATTGCAATTTCTCCGAATGTTTTCAATATTTTTTTATTTTTTGTTAATAAATGAGTCTAAAAATTAATAAATTCTTACTAAAAGGAAAAAAAAAAAACTTTAGTAAAGACAAAAAAAAATACCAAACATCTGATATACTATTGTAGTTGGTACTTTAAATTCTCAATTATTTTCTGAGTTCATGTGTTGTGATTAAGTTTTTGGATGCTAATTGGATAAGAACCGAAACCGAATCAGTCTTACAGTTTGGTTCTGGTCAGGTTCCATGCAAAAATTGGTTAGGTTTTAGTTCTCAATTTTTTACAACCATTTGGAATGGTTACTGGTTTTCTAAAGAACCGGACCAATCTGAACAATGTACACCCCTACCTAAATTAGGTTTATCTAGTCGTGATCGAAATTCTAAGTTCTTCACAGAACTCTGATGAGTACCCCCGATCAAGGGTGAGAGCATATATTAATCCGGCTCGTAAAACGGCACAACCTTTTCCATGTATCACTCGTACAATAAGTAGATTTCAGAATGCAAAATAAGTACTTATTTTTTAAGAAGGCAATTGCTCAAAAATAATATGTTTACGCAATTAATTTTTCTAGCAATATGGATCTTATTTGATAGATCTCATTATTGAGATCTTTTGAACAGTGCAAAAAAAATCGAAAAATTATTTTTCATTTGCATTTTTTTGAATTTGAAAATGTGAAATAAGCTGCTTATTTTTTAAGAAGGTTCTTAAACTTTGCAGCAGCGGCATAGACGGAGTGATTTCGGTAACATCCTCTAGGTACTCAATCAACACTCTTAAACTTCACGTTTCTTGTAGAACCAATTTCCAAGCAATAGCTTTGGTGAGCCGAAAACGTTTACCAAATTTCAACAGAGAGCCATTTGTTGTGCCAAATTTGTGGCCTAAACTTGCAACGTGTGACTTTTCAATACTTTGGATGTCCAATACCTTCGATCCAATAATAACAAAAAAAGGTATTTGTGCCAAAGTAGCATTAAATCAGTATAACCGCATTGTCATCCTCTTCAATTTTTACAACCTTTTTTTTTTTTTTGTCAAAAGTGAGAAGATTGTATTGATAAACGCTTAACGGCACTTACAAAACGGAGATCATTACAAAGAACTTGAATAAAGCCAAATTAATCGTCTAACAAATACAAAACAAGTAAATTACAAGGCAAACGATGTCTTTCATCCTAACTCAGACATGGCCTGACGCAATAGCGACACTTTTAAACTGCCTAACATCTAATTAGGAGTCTCAAACGAGAAAAAGTGCAAAGTTAAAAATAAAAGACACCAAATACCCAGACGATTAGATGCACTCTACCCAAGTATGAACGCACCAATGAACTCTCAAAAACTACAGATCTGTCAAGCCGCTACAGGTTGCCTCGCCAAAGACATCGTGTAGGGATAGAACGCTGAAGCACATATATCGTTTTGAAGCAACCTCGATTGAGAGAATCCGACTGTAGACAAAATTCGTCCAAAGACGAAACTAATAACTCTCGTTGAACGAAAGACAAAACTCTCACAGATCAGACGACAAGTCATAGATCTGAAGAGAATGAAGAAAAACAAAAAACAAAGAAAGGGAGTCGGTAGTACCATGGCCTCCCCCTCCCGCCGCCGCACACGGGTATGGAACCCACGGGGGGAGGGGAAGGGAGAAGATCGAAGAGTTGTGGTGGCTAGGGTTGAGAGAGAGGAAGAAAGAGATAGGGTTGAGAATTGCGTTCAGCACTATTATTATTATTATTATTATTATTATTTTTTTTTTACAACTTGACAAGTCAAAAAATGACTCTTTTCATTTGCTAAATTATCTCGGACCATTAGAGATCGATGCTCTTGAAATATTTTCACATGGCAGGTTGGAGGATATGTGGTTGAACCTCATGTATGAGATTTGTAGCCCTTTAATATGAGAATTTGTGGCTCCTCTTATTAATTTTTGTGGCTAAAAGTATGAAAATGTGCATGGTACACACCTTTTGACCAAATGGGTGATTGATATTGCGTCACATAGGCAACAAATGACCCCTTGGACTTGTCATCTTGGGTCTCATATAAGGAGCCACAAAATCTCATATAAGGGCCCTTGATCTTTCATATGGAGGCTAGGTTTTTTTTTTTTTTTAAAAGTTATTGGATACCACACATTGTAATAAAAGAAGGCCATAAAACACAAAAGACCCATAAAATTTCATAAAGAACACCATAAAACTCATATGACGGCTTTGGACCCTGATGGAAATGTAGTGGAAGTGACATTGAAGTGACATATCTCATATATATTGCCACAAGTTCTCATAAAGGAAGCCACAAATTGTATTTGGGTTGTTTGGACGGTAGTAGTTCCACAATCCCTCGTATATAATACCACAAAATGTCATTTACCAAGCCTAAAAACTCATATAGCAGTTTTTTCACAAAATAGGTGCAATCTATTTTGACTCTAGTGTTTGGTTTGTAGTGAACCACAAATGTTTTGTATACAATTGCAGTTTTTTCACCGGGTCCCAACAAAAAAATAAACAATTAAAAATGTTAAAAAAATGAAATGAATTAGAAAACACTTTAAAAAATAATTTTTTGTATTTTTTAAATTAATTAATTTATCGTTACACGGATCAATCGATCTGTCTCATAGGAAGTGCAATATATTGTAATGTAAAAAACAACTCTGTTTTATTGAGGAGCAAAAATAGGTGCCTTTGTGATGTGAGATCTTACTTTTACTGAACTATTCCAATTAAAAATACTTACTATCGAATCTAAAAGCTCTAGGGGCCTTCAATAATGAATGTGCGTCCCAATGGGCTTTCAAAACTCGAAAGACTAAAAAATTTATGAGAATGATTAAAATATGAAGAACAACAAAATGAACGTTATTGATCGTTGTGATTGTGTTGCGATCATGTGGTTACCGTACATTATACTATAGCAGAAGACCTTGGTCTAGAATCAAGTAAGTTCAATGTATAGATTTTAAAGGTAGTAGCTGACTCATTTTTCCAAATACTCGATCTGAACCGTTAGGATTTAACGTCTTATCAATTATATCATTCTTGCCCAAATCAGTGGTAATCGGATGTCGGTAAAAACATTGCGGAACACATTCGGTGCTTCCAGAGGCATTAAAATCTTATAATGCACCACTCGAGGGCCGCTTAAGCTATTTTTTAAAAATCGAAACCTTCTATCTTTTACGTGAGAGGGATTTAGATTATTCCTGCCAAGAATGAAGTAAATCTCTTATTGTTACATACTTGATCGGACGTAAGTTATCATTCTTATAATGAATTTTGGTACCGATGAAAAAGTATCATAAATCCGATGGAGCCCAAAATTTACGAGCATAATTAAATCAACATTAACAACCAAATCAATAGCCTCGATTATTAAAATACACGATTCACCAAGGTCTGTTACATTTTACCGTTGAAGATAATTGCCAAAAATTAAAACACAAGATTGCACTTTGACTAGGGTTGACAAATTAAACCCAAACCCATCCATTAAAAAATAGACCCAACCCAACTCATTTATTAGTTGGGTTAGAATAGGTCCAACCGGCCATCTAACCCATTTAGTAATTAGGTCTTAATGGGTCAAACTTAAATGACCCAATAAGTCATGAATATGACCCATCAAAGAAAAATAGAAAAAACACAATACAAATTGAAATTAGCCCCTCTCGATCTCATTCTTCCTCCACTGAGGTCGTCACAATCAAATCCACTCGTCATAGCCATCGATGGGGGAATCGGCGAAGGCGACTCCGACATAGAATTCGAGCTCGTCGCCGTCACAAATTACCTCAACAAATGGCTGGGTTGTGCATCCAAGTCAGGCTTTGAAGGGTATTCAAGACCCTGAAGTGCAGGCATCCTTCGTATATCTTCTTCTGAATAACAAGGGACGAACCAATATCGTTTGTCCATTCTGAACACCTAATTCAAAGGAAAAAAAGACCATTGCAAAGATTATCTGGCACAATTCAACAGATTATCTTATTGCTGCAGCGAAATGGCTGGGATTTGTCACCGCTATGTGGGTTCAAGCCATATCCGGTAACAACTACACCTTCTCGAATTACTCCGACAACCGAGACTACTCAAACACTCGAAATCAAAAGTGAGCAGTAATTCTATCTTTGTTGTTGTTGGAGTATAGAGGTTGTGATGAGACTTTCTTGGATGATTCGGTTGATGATTTTTGTGTTTATTATATAGTTTGTGATTGACAGTTCGTTGTGTACGTGTTCGTTTTATTATCAGTACGCAGAGATAGTGCCTACAAGGTGTTTGATGTTATGTATGAGTAGGGGTATGAACGAGTCGAGTCGAGTTTTGAAGTATTCGAGCTTGGCCCTTTTATTAATACTCGAGCTCGAATTTGATCAAACGGGCCGAGCCTATACAAACGAGCCGAACTTTTGCGAGCTGAGCCGAGCTTTGGAGTGTCGATCTCAACTTGTTTAGTAAACGAGCCAAAAACTCATGCTTAAGCTCAGCTCAATTACTAAAGTGTCACGCCCTCAATTTTCAACATAAATAAATGAGGCTTTTTCAATTTGGTGGGAGAATTGCATATCAGTGGAAAGAGGGGCAAATAATACCCAGGTCATGGACAACTTTGTAGGAATTCATAAGTGATGGGAAGGAAGAAAACAATTCCTAATACATGGAATGGAAATATATGTGGACAAAATTACCCCTCTGTACCTACACGACGTCGTTGAATCCCTCTCCCCAAAACCCGTATATCTCCCGCCTCCAAATCACATCCAAACCCTAGCTCTGAAACCCCCCTCTCTCTCTCTCGCTGTTGCTCTCTGAAACCCATTCCGTTGCTCCTCTCTCTTCATCTCGTTGCTCCTCTCTTCTCCTCTCTCTCTTGCCAACCGACGACCAGAAATTCCCCCAACTCTCTTCGTAGATCTTCCTCGACGTTGTGATTGGTCTTCAATCTCCAGGCACAGTTTTTTTCTTTCGCCGCTGACCTCAGGCGACATTGGAATTGGCCGACCATCGCTGTCCTTTTCCGGCCACCGGATACCTCTATCAAGTTTCGGAATTGACTGGGTTTGAACTTCCAGCACTGATTTGCTTCCGAAATCCCCAGCCCGGGTTGGAGATCTTTACCGTAAGTTTCAGAGTTATTAGTATTTCTATCCCCCCAGTGTGGGCTGAAAGTTAATAGTTTTTTTTCGAGTTTATTAGGAATAAAATGGTGGTAAATGTTATCTCCTGGTGCTAAATTTTTTCCAGAAGTAACTGTTCCGGCAATGTCTAGGGCCGTCGCACCTTCCAAATTCTTTTCATTCATGTGCAATTCGTATCCTTGAACTAGAGACTCCACAATCTGCACATGCAAATCATGGATAAGAATCATATTTCGGGTCTTTTGATCTGTCGCAACAAGCGTATCTATGTTTAGAGACCAAATTAACCTCTTCTAAATAATGGTGTTATAATGAATATAACTATAGTTGTAAAGAACGACGATGATGCTCCTGCCTTGTACGGCATATCGCATGCCCATGTAGTTGTCTCAATGTTTTGTAGGATTGTCGTCGAAGAGATTTGTAATGACTCTGGTATTTGTTGATACGAATGCCCTAGTCGGCCTTCCATAGGATCTGTGAATCCATTTCTACTCAGGCCTAGCAAACAGCTTCAATTTTGTGTTTGCAAGTAGCATACATTGTCGTTGGGTGAATGATCGAATTTAGAAACTGTTCTAGCTTTCATAACTAAAGCTTGTATCTGGGCTTGTGTTTTTGCTTAACCATTACTAAACGGCTTACAACTTAACTTCGCGATAGCATGCCTGTAAGTATACCAAGACCTTGATTATTTTTTCTTCAAAACTTTGTTGGGATTTCAACTTTTGTTCTTCATCTTTATGTGTTAGTAGCTCGTATTTAGCTTGGTGGATACCTCTAACCTGGTTTTATGCCAAACCTGAGGTGTAACGAAGCCAGGCTAAATATTGAGTGTTTTTTTTTTGTTAGTATAGTTAGTTTTATTTGATTGCATTGGTTAGTCGAGGTGGTGGCATAACCCCTCGCATATTCTGTTTGCTAAGTTGAGGTGGCGGCCTAGCCCCTCCAGTCTTTTAGTTTGTTGTTAGTTTGTTAGTCTATTAGCTGTTTATTTGATTGCAATGCAAGAACAGGGTGGCTGGAATCTGGATGCAGTCATCATTCGGATTTTTGTGAGTGTTGAATACTGACCTTTGAGCATTCTGGTTTTCGATTGGTTAGATGTTTGAATGTCATCATTTTGCAAATCTAAATGTACTTCTAATTTCATTTTCTTCTTTGCCTTCTCGATCATTACTTCATACAATTCTCCTCGTTCCAGTCAATACATAGTTCATGTATAGCCTTCACATGTACGTTGTAACATGTAACCGTTGGCTCTAGATTGTTTTTATTGCCTTAGGAAAGTTTTTGAAACTGGGTGCAATTGTTGGTTTTTTTTTTCTTCTCATGAGCGATCTATGTTACCCAATTTCCCCTTGGTTGCTTACTATCTGATAATTGATACACTTTTCAATAACTCCATTCGAAAGCAGATTTGACAGAGAATTGCCCACTGGCTTTTAACTTCCTCACCACTCTATCCTCTTCAGTCATGTTTTGGGGTGTTAGCCTTGATTTCCTTTGTGAGGGGCATACCTCAGGAGGAAAAGGAAAAAGAATTTCGAAGATAGAGAAAAATGACCTAAGCCAAGTGGCTACATTGATCTAAGCCAAGGGCTAAAAGGAAAATGGACCAATTGGGTCATGGTAGGAAATACCAATCTAACCCAATTAAAACTAACTACACTCAATAGCTATGAAGATTTAAACAAACATGTGCATTCCACATGTTTCAATTCCATCTAAGAGATGGGAGGGAAACACATGCCAAAAGGCTTAGATTGGACAGCCATAATTACACTATCAGCTGTAAATAACCATAGCAGGTTGCGACTGCACTGGACAGCAGCACACACAAGCATTGAGAACAGCAGTAAAGCAATGGCACAATAGCAAAACCACAACATTAGTAGCCGTAGCAAAACAGCAGCTGCCTGCTACCATAATAGCGGCAACAGACAAGCAGCAAGAAGTATCACCTGCTTGCGATGATTGCTGTTGCTACTGCCGTGACTGCTCTGCTGTTTTGTTGCTACTGTAGTGCTGAATGAACAGCTGTTTTAGGATGTGTAACAGTCAGTCACTTCTATTTCATTGTATTCACCTATCCTTGGGGTGTCCCTTCGAGTCTTTAGACCTTTTCTACGGGCCATGTCACTAGTTTTTATTGCTAATTGCTGTGTGGCTGCTACTGTTGTCTCTGTTATGGCTGCTGCTGCTACATTGCTGGTGCAATCAGCTGCAAAATGCTGTTCTGCTGTTATGTATTTATGTTTTTGCAATTGCATTCTGCTACAGCCTGTTATGCTATCATGCTGCTGCTAGTTTCTTACATAGGTTTTCTGCTCATTCATCTCAGTTGATGCTGATGTTTGCAAATGAAAGTAGTTGATGCTGATGTTTGAAATTGCATTGCATTGTCTTCTTCCATTAATAATGCAATGCACTTTGGCTAAGCCTGAAATAGCTTGGGTTGGCCCTAGGAAAATAAGATGATCTGAAACATATTTTTAAGATTTCTGCTTCACAGGTTGCTTATTATGGTTATATGCGTAAACTTCTTGGTTTCATGTGCAGTTATATCTATGATGGCACGTTCAAAGGGCAACACTAGAAAATCAATAGTACCACCTATAAAAGTGAAGGTCAAGAAGGGAAGTAGTTCACAAATGGAGCAACGGAAACCAAATGCTTTTGCTGTTTATGTGTGAGTTTTTAATAGATTATATTTGATGTATTTTCTTATCCCACTTACGTATTGACCACTCAATCCTTGGTTAAATGCAGGATGGATTTTACTAGAGGTTTGAAGAAAAGCTTTAAAGAAGACAATATAATAAAGCAACCAGAGGTTTGGATTGAGGGATGGAAAGAAACTGTATTTTTTGTATGAGAGCCAATTTGTAATGTTGTCAATCATATTCATTTCCTATGTAGGTGATGGGAGCCATGTCGAAATGGTGGCATCGTGGATACTTGCGGAAAAACTATGACGAAACTTATCAGGGGTCAAGCAGTGACGAAGGGAATGGTGAGGAGGAGGTGAATGATGAGGACTGGAGTGAAGAAGAGGACATTTGTCTGCCCCGTCCAACGAAGAAGAAGAAGAAGAAGAGTAAAGGGGAGAGAAAGAAGAAGAAAGTGCCGGTATGTCAATAACTTGTCAATAACTAACGATGCTTTACCTCACAATTTGAGTTTAGCCCCACTGTAACACAACTACTTAAGTTTACCTCACAAATTAGTTTTTGATTGTTTTAACATGTAACCGTTGCATGCTAACAAAATCACCACCCAATACCTGCTATGTTTGCTACCTTCTGTGATAATGAAATTACTAGCATGCTAATATAAATTTTCGTTTGGTTATACTTACAGCTTTTTATAACGACGAGGTGTTCCCCTAGGAAATTTGTTTCCTTGATTGGTACATTGACTACAGACCAACGTGAGGCAAACAAAGCATTGAATCCATTCCATACACTACTTGGTGTGAAGTGTGGCCATATGCACAGAGCCTTTGCTATGCATTTGGTGCAATGTTTCAATCCTGAAACTTGCAGCATAGAATTTAGGAGGGGTGTAGTTGTTCATATTACGGAAGAAGATGTTGCTAGAGTTTTGGGGATGCCGATAGGGGACACACCCGTGCCCACAGAATGCCTTGAATCACACAGACGAAAAATTCAACAGGACTTTCATGGAGGTTATAAGGAGATTAAAATCGTGGAATTGGAAAATGAGATTAAGAAACAAAGTACGGATGGGAGCTTTCATAGGGCGTACATGCTATTTACATTGGGATGCTTGCTGTGCCCCACCACAAAGGAAGTTGTGGGGAGTAGATTGTTCCCGGGGGTGGTTGCCGATGACCTTCAAACCTTAAAGACGTATAAGTGGCCGGCCTTTGTGTTGGATTGGTTGGTGAACGAGATTCGGAATTATAAGGTTCGGGTAACCAACAAAAGTGGAGGGAAGGCGGAACGAGTTGGTGGTAGTCTGTTCCTTTTGATGGTATGTTTACTTCATTTTTCTATCATTGTATTTCTAACACTTTGAATAACAATAATATGGTTTTTGTACGAAGTTAATTACTAGCATCTTCTGCATTGTATAGGTGCTCATTCTTAAACATGATGACACGAACCAAATCAGATGAACCCTCACATTTTGCCGTCAGCTTCCAAGGACACTCCATTACTTTACATACCAATCGGTAGTAGGCTCTACTATTGTCCAAGTACTTGAAGCTAAACTTGTTCGATGCGACAAATAGTAACACTGATTGCTTGAAAAGGTCGGGGCTTTCAAATAGTTGACCCTTCCCAGTTAAAATCTCATTTGCATTGTCCGGCAAGTACGGCACCAACCCCATCTCTTGGGTACCACTATTGCTTACCTTGCTAACTTGGCTAGAAGAAGGTAATGCCAGTATTCCTTCAGGCGAGCTAATGTTGTCAGTGACCATCGATTCCCTAACAAAAATAAAATATATATGGTTATTCATATGCAAACAAATAAATTATAACTGTAAATTAAAACAAAAGAAGTCATCTAACCTTGTTGAATTATAAGCGGTATTGCGGATAGGGTCATTATTTTCCCCTATATCTTCTACAAACAAGTCGACATCATCTTCGTTCAAGTGGAACAACATTGCAACACCAATGTCGTCTTTCAAAGTTACATACTTCGTCTTGTCCCTCTTTGTGTTGTAGAAAAACATTTGACCTTCCAAATTAATGTGAAGTGCACCACAAACCTTCTCAAGCAACTGATCTACTTGACTTCCTTCCTCAAGTAGAACAGCTACACACATCCCACCGTTGTACAAGAAGGTGCCATTGGCGTTTACCTTCCGTTCTCCGCCCCAGTAGCAAAAACCTGTCAATGTTTTCTTCTCCCGATTCTCCATACCTAAAAACAAAAAACGTAGGTAATGTATTCAATTGAAGACCCAAATTATGTACACCACAACAACAACAAAAATTGATTACATTACGTGTCAAATCGCAAGTTGGTAAAAGTTATTACATTACAAAGAGAGCCAACACACACAAAAGTTCAGGGCATACAGTCCAGGGCATACATGAGTGAGTTAAAACATGGGTGACTGCCCTTAACAGTCAAGGGCATACTATCTTACAAAGAGAGCAATAAAATTTCATAAAAGGAGCAACATTTGGTGACTTAGAGAGCAACGTTTGTATTTTCAGAAAAAAACAAGTTACACGACTTGAAGGAGAACCACATTTCATACACACCAACACACACAAGGGTGAAGGGACAGCCATTGAGTGAGTTAAAGCATGGGTGACTGCCCTTAACAGTCAAAGGCATACTATCTTACAAAGAGAACAACAACAGTTCATTAAAGGAGCAACATTTGGTGACTTAGAGAGCAACGTTCGTATTTTCAGAAAAAAAACAAGTTACAGGACTTGAAGGAGAACTACATTTCATACACACAAACACACACAAGGGTGAAGGGACAGCCATTGAGTGAGTTAAAATATGGGTGACTGCCCTTAACAGTCCAGGGCATACTATCTCACAAAGAGAGCAACAAAATTTCATAAAAGGAGCAACATTTGGTGACTTAGAGAGCAACATTTGTATTTTCAGAAAAAAACAAGTTACACGACTTGAAGGAGAACTACATTTCATACACACAAACACACACAAGGGTGAAGGGACAGCCATTGAGTGAGTTAAAGCATGAGTGACTGTCCTTAACAGTCAAGGGCATACTATCTCACAAAGAGAGCAACAACAGTTCATAAAAGGAGCAACATTTGGTGACTTAGAGAGCAACATTTGTATTTTCAGAAAAAAACAAGTTACACGACTTGAAGGAGAACCACATTTCATACACACAAACACACACAAGGGTGAAGGGACAGCCATTGAGTGAGTTAAAGCATGAGTGACTGCCCTTAACAGTCAAGGGCATACTATCTCACAAAGAGAGCAACAACAGTTCATAAAAGGAGCAACATTTGGTGACTTAGAGATCAACTTTTGTATTTTCAGAAAAAAACAAGTTACACGACTTGAAGGAGAACCACATTTCATACACACCAACACACACAAGGGTGAAGGGATAGCCATTGAGTGAGTTAAAGCATGGGTGACTGCCCTTAACAGTCCAGGGCATACTATCTCACAAAGAGAGCAACAAAATTTCATAAAAGGAGCAACATTTGGTGACTTAGAGCAACGTTTGTATTTTCAGAAAAAAACAAGTTACACGACTTGAAGGAAAACCACATTTCGTACACACAAACACACACAAGGGTGAAGGGACAGCCATTGAGTGAGTTAAAGCATGGGTGACTGCCCTTAACAGTCCAGGGCATACTATTTTACAATGAGAGCAACAAAATTTCATAAAAGGAGCAACATTTAGTGACTTAGAGAGCAACATTTGTATTTTCAGAAAAAAACACCAGCAACGAAATACACCACTCACCCCTTGTTTTTTCAACAAGTCACCTCCACATGATCCAATATCCCTTCTCAAGACACAATATGGATAGTATAGCTTAACAAGAAAAGGCTATCATGCAAGAGGCTCAAATGGGCTCACAAGAGATAAGTGTATGAAAGAAAGAAACGAACTGGCTCAAAGTATCAAAGGCGGCCTATAATCCTTTCCCAAGGGCAACACAGCCACGCAAATTTTCAAACCCAAGAGATAAATAAACATCACATTAAGTTCCCAATACTTGACAACAAAGAGAATGAGATCAACTACGAATATGTTCTTTTGTGACAAATTAGAGTTTATGTGACACCCACTCCAAGAAAAGGTAAGGCTCTAAACTCACATGGGCATAAGTCTCCACTAAACAAGCCATTAAGAACAGTCTGTATGCAACTCAAAAAGCGACCAAATCCCACATAAACGTGAAGTGCAAAAGTGCTAAGAATAAGTGCCATGACGAATTTCTTGCGACAAGCTAGCAAAAAGAACTACACTACCATAGAGATATCCAAGTAAGTTACACGACTTGAAGGAAAACCACATTTCATAAACACCAACACACACAAGGGTGAAGGGACAGCCATTGAGTGAGTTCAAACATGGGTGACTGCCCTTAACAGTCAAGGGCATACTATCTCACAAAGAGAGCAACAACAGTTCATAAAAGGAGCAACATTTGGTGACTTAGAGAGCAACGTTTGTATTTTCAGAAAAAAACAAGTTACACGACTTGAAGGAGAACCACATTTCATACACACCAACACACACAAGGGTGAAGGGACAGCCATTGAGTGAGTTAAAGCATGGGTGACTGCCCTTAACAGTCTAGGGCATACTTTCTTACATAGAGAGCAACAAAAATTCATACAAGGTGTAACATTAGGTGACTTAAAGAGAGCAACTATTATATTTTTAGGAAGAGTTTTTTTCGAAAACATCCCTCAAACTATCATAAACGTTTACTCTGTCCTCCAACTATTGAATCCATGTCTATGTTGTCCTCTCTAACTTCTATTAACTTTTAAACGAAAAGCAGCCATGCGAGCAGCACATTCCACACCTTAAGGGGCAGAAATTTCATTCCACATCAATCCACCAATCTGGTGCCAGACTGAAATGGGTTTCCTACAATCGCGGTATATATACAGACATACAATCGAGAGATAAAACAGAGTACAACACCAAGAGTACACCACCAGCCTCCATCCCTTGACCTCTCTCCCTCCCTTCCTGTGACCTCCCTCCATCTCCAGCCATGCATTCCTCATCCTCATCCTCTTCAAACACTCTAAATGAGTACCCTATTGATCATTTTCATGGTTGACAAGACTGTAACTGTTGGAAATCTAAAGTATCTACCAAAAAGTTGTGTCCAGATTGGCTTGATTTCCTGAACGCTCACTCTCTGAACGTTGCCAAAGTCATCGTGTTCATTTTCAACATGGGCACTAACAACTTGCATGTTCTTATCTTTGGTTCTAATAGCATCGAACAAATCTTCCTATAGTACTGAAGCTGCCTTCAAAACATCCAATATGCTTACGATCGTCAACATTACCCAACATTGCAAGCACAATGTTCTCTAAATGACTCTCTATGCCTTCTGTTGAACCATAACTCCGCATATATTTCTTAGCCTCAAGATCTATATATTGAGTGATGACACAAAAAATATCTACACTACTAAACTCACACTATCAAGCACAGCACACATACATTTTTTTCTGGGCTATTACCTTGATACCAAAAAATAAGGATCATAACTACTACACAAAACAAATATGACTGCGCGCGTCGGCATCACACTAGTTTTATATCAAGTAGATACATCACAAAGTCAGCTCAGCATTTACTAAACAACTAGATAACAAACTACTTAACAAACTGTAGACACCCCAATTTGGACTTTTCAAAATTCCTTGACTCGTGGCCCGGAGGCTCCCCGATGATGACTTTGGATTGAAACAAGCCTGGTATCGATCGGAACATTGCTCCTTGGAAGATTGAAGAAGGATTAAAAATGGTAAAAGGGCATTTTCAAGCGCTTGGGAGCAATCCCAAGCGCTCAAAACTGTTTCACAAAACCTCTGGCCTGGCTCTTTCTCGAGCGCTCGAGAGTGAGGTCCCAAGCGCTCGGGAGTGATCCCAAGCGCTCGAGACTTTTCTGTTGCCCAATGGATGGCAGTATCACCCACTCACATTGCAAAATCATCATTACAGCCACATTGAGCTCGCCGATGGCTCAGTCCACACTCAACCTCTGGTAGGAAGATTTTCAGGCCAAAGATTTACCTATTTAAAAAATGTTTTATCAAAACCATTTGATTTTCAAAAACCATTTGATGTTTTGCCTATAAATATGGCTGGTTTTTCAGCTAGAGAGAGGACCACGAAATTTTCACTCTACCAGACCACCCATCCTCTGCTCTCTCACTCTCTCTCTCTAGCTCAAGACCAAAAATCTGCAAACTATTCTTCTAAACTTCAAAGGCTTTGCAAATTACCAAGGAAAAGGGCAAGAAATCCAGAATACCCTTCTGATCTCTTGCACTCTCCTCTCTTCATCCACATTTCAAAGCTACACCAAGGAGCAAGGTTCAAGGAAAAGGTAAAACTTTACCTTTGGTCACAATTAAAGGGCTGTTCATCCCTCTCTGAGGGGGGTCTCTCAGCCTGACCCAGTCTTCAATACTGGGTGCATGGTTGGGAGACCCTAGTGTAAAAACAAGAGCAATGGGACACAAAAATGCTTTCATAAAACCCTTACTGGACACACTCCCAAGCGCTCGAGAGTCTTCTTGAGCGCTCGGGACTGGTCCAGGTCTCATGCTTGCCCCTTTGTCACATGGCAGGTTGGGAACGAGGCGTAATATAAAAAGAATTGGTTTCATTTTGGCATGCATGCACAGAAAATGGTTTTCCCCTAAGAACAGAAACATTTCCTCACAGGTTTTCATGTGTGAACAAGACTGCCTTCTTTCAAAATTAAAAGATGTTCTCCTCTTGGGAAACATCAAAACAAGGGTATTTTTCATGCCAAATCAGAACCATTTCCTGTTTGAGAGCAAGCTGACATGCAGCTCACTCCCAAGCGCTCCGAACCGTTCCAGAGCGCTCGGGAGTGCATGCATGCCATTGCTTCCCATTTCCCATTCTGTTGCGTTACCTGGTCTCTGCATGCATTAGTGTGGCCTGTTGCTCTTTTAAATTCATAGATTTAGCTTTGCTAAGGCAGGGATGCATGATCTGAAAGGTTGAGGGTGCATTCCAGTCTTTCAAATCCTCTGCTGAGCCAGTAATGTATGTAGAAGCTCTTCAGTTTCCAGTTTTTAGCATTGTATCCTGTCTGTGCTAACAAATTTTGCAGGTTCAGAGTGTCGGAACTCCCAAGCGCTCGGGACTGTTCCCGAGCGCTCGAGAGTGAAGTCAGTGGCAGTCTCCAATTTTCTGTCATTAGTGCATTTGCTCACCGTCACTCCATCATTTCACTTCCCCTTGTACAAAATGCACGTGCATGCACTTCTTACCTGTTATAAACTGTGGATACTTGCTAAATGATCTAATGAAACAAAACCCCTTTGAAAAATCCCACAAACGTTTAGTAGAGACCGATTTCGAATCGGGCGAGGGGGGTGCCGTAAAACCCTTCCCCCTCGTAACGTGGCTTCCGAACCCTTGAAACTGATCTCTGGTTTTCAAATTCAAATCAAACGGTTTTCCAAACAAAACGGTTTCTCGGGTGATATACCGCAAATCCGGGTGGCGACTCTTCAAACTCTTCAAACGGTATTTTCTCTTCGAACGCGGCGGAAAAACACCGAAAACAATCACCCTTTTTGTTTTTTTTTTCGGGCAGGTAGCCCACAGTGGCAACTCTGCTGGGGAAGCGGGTTTAATTAATACTTGAGAAAAAAATGGGTTGTTGATAAAATGGCCTGTTTTCCTTGATTATCAATTAAACTTGTGAGCCAAGCTTGAAAAAAAACGTTGGTGGGATTTTCAAAAGGGATTTTGTTTCATTGTCTATTTCTTGTATATATATCTTGTGCAACCTCGCTGTTGTGTTTCAGCAATCCTACCCGGCTTGCCGGTGATGGGGAATCCCGGAATGCTCAGCAACCCTCGACCGTGATAAGTCATCCCTACCGTTTGTACCATTATTGGGTGTACGCTCAATAGTGGGAGGTATACTTTGACTCTAGTCCGGGGAACCCTCTTCAAAGCCAAAACCAGCCTCTATACGTGTTTAGAAAGCAATAGAACCTTCCAAACTAGGACAGGGACCTGTAGGGTAGGATTACATGCTATATCCTGCCTACATGTTACTGCTTTCTGCATCTCACCATGCGTCTCATCCATGTCATGCCGTCATGCTGTCCGTTCATTTTTGAGTCCTGCACTTTCGCTCGCACGGTCTGTAGAAGGTTGCCGAGGCCCAATGATGAATCGTGCACCCCGGTGTACGTTGTCTAAACCACATGAGTCCTTGGAACAATGAGACTTTGGGAAATCAGGATGTTACTAAGTCCTTGACTAATGCCTAATCGAAATTTCAATGGAAGATAAGGAATGACAAAGGAACCGACGCCGTGATGCCACTTTACTTACACCACCTTGGCTAATGACACAGTGTCACTGACACCACGATGGTTGGGGTATCACGCCGTCTATACTAAGTTATTCCAAGTTCAAAATTGAAACTTCGAACGAGGACTAGTTGAATACTTAGTTCATTTTGACATCTCTTAGAATTTGTCATTCTAAACGAAGGATACACCCTAAAAGAAATTCTGAGGAATTAGGCAACCTTCGAAAGACCGTGATCTTATCACACTTGCACATCGCACCTTGCATCTTACACTGTCCGTTTAATTTCATACAGGACTCTTAGACTCGCTCGCGCAGTCTCTGTGAGGTTGCCAAGACCCGATGAAGAGTCACGCATTCTATGTGTGTTGTTAAACTATATGAGTCCTTAGAACAAGGAAACTTTGGGAAATCAGAATATACTAAGTCCTTGACTAATGCCTAATCGAAATTTCAATGGAAGATAAGGAATGACAAGGAACCGACGCCGTGATGCCACTTTACTTACACCACCTTGGCTAATGACACAGTGTCACTGACACCACGATGGTTGGGGTATCACGCCGTCTATACTAAGTTATTCCAAGTTCAAAATTGAAACTTCGAACGAGGACTAGTTGAATACTTAGTTCATTTTGACATCTCTTAGAATTTGTCGTTCTAAACAAAGGATACACCCTAAAAGAAATCCGAGGATCAAGGCAGCCTCGTGTGAAAGATTCCCGATCATTCTTGGAAAATCAGAGTCAATGGCGGTGACGATAGCGTATATTTTCTAAAAAAAAAAAAAAAACCTATGCACATGTTTCATGAAAATATAAACAGGAATCGCGTCTGAGCACGGTTTTTACTTTGCTGTCAGTACTGAGCAATTGGGCCGAAGAAGAAAGACACCATACCCTCCTGGACCAGACCTTTGGGACAGAGATTGGAACGGCTTCAACTTCAAGCAGTTTCTGTCAGTGCGTCAGATTTGGGGGCAGAAATGGATCTATTGGTCGGGAACCTAAACCCAAACCTCAATCCAAACCCAAACGGGGGCAACCTAAACCCAAATGCCGCCAACCCAGACCTGAGCGGAGGCAACCCAAACCCGAATGCTGGCAACCCTAATCCTAACCCCGTTCCTAATCCTAACCCCGTTCCTAATCCTAACCCCATTCCTAACCTCAGCCTGGAAAACTTGTACGGAGGAATGGGACAGATAAGGGAAGGTATCCAACATCTTGGCGAGCGCACTGATAACCAAATCGCTCAGCTTATGATGATGATCACAGGGGTCGCACGACGTCTTCCACCACTGAACCCGAATCTGATTCCGAACCCAATCCCGAATCCGATTCCGAATCCGAATCCTAATCTCAACTTAAACCTCAACCCTAACCCGAATCCAATGCCAAACCCGGAGCAGCTGACCGTTGAATTGGAAACCCCACAAAACCCAGAGATGGCTGCAGTATTGGCCAAAATCACCCTGTTGGAGGAATCTGTGGCAAGAAATGAGAAGATAGCGTCAACCGGTTTTGACATCAACAAGCTTTGCTTGTTTCCTAATGCAAAGCTTCCCGAAAAGTTTAGGCCGATCGATTTCGCTAAATTTGACGGAACAGGAAACCCAATGGCTCACCTGACCGGATACATCGGGGCACTCTCCATGTGGGGAGTAGAGAAGGATGCTATGGCGCAGATGTTCTCGCAGACTCTAGTGGGGCACGCTTTGCACTGGTTTACCACCCTGGATGAAAGGAAGAAACGCTCATGGGAAGACATATGCGCGGCTTTTGTGGCGCAATACGATTACAATATTCAGTTGGAGGTGACCACCCGAGAATTAGAATCAACAAAGATGGAAGCAAAGGAAGCCTTTGCCGAGTTTGTGAAAAGGTGGAGGGCTAAGGCCGCACAGATGAAAGACAGGCCAAGTGACAGGGACCAAATCTGGATGATTGTCCGGAACCTTCAACCAACTCTCGCACGACACATGATTATGGCTCAAGCATGCTCGGATTTTAAAACTTTCTTCGACACAGGCTTAGCCGTTGAAGAGGCAGTTCAATTGGGGATCCTTGACAAACCCGAGCCTGCTCCCAAGCCCAGGAAGGTTTTCTCCGGAAATAGCAACACCCTGTTTGGCAACTCGAACTACACTAACCTCCCAAACACTTTCTTAAACACAACTCAAGCCGAACCCGTCAATCAGATTGTGACCCAAGTCAGTCAACCCCGTACCCAATCCCGCGCCTTTGCTCAATTCTCGGCACCCCTCTCTGCTGTGCTCGAGAAGTTGGTCAAAGATGGCATGCTTAAGCCACTTGCCCCTACTCCTCTACCCCAAAAACTCCCTGCATCCCACAACCCAAGCGTATACTGTGCCTTCCACCAGGGCCCGGGACATTCAACCGACAATTGCTTTCGCCTGCGCCATGCTATCCAAGATCTCATAGACAATAAGACTATCCCCACGCCACCACAAAAACCAAACACCGTCTCAAACCCGCTCCCGAAACACACTAACGCCCGCACCAACCATATCTCCCTAGACCTTCCCTTTGACCCGAGCCTTTACATCCTCCCTACCACCCAGCCCAAACCAATTGTTGAGTTGCCAACCGAGGATACAGTCTGTGCCCTTGAATCTGCGGATTGGGATTTCCTAAGAAGGTGGGAAGAATTGGCAAGTAACTTTCTGGCGGTGGAAAACCGGGCTATCGTGACTGGAATATAGCCTGTGGCTCTTGATGCTCACCAAGTCGCAGAATTGAAACATGGCAATTAGAGGCAGGAAGTCGAAGAAGTGTTGACCGACCCACTGGATGGGTACTCCCTGTTTGCTCTGTTTTTGGAGCCAGAACCAATTGAAGAAGAGGATGAATGGGCATGGGAGCCCGAACCAAATGGGTGGCTTTGGATGGATGATTCCGACCCGTTAGACGAGACGTCATTGGCATACCTTTTCCTAGAAGAAGAAGTTCGTGAAGAAATGGACCTCATGAACCCCCGCATGTTTTCGGGGCTCACTGTCAGTGCTATCATCAATATTGCTAGAGGATCCGACGCTCTGGACCATATCATGGATCAAGCCTTCATCCCGCAGGAATACGTTATTGGAGAGCACCTTCCGCAGCCTGTGGTCGAAATCCCCAACGAGCCCGCTATCTGTGTACTGGACCCTGAAGATCTGTGGGGGAAATCTGAATTGGTGAATGTGTGGGTTGATGGCGAGGAACTGACCGTCAATAGAGCCATGAATAGATGAAGGCTCTCTGCAGATTAACTACAGCAGCAACAACAGCAACAACAACAACAACAATGGTAACGACAATGTCAACTTTTGGAGTTCCCTAGAGGAAGGGAATATGTGGCACGCTCTGGAGATGGAAACCCTCAACGAAACCTTGGAGAAAACTACACTTGACAAAGGAAAACGTAAGGCTGACCCTTGCAACTCTGACTTCTCCAACTTTTGGGAAGGTACTTGGTGGGAGCCCATTCCCAAGACGATCAGCAATCTCACCAGGAGTGGAAGAGTCTACCAACCTACCAACCTCCACCAGGGGAGCTCATCCCGAGCCCCTCCGCCACGGCAGAACGGCCCCGTCAACTCGGCAAACTCGAACACCCCTCGAGCTCCACGAAACTACCCTCCTAACTCCACAAACCCGCCACCTCAATCCAACCCACTTGTCCATCCCAACCCTGTCATAAGTTCGAATCCTGAAGCCTCCCAACAACAAAACCCAGCGGCCACCACCGACCCCATAATCCAACAGCTCCAAGAAACCCCTGTTCGTATGTCTATGTGGGGAGTGTTAGCTGCATCCCGCGAGCACCGCCGCAGGCTCGTAAACACTCTCTCTAAATTCGAGGTCCCCTCTGATATAGCCCCGGAAGCTCTCATTGCTCTCATAACCCCGACAAACCTCAACCAGCACACCCTATCGTTCACTGAAAAGGACCTCCCGCCGGAGGGAGCTGACCATAACAAGCCACTGCACGTAACGATGAAATGTCTCGGAAAATGGGTCCCTGCAATTCTCATCGACAACGGTTCAGCCATCAATGTATGCCCACTTCGCACCGCTTATTGCTTGGGCCTCAAGAACAAGGACTTTGCACCGTCGAATCTGGGTGTCCGCGCCTATGATAATACGCGCCGCGATGTTTTGGGGACAATCAACTTGGAACTTGTGACGGGGAAGTTTAAAACCACTGTCGAATTCTGTGTGTTAGAGATACCTGCGTCGTTCAACCTCCTGCTAGGAAGGCCATGGCTGCACAGATCGGATGTCATGGGTGTGCCCTCAACGCTACATCAGAAACTCATTTTGGGTTTAGATTCTGGAACCCTCATCATCCATGGAGACTCAGGCATCCGTCCGCACTCTGAGGACAACTCCCCACTACTAGAGATTATGCATGGAGAGGAGGACATTACCATGGGGGGCTTTGCGGTTATGACTTCAAAAGTGTGCACCATCCGGGCCGAGGACGGCTTTTTGGTGAGCTCCGCAGCGCTGGAAATTATGAAAAGGATGAAATATCTACCAGGCATGGGTTTGGGTCTTCATGGTCAAGGAGTCCCGGAGTTCCCTGACTTTCCTGGGAGTAACGAACGCTTTGGTCTAGGATATGAGGCCAAAAAGAGCGATCCAGCAAAGAAGTGGCGCAACCGCGCCCGGGCTCATGCAGCCGGGATTAAGCCGAAAGTGGAAGAAGCGCTGTACCAAGGAGAACCCGAGCCCTTTGTGGATCTTGAAACGAAAATGAAGCACCCGGGGTTTGAAATCTTTGCTAACGACACTTGGGAAGAAGATGAAGTAGTGATCAAGGTGGAAGAGGTATCTGAGGCACTCGACTGGCTAGAGGTTTTTGGTTTGGGCAGTCTCCAGTTCCTGTTCGAAGGGGAAGATCCGGAGGGTATGGTCGAAGACGCTGCTGTGCTGGTGCTTGGAGAAGAAGAAGAGGTTGAAGATCCTTCCAAACTCATCGTGGAGGCTGTAGGCGTTTATGATAATTGCACTTTCATACCACATGTAACTCGCACTCATAGCACTTGCACTGAGTCTGAATCTGGGTCCGACACTAGTTCATCGTCTAGCACAGAGTCGGAGTTTGTGCCTATCGGCCCTCCACAGCGTAGCTTTTACTTTGAATTTGAGTCAACCGCTGTATTCCCCCCTTCCGAGGAGACTGCTTATGAAATGAATGACGCTTTCGCTTACTTGCCGATTTTTGAAATAAATTGTTTAGATCCCGACGATGAAGGAGTAGACCTCGATGGGGACGTCTCCAAAGAGATCCGTTCCCTCATCGATCGCGAACATGAAAGGCATGCTCAGCCTTTAAAAGAAGAAATAATCTCTATAAATTTGGGTGATGAGGAGAACCCTCGATTGGTTCAGGTTGGTTCCGGGCTGTCCCCCGACGAGCTGCAAGAGCTCACTGATTTACTAAAAGAATTTAAAGAAGTTTTCGCTAAGTCTCACACGGACATGCCCGGAATCGACCCGGAGATCGTCGAGCACAGGATCCCTCTCTTCCCAGATGCGAAACCCGTTAAGCAGAAACTGAGAAAAATGCGGCCCGATTGGGTGCTTAAGATAAAAGAAGAGCTCACGAAGCAAATTGACGCCGGTTTTCTAATCGTAACTGAGTACCCCACTTGGGTAGCCAACATCGTTCCTGTCCCCAAAAAGGATGGAAAAATCAGAGTGTGCGTCGATTTCAGAGATCTAAACAAAGCAAGCCCTAAAGACGATTTCCCATTGCCGCATATAGACGTACTTGTTGATAACACTGCAGGGCATGCTCTACTATCCTTCATGGATGGTTTCTCAGGGTACAATCAGATTCTCCTAGCTCCGGAAGACAGGGAAAAGACAACATTCATCACTGAGTGGGGGACATACTGTTATCGGGTTATGCCATTTGGGTTGAAAAACGCCGGTCCTACATATCAAAGGGGTGCCACGACACTGCTCCACGACATGATTCATAAGGAGGTCGAGGTATACGTCGACGACATGATAGTAAAAGGAAAGGAGCGGAAGGACCATCTCCCAGCATTGAGAAAGTTCTTGGAAAGGATTCAGAAATACAGGATGCGTCTCAACCCACAAAAATGCACGTTCGGAGTCACGGCCGAAAAGATGCTCGGGTTCATGATCACAACCAGGGGGATTGAGGTGGATCCCTCCAAGATCAAAGCTATTCTCGAGATGGAGCCACCCCAATCCGAGAAAGAGGTCCGGTGCTTCTTAGGGAAGATCCAATTCATTAGCCGATTTATCGCCAAATTGACCCTGACCTGTGAACCACTGTTTCGACTACTCAAGAAAGACGTAAAATTCGAGTGGAATGACAAGTGTCAGAAGGCCTTTGAAGCAGTGAGGACTTATCTCCAGAATCCTCCAATCTTGATGCCACCCATCCCGGGAAAACCTTTGATCCTGTACTTGTCCGTCACACCCTCGTCAATGGGGTGCATGTTGGCACAAGAAGGAGAAGATGGGGTTGAAAGGGCAATCTACTACTTGAGCAAGAAGATGGTGGGAAGCGAAGAACGGTACACTTCATTGGAGAAGACGTGCTGGGCGCTGATATGGGCCACAAAGAAATTGAGACACTACATGCTGGCTTACTCGGTGATACTGATTTCTCGAATGGATCCCCTCAAATATCTATTCGAGAAGCCAGCGCTTACCGGTAAGTTAGCACGTTGGTTACTCTTATTGGCCGAGTTCGAAATCAAGTATGTCACTCGCAAGTCAGTGAAAGGAAGAGCAGTGGCAGAGTTCTTGGCGGATCGCCCGGTTGAGGGCCCGGAACACACTGAATTTCAATTTCCCGATGAGGATGTAATGATAGCTGTTGACGAAACGTGGTTGTTGTACTTCGATGGAGCCGCTAATCAGAAGGGCTTTGGGATTGGCATACTACTAGTCTCGCCTGAGGGGTCGCACATTCCCCTCGCATTCAAACTAAACTTCGAAGTCACAAACAACGAGGCAGAATACGAAGCATGTATTGTGGGAATGGAAGCTGCATTGGAGATTGGGGTCAAGGTACTGGAAGTTGTCGGAGATTCCAACTTGGTTGTATCACAAGTGAATGGGGAATGGAAAGTAAGGGATGAGAAAATGAAGCCGTATCATCAGCAGCTCGATGAACTTATCCCGAGCTTTCAGAAGGTGACTTTCACGCATGTACTGAGGATGAAGAATCGCTTCGCGGATGCGCTGGCTACTTTAGCATCCATGCTGGAACTTCCAATCGGGGTAAAGCTAAGACCCGTCATGATTGAGCAGAGGGAGAAACGCACGTACGACTACGTTATGAACATCGACGAACCAGATGATGGTCTCCCCTGGTTCCATGATATTTGGAACCTCGTCGAGAAGGGAGAATTTCCCGCGGATTCAACTAAGAAGGATCGGATCGCTTTGCAGCGGCTCGCATCTCAATACATCATCTGCGGTGGGAAATTATACCGACGATCTCCGTGCGGAGTTCACAAGTTGTGTGTTCACAATGATGAGTCAAGAGCAGTAATGGAAGAGGTACATGAAGGTGTTTGCGGACCCCACATGAACGGAATGATGCTAGCAAAGAAGGTTCTTAGGTTGGGATACTATTGGTCAACCATGGAAACGGATTGTATCGAGTACGTGCGCCGATGTCATAAGTGCCAGACTCATGCCAACCTTATCCACGTCCCGCCCTCAGAATTACACTCAATGGCGACACCATGGCCATTCTCTGCCTGGGGCATCGATGTTATCAGAAAGATCACTCCCGCGGCTTCCAATGGTCACAGGTTCGTTCTGGTAGCAGTGGATTACTTCACCAAGTGGGTCGAGGCAGCCTCGTATAAGACATTGACGGCCGTTCAAGTGGCTCATTTTATCAGGCAAAACATCATTTATCGGTATGGAGTCCCTCAAGCCTTCGTGTCTGATAATGGCGTTCACTTCAAGGGAAGGGTTTTGGAACTCTTCGACGAGTTCAAGATCCAAGTACATCATTCGACCACCTATCGGCCACAAACGAATGGGGCAGTTGAGGTAGCGAACAAGACGATCAAGACGATCCTCGAAAGGACCACTCAGTCAGCTAGGAATTGGCACGAACAATTACCGCTAGCTCTGTGGGGTTACCGGACATCTATTCGTACACCGACAGGGGCAACGCCCTATTCTTTGGTGTATGGTATGGAAGCCGTTCTCCCTATCGAACTAGAAGTTCCATCGCTGAGAGTCATGGCTGAGAGCGGAGTGAACGAGGCTGAATGGATCAGTGGGAGATTTGAAGAACTCATGTTATTCGACGAAAGAAGGCTACGGGCGTTATACCACATTCAGGGATACCAACGAAGGATCGCCCGGGCATTCAACAAGAAAGTGAAGCCAAAGGACCTGCAAGAGGGAGATATGGTAGTTAAGGAAATTCGCGCACCGGTGTTTGATCTACGAGGAAAGTTCCGACCTAAGTGGGCAGGGCCATACATCATCAAGACCATTCTCTCTGGAGGAGCGGCCTCGATCATCGACCTTGACGGCAACGAGTTCTCTAATCTTGTCAATTTGGACCAGCTTAAACGGTATTACCCCTGAGAGAGCTCGCTGGACCGAAAACCGCAAGGGCGGGCGGTCCCAGGCAAAATTTAGAGCAAGCCTGCTAGGTTGAAAACCCGAAAGGGCGACTTAGGCAAAATTTAAGGCAAAAGTTGAAAAAGAGCTCGCTAGGCCGAAGACCTGAAAGGGCGGCTCTAGGCAAAATTTAGAGCGCAAAAGGAGAGCGTTAATACCCGAGTGAACCCTAGCCCGAACTACGTATGGGCCTGATTCCCTCTCACGAGGGATACGTAGGCAATCTCGCGCTGAGGTTCGGTCCTAAATATCCCTAAATTCGAAACCCAAATTGACAAGTCGGAACGTTTTCTCAGAAGCGCATGCGATTAGCTAACCAAAAGGGGGAAACCCTTAATCAACCGATTTTATTCAAATTATTTCTTTATTACAAGCTGAGCATGAAAACGAAAAACGCACATTTTTAAAACACGCCTTTTTATTCCAAAAAACGGCAAAGTAAGTGGTCAACCCATCCTTGCTTCCACATCTCTCCTCAACCATTTGCGATACCTTCCGGTCATCGCAATAGAGAAAAGTGGATCGTTTGGCTCAGTCCTGCGAGCCTCCCATAATCGAACATAACTCCGAAGGCCCGGAATGGTAAAGGGAGGGAGACGAAGCACTTCAGAACCCGACAGCGGCACTTCTTGATTGAGTCCAAACTGACGGAGGATGCGGAACGATGGATAGAATGAGAAACCGGACAAGCCAGCCACGAGGACATGCGTCGAGCCCATGTTACCAGCAGTCATGGCAGGAAGCCTCAGCCAATGGCACCGCCAAACGACGTCATCTTCCTCGGCAGAAGCAAAGAAATCAGCCCAGTCATCTTCATCGCTGTACATCGCTAGAAAAGGACGGTTCCATCCACTTGCATGATACCACCAGTCATTCGCCGGAGGTGTCAGTAAACTCAACTTGTCACAAAGCCACATCTACCCAAAAGGAGAGAAAACAAGTAAGCAGCCAGATAAGGCCTAAGCCGAGTGATGAGGTAAAATGAATGAGAGAAATAGAAAAAGGAGAGCTGAGTGAGGTCCCTAACCTGCAGCAACAGCGGGCTACCACCGAAAATCCTTGTCCGACCAGCATTGACCGCGTATAAACCCATCAAAGTCTCGGCAAGGACTAAGGGTGCGACATCTTTGCGAGCCTCGGTCTGAGAAGCGACGCCCACCAATAGAGAACTGGGCTGACCAACTGGAGGAACCAACAGAAAAGCCGCTAAGAGACAAATGCAACAAGCCGCCATTCGTCGGCCTTGGTATTCGAAGTCCGTCAAGTCTCCGGGTGGGCTGAATCTCTCATACAATTGCACGATGTTGATGGCATTGCCCCGAGTAAGAAACTCAGCGACATTTCCACTAACACCTAGCTTATCTTTCAGAATATTCTTCATACTCTCTCTAAGCATTGGGACAATGGGCTCCGTGGAGTCGTGACTTCCAAGATAAGCATGGAATTCCTCGACGGTGGGGCATAGCTCTTGAGAACCAAAGCGAAAGACGTGTACTTCGGAATCCCAAAAGCGCACCGCCGCATGTAGCAAGGCAGGACGAATTGCAACCTCCCGAAGATGCCTAAGAGCGTAAAGCCGGTGACCGCGGAAGTTCAGCCAATCGATGCCTTCGAGGCTGTCTAACCATGGACGGAGCAAGGCTTGATTTAGCAAGGCCATGAGAGAAATGGATCTTTTGAAAGAAAAAGGACTTGAGAGGAGAAGAATGGAATGAAGTGTGAATGAATGGCCAAGACATGGGCTCCCTATTTATAGAGGTCTGGAGAATGCAATGCCGCCCACATTAGCCTTGGAACTCTTCAAAGCTCAACATTTCCAAGACAATTTCAAAATTTCAAAACTTTGGAAATTTGAAAAAATGGTGGGAAAGCCCAAGTCTTGCTTTGGGAAGTCGTTTCTGCTGGGAAACAGATGGTGCAAAGTTACGAGATGTCTTGGAAGGGTGCATGCAGAAGAAAACGACATGGGAATAGCTAGTGAGTGGCATTGGGAAGCAACTCTGAATCTGCCAATGACAGAAGTCCCGAGCGCTCGGGAGTGAAGACCCAAGCGCTCGAGACATTTCCCAAGCGCTCGAGAGTTTTACTATTCAGATCCCGGTGTTCCAGCCTCAGTTCGACGCCACAAATACGCCCAACGCCAATCGGGAGGTCCTCAACATGTTCTCAGGGATACAGCGGTTTCTGTGGCATGTTTTCTTGCGTATCTGTTCTCATTCTTTGAAAAATGTTTAAATTCCCAAGATTTTCGTCTCTCGAGTACCACGTAAAGCATGTTTCATTGAACCCTACGATAAGTCGCAATGTGCATTATTAACTGTGTGTCGGTGCCAGATTTTCGTCCTTACTTTGAGAGTATCGGTTGAAATTCGCGTGCTCTCTACTTCCTTGCAAGCTAGACGAACATATTTCATAAAATACAATTCTTAAAGGAAGTGCGAACGGATACCAGAGAGCGAAGTGCAAAATTCTCATAAATGAAGTACGGTATTTACAGCAAGTAAGGAAGGAAGTACGAAAGCTGGGGCAAGCACCGCCCAATCCTAACTACCGGGGCACGCAGACCCAAACAAAATCAAGGCACGCAGGTCTAGAAGTTACAACTACCTCGGCGCTCGGGTCTATGTATGAGTAAGCTAGCAAAGCAAAAACCTAAGGCTCGGATGCGACAAATCCCCCTCTGCTGGTGGCCCTCGGACTCTCTGCCGTCACTCTTGTCATCGTCGTCACCCTACATCCCCGGTTTCCTCCTCCAGCCGCCGCCATAGATTTGGCACCCTGCTTGTCTGCCATAGATTTGGCACCCTTCATCCTCGGTTTCCTCCTCCAGCCGCCGCCATAGATTTGGCACCCTACTTGTCCGCCATAGATTTGGCACCCTTCATCCCCGGTTTCCTCTTCCAGCCGCCGCCATAGATTTGGCACCCTGCTTGTCTGCCATAGATTTGGCACCCCCCTTCCGCCGCCATAGATTTGGCACCTATCTTGTCTGCCATAGATTTGGCACCCCCCTTCCGCCGCCATAGATTTGGCACTGTCCAGGAGGACACCTTTCCATCATTTGCTTGCGTGTCTGCATGTCTGCATGTTCGCATTTGCCCCAAAGAACTACGCTGGTCTGATCCTTGTAGAAAAGGGTACGTAGGCAGTCTGAAAAGACGCGACCACATGCATCAAATGTTTGTGTCTTTACTTGCATTTGATTTTGAATTGAGGATTTGATCTGGCTCGAATTGGGCTGTCTCAATCTTTGGACGGCACTCGTATCTAGATATGATGCTGAGCGTCGCCCAAAGAGGGGCAACTGTAGACACCCCAATTTGGACTTTTCAAAATTCCTTGACTCGTGGCCCGGAGGCTCCCCGATGATGACTTTGGATTGAAACAAGCCTGGTATCGATCGGAACATTGCTCCTTGGAAGATTGAAGAAGGATTAAAAATGGTAAAAGGGCATTTTCAAGCGCTTGGGAGTAATCCCAAGCGCTCAAAACTGTTTCACAAAACCTCTGGCCTGGCTCTTTCTCGAGCACTCGAGAGTGAGGTCCCAAGCGCTCGGGAGTGATCCCAAGCGCTCGAGACTTTTCTGTTGCCCAATGGATGGCAGTATCACCCACTCACATTGCAAAATCATCATTACAGCCACCTTGAGCTCGCCGATGGCTCAGTCCACACTCAACCTCTGGTAGGAAGATTTTCAGGCCAAAGATTTACCTATTTAAAAAATGTTTTATCAAAACCATTTGATTTTCAAAAACCATTTGATGTTTTGCCTATAAATATGGCTGGTTTTTCAGCTAGAGAGAGGGCCACGAAATTTTCACTCTACCAGACCACCCATCATCTGCTCTCTCACTCTCTCTCTCTAGCTCAAGACCAAAAATCTCCAAACTATTCTTCTAAACTTCAAAGGCTTTGCAAATTACCAAGGAAAAGGGCAAGAAATCCAGAATACCCTTCTGATCTCTTGCACTCTCCTCTCTTCATCCACATTTCAAAGCTACACCAAGGAGCAAGGTTCAAGGAAAAGGTAAAACTTTACCTTTGGTCACAACTAAAGGGCTGTTCATCCCTCTCTGAGGGGGGTCTCTCAGCCTGACCCAGTCTTCAATACTGGGTGCATGGTTGGGAGACCCTAGTGTAAAAACAAGAGCAATGGGACACAAAAATGCTTTCATAAAACCCTTACTGGACACACTCCCAAGCGCTCGAGAGTCTTCTTGAGCGCTCGGGACTGGTCCAGGTCTCATGCTTGCCCCTTTGTCACATGGCAGGTTGGGAACGAGGCGTAATATAAAAAGAATTTGTTTCATTTTGGCATGCATGCACAGAAAATGGTTTTCCCCTAAGAACAGAAACATTTCCTCACAGGTTTTCATGTGTGAACAAGACTGCCTTCTTTCAAAATTAAAAGATGTTCTCCTCTTGGGAAACATCAAAACAAGGGTATTTTTCATGCCAAATCAGAACCATTTCCTGTTTGAGAGCAAACTGACATGCAGCTCACTCCCAAGCGCTCCGAACCGTTCCAGAGCGCTCGGGAGTGCATGCATGCCATTGCTTCCCATTTCCCAGTCTGCTGTGTTATCTGGTCTCTGCATGCATTGGTGTGGCCTGTTGCTCTTTTAAATTCGTAGATTTAGCCTTGTTAAGGCAGGGATGCAAGATCTGAAAGGTTGAGGGTTCATCCCACCCTTTCAAATCCTCTGCTGAGCCAGTAATGTATGTAGAAGCTCTTCAGTTTCCAGTTTTTAGCATTGTATCCTGTCTGTGCTAACAAATTTTGCAGGTTCAGAGTGTCGGAACTCCCAAGCGCTCGGGATTGTTCCCGAGCGCTCGAGAGTGAAGTCAGTGGCAGTCTCCAATTTTCTGTCATTAGTGCATTTGCTCACCGTCACTCCATCATTTCACTTCCCCTTGTACAAAATGCACGTGCATGCACTTCTTACCTGTTATAAACTGTGGATACTTGCTAAATGATCTAATGAAACAAAACCCCTTTGAAAAATCCCACAAACGTTTAGTAGAGACCGATTTCGAATCGGGCGAGGGGGGTGCCGTAAAACCCTTCCCCCCTCGTAACGTGGCTTCCGAACCCTTGAAACTGATCTCTGGTTTTCAAATTCAAATCAAACGGTTTTCCAAACAAAACAGTTTCTCGGGTGATATACCGCAAATCCGGGTGGCGACTCTTCAAACTCTTCAAACGGTATTTTCTCTTCGAACGCGGCGGAAAAACACCGAAAACAATCACCCTTTTTGTTTTTTTTTCCGGGCAGGTAGCCCACACAAACTAACTACTTAATACTCTTACAGTAAAAAAATACATGTTACATAACTTCAAGAAGAACCACATTTCATATATACAGACCAACACAAGGGGTAAAGGGACAGCCATCAGTGAGTTAAAACATGGGTGACTGCCCTTAACAGCCTAGGGCATACTTTCTTACATAGAGAGCAACAACAGTTCTTACAAGGAGTAACATTAGGTGACTTAAAGAGCAACTATTATATTTTCTGGAAAAACAAACTTCCATTGCAATGGCGACAATGGGGGTACAGAATAGTGGATCAAATGTTGGTATTAAACATAGTACATTTTTCTCCTGGGGGGAACTAATGGGCAAGTCTCAATATTGCCCCTTCTATTCCTCACTCATACAATGTGAAAAACCAAATTGCTTATAAACAAATTCACATGGATGGAATGAGAGAATAGAAAAGAGAGAAAACTGCAAACAAATTGAAACACCCAACCCAAAAAATTCCATACCAGATGCGTACGATTTTCCGTTTGGTCAAGGAGATCTTGCTTCTTCTTCCGTGGAATGGTAAGAGTATTGTACCATTGAGAGAGAGATGAAGTCAGAGAGGAAGAAGAGGTGAAGGAGAAGAGGTCGAGAGGAGGAAAGAAGTAGAACAAACCCTACCTCTTGTTGTTCGCTTCCAGTCGGACGTCCTGTTCAGAGCCGTGTGGGAATTGGAGGGAATTGAAGGGGGAACGATGGATGGGTGGGTGGGTTTGGGGTTTAGGGTTTTTTTTGATGAAGGGTATAACAGTCATTTTAGGTGGCCTCTCCATGTATTGGGAATTAATCTTTCTCTTTGTCATGTTTAGATGAATTCCGAAAAAAGTGTTCCATCATTTGGGCATTAGTTGCCCCTTTACCCACTGATATGCAATTCTCCCTTTCAATAAAAGATCTTCGCATATCATAATTAATACCCAAAACAGTTCCCACCTATTTAACTTTACAACAAGTCTCCAAGTCAAAAGAATATATAACTTTGGCACTCCGGCCCCAAATGGATCTTAAATGCTTGTACGAATAAACCATTAAGTTACAAACTCATCTTTACCAAAAGAAAGTCAATTACAAAAGATGATTAAGTAACTAAATTAAAGTTAGCTCCCAAAAAGGTCTTTTCACTTCCAAGCACGCAATTCATGTAAGTTACTGTCCAGCGTTTGAACCTGAAAAGAAAGATTAGGTTGAGCTACACTAGCCCAGTAGGAAAATCTTTACCAATTCTATGTGCAAACATGATGAAAGATGCAGAGAAAGAAAGCAAGAGGATACAACTTAATCAATGGATAACAATCAACTCGTGAGCATACCAACGTTCAACTTGATCTTTCTAAGTCACACTATTATCACAATATGCCACCTCATCCATGAGACACAAACAACTCTAACAATCCCGACACGACTATCACAAACCTCCACCAACTGTATTTCTACCCCTAGCGTTACAGTATAACATCCCGAGAGTTACCGTATTACCACCCATTGCGCTACAATGAACCCTAACAACTCGGACCATTGTATTACCACCCCTTGCGTTACGAGGTCCACTTGAGTCTCCGTATTACCACCCCTTGCGTTACGAGACTCCTTAAACCGACTTCCGACTCACACAAACTACTTTCGCACTCAAGATGCAAACCAAGACTCTCTTATGATCGCATTCATAAGTGAAACGCCACACGATATGCCAACAATGCTTCAACTATACCACAAACATTTCCAATAGCCAACCAATAGATAGGATGCATTTCAATACGATCTTAATCAAGTAAACTACTATTACTCCTACTGACGGAAGGTCAACGTAACAAGCACAAGGTCGTTCAATCATAGGAAATCAATTGAACATGATTGGGATAGGTTAGGAGATGTCCAAGAAGTGCTAGAAGTGCCCGGAGGTTGAAATAATCGAAGCAGGAACAGTGGAAGAAAAACTGTCCATAAGGCTGTGGCATCGATACAGCCAAAATGGCCGTATCGATACAGCAGGCAAATCAGAAATTTCAAAAGTCTCTGTTTTCTTATGGTATCGATACGGCAAAAAAGCCCGTATCGATACGGTGTGATTTCGAGCAGATTTTCTGCAGATTTTTGGAAATTCGACAACATCAACAATGACGACTATGGGCACAAACTTCACACCAAATCAACTTATTTGCACATAAAGAAGGGAAAGAAATCCCTACCTCGATTCAAGGAGCGAAACCCAAGAAACTAGAACGAGCCCTAGCTCCCAACTTTTGAAATCAACCGAGATCTTCTTCCCGAGCCTCACCCAATGCGATACGAGCCCGGGGTTGCGTAGAAAAGGTGAAATGAGGGTGGGTTCTTGGAATCTTTAAGGTATTTGGGTGAGTTTTATAAGAGAGAGCAAGAGAGAGAGGGAGAGACCGGTGTGAGTGAGAGAGAGAGAGAGAGAGATGGAGATAAATGATCTCCTACAATGCACACACACACCTTATATAGTCCCATATTTTTAAACTACACATCTACTCCCTCAATCTACTATTCTTTCACTTATGTCCTCAATTCAAAATATCCATCAAATAAACATATCATCCCAATTAACCACTTAATAAACATTGCAATAATTAAAGAAAATACGGGTCTCTACATAAAGAGCCGAGCCGAGCCACAAGCTGCTCAGCTCGATTCGTTTTTGAAAAGTTTTTTTTTTTTTTTGGGTTTTTGAAGGAAACTTTTGGAGTTGGCAATAATTAATTCTTTTTTTTTTATCTAGTCAATAGTCAATTCATTCGAATCATTTTTTACTGGATGCTAAAATTTCAACAGAATCTCCATTCGATTAAGTAATTTTAGTATACAGGGGTAATTTGGCCATTTTAGTATACAGGGGTAAGGCCATCCACAGTGGTATAATCAAAAGCTAATTGTTTTTAAAGTTAACAATGTTGGTGTAAAAAATAGCTCACAATGGTATAATCAAAGTTAGCAACATCTTTAGAAATAATCAAATTTTAGACTTTGGATAACCAAAACTAGCAACCTTTTTCAATAATCAAAATTTGTAGACCCCACATTTAATTGGTTCCAAATTTTTTTACACGGTTGTTTCAGCTTCATATTTTCTTCTCCGCCAACTGGTTTCAAATTTTTATACACGCTTGTTTCAGCTTTCAGCTTCATATTTTCTTCTTCACTTCTTCTCTTCACCCTATTTCTTCGATCATCTACAATTCAACCCATCGTTGCCGGATTAAGGTATTTTCCTCTTCTTTCCCGTTTCTATTTTATTCATTTTTCATTCCTCTCATGTGGTTGAGTACATGAAAAATCTTGCCTTCTTTTCTAAATTCAAGAACAAATTTGATTTTTTTTTTAAAGATTAAAAGAGTGGTGGATTTGTGATATTAGTTTGGTTAGATAGACTACAGAAATACGGAAAAAAAAAAAGAAGAAGAGTTTCAGTGTTGTTTTGATAGAGAACACTAGGAAGAACACCATATGTTCGATAAAATGCCTAAAACAGTAAAATGCCCAAGTTAGTCATCCCGAATTCTGAAATAGTCAAATTTCTAGAGATGAGTAATGTCAATTGTGTAAGTGGATTAACTGGAGCTTTTCCAGATTAGGTTTTCGTGTAGAGTAATTATGGACTATTGCGTAGGAGTATATTGTAGTCTGTATCACTTGATTTTGGTTTGATGTTGCATGACTTGATTTTGTGATTGACTAGAATACTGAATTCGCAGATACTCTTGTGATCCAATATAAGTCGTAAATGTCTTCCTACAACCACTTTGATTCATCATCCTCGTCCTCGTCCTCCTCTTCCTCTTCCTCTTCCTCTGACGATGGTGGGATTAAAGCCATATATAGAGGTGCTGCTATTGCGGCAAATGTATACGAGAGGCAGCGACAAAAAAAGAGGCCTCGTAGGGGTGGTTATATGCAATCACGACGATACATATATACCTCGTGATAGGATTGGGGCTGACAAAATTTTGAAGAGGGATTACTTTGCCGAGGGGTGCACATATACTGATGAAGCATTTCGTCGACGATTCCGGATGAAAAAATCACTCTTTATGAAGATCCATGATGCTGTTCTAGAGCACGATCCAGTGAACTTCCAGCAACGCCCAGATGCAGCTATAAAAATGGGACTATCTTCTCTACAAAAGGTCACAGCCGCGATCAGGATGTTGGCATATGGAATGGCAGCCGATCAATGTGATGAGTACCTCAAAGTTGCAGAGACCACCGCAACCAAAAGCATGAAAGATTTTTGCACTGCTGTCAATCAGATTTTCGCAGGTAAATACTTGAGAACTCCAACCAATGAGGACATTCAACACATTCTTGCAGAAAATGCTGCGAGAGGCTTTCCAGGCATGCTTGGAAGTTTGGATTGCATGCACTGGAAGTGGAAAAATTGCCCAAAAGGGTGGCACGGCAGTCACGTAAATGGGAAAATTGGAGCCCCCACACTCATCTTGGAGGCTGTTGCGACGCACAACCTTTGGATTTGGCATTGCTTTTTTGGGATGGCAGGAACAAACAATGACCTCAACGTTTTAGATAATTCTCATCTCTTCGATCGTATTGTGTCCGGCGAAGCTCCAGCATGCAATTTTGTTGTGAATGGGCATGCATACACAATGGGTTACTACCTCTCTGATGGCATATATCCAAAGTGGGCAACCCTAATCCAGACAATCAGTTAGCCTGTCATTGCAAAACATAAGCATTTTGCTCAAGTTCAAGAGGCGGTGAGAATGGATGTAGAGCGGGCATTTGGGGTTTTGCAAGCACGATTTGCAATTGTAAAGGGGTCGGTGCGCCTTTGGGATCGAGAAGAATGTGGTCTTATTATGAAGACTTGCATTATACTCCACAATATGATAGTGGAGAATGAAGAAGATCCTGAGGAGTGGGCACCCCCGAAGACGAAGCATGTGAATCTGTAGTTTACAATAGAGATGCTAACCTACTTCGAATCAATCGTATTAATCGCATTAAATCTATGACAAATGAGGTTACACATAGTCAACTGAAATTGGACCTCATTGAGCATTTGTGGAACCGCCGTGGAGATGGAGATCTGTGATTGTTGTTGTGAAATGGTTTTGAGAATTTTTTTTTTTTTTTTGCTGTTATTTCAAAGAAGTTTGGTGACATATGCATGGACCCCTTTATCTTAGAGGCCATTTTCTTAAGTTATTTTTTTCAGCTTTGAACATTTGTGATTGTTGCTACGAATTGGTTTTGAGCCTTTTTAGTTTTTGGGGTAAAGCATAATTTGCTTTCTATAATATAAACATTTTGTTTCCTGCATTGGTTCAGCAAACATAACATGTTCTAAAATGATGCGTGGATGCTGTTTATGTTCTGGATGCTGTTATTTTCTTGGATGTTGTTTATGGTATGGATTGCTACTTATTGAGGATCACTGTGTGAACTGATTTTAGGAACTGGAACTTTTGGCTCAGAATGAGCTTTTTGTTTGCAATCAACATAAACACCCCTCATTCACTACCAACGCACAACACTTGTTTCCATGGTTTTCCTTCTATTGAAGCAACAATGAAAGCAAAAGGCAGAAACTAGTAAGGCATTCAACCAAAATAGAATTAAAATGTCTCATTGCATAACAACTAAACCAAAACAGAATTAGAATGTCAAAGGCTTTCATGAGACCAATATCCTAGAGTATGAAATAGACAAAAGCAAAATAACTGAATTCAAACCAAGCCCCAATTAATAGTCAAAACCAAGAATGCTCCCGAAGGTCTCGGGGTCTTGCCATTTGTCTTATAGCGCTCAAGAATTATTGATTGTTGGAGCTTCCAATAAACTACTTGTTCAGGCGTGAGTCCCACTAGAGATTGACTCATCACTTTTCTTTCTTCATGCATTGCTTTTTGTTCAATTCTTCTCTTCTTGGCCTCCAGCTTCTCCTTCTCAAAACTCTTCTTGGCCTCCCACTTTTCCTTCTCGATCACTGTAGCATCTTTAAGTGTTTCATTGATGCTTTTCAAGTACAATGTTGACTCATCGTCCTTCCCTTCATTCTTTCTTTTTACTTTGGTTTTTTGTCTTCCTTCTGGGCGAATTTGGTTGTGTGCACCATTCTGAAAATCAGTCTCACCTAGGGGAGTTGAACTTGGTGGTGATGGAGTAGATAATGGTGGACTGCCCATGTCATCCAAACCAATGGCTTGACTTTGTGGGTTTGATGATTTTTTGGATGCCTTGGTTGTGTTTCGAATAAGAACATGGTTGTTCCACTTCGAACTATCCTTTAAAATCAGCCAACAATGCTCATACTTGAACTTATAAAATTGCACTGGTTTTGATTGTAGTGGCCTCTCAATCTCACCAAATTGTTGTTTAGCCTCATCAATCTACAAACGCAAGCAAATAGTTTCGCGAAAACATATTACTCAAGTTCGTCAATTTACCAAGAAAATCATGAAAACATTAGCAAAATTAGAGAATAATTTTTACTTACTATCATTTGATCGTTCCATCCACTATGATTCAATCGTTCGATCTTGTTGTAATGACCACAAAACTTCGAGACGTCATGCGAAATAATCTGCCATCGATTTTGCAACCCTTGAGAATTTCTCTCTGTGGTTCTACCTAGAATTTGATGAAAACATTCTAGAACCCGCATCCATAATTTTGTAGACCTTTGATCCCTTCCAACTACAGAATCTTTAGAAACATGCAACCAAGCTTTCACTAGCGCTTCATCTTCATCTTGCAAGTAATTTGTTTTCCTTGTTTTCTTCTGATTTTCTTCCATTTGGCTTTGGAATTGTGACTGTGATTCCATCGTTTGGGAAGGAGAGGTGCTCAAAAATTTTATTAAGAGAGAAGGAGAATGAGAGAGGAAGCCGTAAATCCTCTGATTTTCTCCTAAATAAAGGAGGAAATCGGTAGATTTTTGCCCCCCAAAAAAATTCGTAATTGGAGGGAAAGAAGTCACCAATTTTCCCCCCAAAATTAAGGGAGGGAATTAATATATTTTTGCTACAAAAAACGTAATGGAGGGAAGTGAATGGCGGGAAATCGAGGGGGGAGAGAGTGAAATTGTTGTAGGACCCTTATTTTGGTTATGGACTAAAAGTAACCATTGTGGACCTCAACATTGTTAAGTTTAACAACCTCTTAAATGAATAATCAAAAGCTGATGTGTCAACTTTTGGTTATTCATTTTTGATTATACCACTGTGGATGGCCTAATTTAATCATTTTAGTATATAGGGATATTATGGTAATTTTAGTATACAAAGGTAATTTGGTCATTTAAATGTATAGGGTAATATTGTCATTGTACTGTATATGGATATTTTAGTCATTTTAAATTTTAATATATATGTAATTGGGTTAATGGGCGGGTCATGTTTGATTTCAAATAAATGGGTTGGGTTGGGTATGAGTAATTGAGATCATAACTAATTGGGTCTAAATGGGTCAATGACCCATTACAGATCCAACATACTTATAACTTACCCAATTTGGCTCAAACCTGCTCATTTGACACCCTTAGGTTCTAGTAGTATCAAGTTGATCCACCCTATTTTAACCAATAAAAAGAAGAGTTTTGTTCACGCTCTTAAGTGGTGGGTGAACAAAACTCAACTCGATTCGGACCATAAGCACTACAGTTTACAAATGATTAAAATCATTACTCTTGGTTTTTTTTCCACTTGTGATTGTCACACCCTCGTTTTTTTAACTTAAAGGATAAAGATTTCCGATAAACAATACCTCGCAATAATACAGATAATACCCCAAAAGGTAGTTCATTCCCTTGATTGCAAGCTAAGTTCAAAGTTTCTGGTCAAGCTTGACGGTCCAAGTAACATAATAGAAAAGAAGGTTTAAGGTTTACAATCCTCTATGATCAGATGATAGTCATAATAGAAATTAATATTACATCCCCAAGGGTTTTACAAAATGATACTCAAGCAATTTCCGTAGTAGCTTTCAAAAGGGATGAAGTCAAAATGCACACCAAGCACTTCGTGTCACTATCTTCGGGTGTACCTGAAAGAATGATAGGGTTGAGCAAAACACGTGCCCAGTAGATGCTCAAACTATATGAAAATGAAATGAAACATGCACCATGAGAGGAGTGAATATTGACAGATACGCCCAAAGTGCGAATGATTACCAACGAGCTACGCGCTATAGTCAAAGGGTTTTAGACTTCACATAAGCGTCGCTAACCGTTTACTTTTCAGACTAGATATATCAATAAACTCACATCAATCCACATAAGTCTATAACCAGTCCTAAATCATCTTATTATTCTTCATACGACACTACGATCCTTCTCGTGTCCACGTTTATCCTCATCAAACCCCTTTATGACAAAACCTTTCCTCTCTTTTAATCAGTTGTTTCTCATCAATCATCACTTGGGTCACCTCGGGTCTATTTCCCTCGAGCGTAGGGTCACCCCGAGTCTATTCCCTTAATAATAATAATAATGACTTGGGTCACCTCGAGTCTATTTCCCTCGAGCGCAGGGTCACCCCGAGTCTATTCCCTCAATAATAATCACTTGGTCACCTCGGGTCTATTTCCCTCGAGCGTAGGGTCATCCCGAGTCTATTCCCTCAATAACGACCACTTGAGTCACCTTTCACACTTTTCATAATTGTCATCGTATCACAATTCACTTCGTCATCAATCATTATAAAACACTGCAATACTCTATCCATTTGTTTCTACGTTTGAACCTTTTAGGATGAGTTCCAAAAGAATTTGAAGATTTGATGTGTCGATCAAACAATCACAACTTAATCCTCCCAAACAGTTACTTCATAATATCGATTTCACTTCAAGCATTCTAAACGATCTAACGATCCACCACATGAATTACATTTCAAACGTTCCTAACTATTTACCATATCATGACTACATATAATAATTTGGTACACGCCCTTCCCTCGAAGTACACCACAATACTACACGCAATGTCCCAACCCATCACCACCGTATGACATACCTCTCGCTAGTTTTGACACCTAGACTTCATGAACCGAGCATCAAAGGAACATAAGGAACAACATGACGGATAATAAGAATACGAATTTCAATCTTACCCTTCGATTCACTAGACGGACACCCGTCTATCCCTTTCACACTCACCACAACAACTCTTATAACCTACAACGCCCCTAAATAACCTTGCTTTACATTCTATGTCTACAACGTTACTAGAATTTCGGTTATCGAGTATCTAAGGAAAGGAATCGAGTAATAAGACATTGAAGGACGAGCAATCAAGCTTAGAGATGGTTTAGAAGTGTTTTAGAGGTGTTAGAAGCGATTGAAAACTAAAACAGTGTAGTACGAAGTACAATAGCAAAAGCTGGAGATAAGCAATAAGTATCGATACCTTAACACAAAGGTATCGATACCATTTGGTCAAGACGGTCCCAGACGCAAGGGTATCGATAACAATGGCAAATGGTATCGTTAACAAGTGATTTTCTGGGTTTTGGAACACAAAGGTATCGATAACAAGGGCTAAGGTATCGATAACTAAAGCTGTCGAGCAGATTTTCTGCAGATTTTCATGGGTTTCTCAACAACAACAACATCAACAACCATAACCACGATCAATGGCAAGAATCAAGCTACAAGAAACAAGCCATAAACATATAATGAGAGTTAGAACTCCCCACTTCAAGATTGAAGAACGAAATCGAATGATTTTCCAAGCCCTAGCTCCAAATCTTGCAACCGGATGGAATACGCCTCCACCGAGCTCAAACCAACGAGGAACGAGCTCCACCATGCGAAGGAATGAAAGATTGAAGGATGTTTTATGTGGGTTTTGGGTTGAATGGGTGAAATTGTGAGAGAGGGGAGAGGGAGAGTGGGAGCCGAGAGAAGAGAGAGGGATCGGGAGAGTGAGAGGGAGTGAGATGGGGATTTTAATCCCCTACACCTCCACACATACACATTTATACCAGGACACACACACAAATCACACTTGCACTCCCTCCACTAACAATCCTTTCATATTAATCCCAAAATCAAATAAACTTAACAAATTTCATATTTCCCTTTAATTCCTAATATCGAATAAACCTTTTAATAATTTCTGAAATTACAAGTCCTTACACCCTTCCCTCCTTAAAGGAATTTCGTCCTCGAAATTTGCCAAGATCAATCCAACTACACCAAGTATCATCTAGATACGCAAAACCACAACAACTTACATTATGCAACGGTTCAATAATCATGAAAGCGCTACGCCAAGACTCACATCAGTCAACTAAAACAAATGAGGATATTACTCTGTAACTTTGTCCCCCCTTTTCCCACGTAAATCCGCACTAACAACATCGTCTTATCCCTCAAAACTTAACCACATAAATCTAGAATACGTATCGGTTTCTCACCATAGAACACATCGGCCTCTAACTCAAATTCGGATTCTTCCAGCACATGAAATGGATTCGATTCATACTTTCTCGACATCTATACAATGAGCGCATAATGAATACCTGAAAGTTTCGATGGCAAATTCAAACGGTACGAAATTTTCTAAACTTTCCTTTATCGCAAAATCCCTATATACGATTATCTATCCAAGCGCTATGACCTTGTCTATGAACATAACCCGATAATCCAATTGACTTTCCGAGACTTCCATTTAGAATGGGCGGTGATCAAGCGCCTCTTCCAAGTGGGTTTCATCGGTAGTCACCCGGCTATCCAAAACACACACCGTATCCGACACACAGCCTATCTTTTTAGCGGTGAACGCTTCCTTCCCATCCCAAGACGAGACCAAATCCAATGCGGTAACGCCTTACAAAATATGTTATTTCCCACTTCAAATGACAATGGGTGGCGGCGACAATTGACATTATCCTTTGGTCGGTCTTACGTAGTTAGCAATCTTCAACGAATTCCTTTGTCTGTTCAGTCATTCTCCCTCAAACTTCCAAAGTTTGTTAGCGAATAGATTCTATCGCACCCCTTAATATTAAGTCTGGCAAGCCTAGAATATGCTCCAATTCTTCTAAGAGCTGCACCAATTTCTCGCGCTAAGTTGGGTCAACCCAGGTAATAAGAACGGATTCGATTGTCGTCTCAAATGAAATGAGCAAACCCCAGAACTCGGTCAACGCCAACCAAGAATTTCAAGAATGACATTGAAGTATCCGGAATTCAAAGAACACTTGAAGTCTTTAGAATAATTTGACAACAAACTCAATGCACAAGTTAATGATACTCTGAGGAATCTTGAAACATACAATCATAACCTTACTGACGACGAACATGAAATAATGAAATAGATCCCTAGTAAACCAATTCATACAAGATTGAAAATTGGTCCAATATAAGATTTGAGCAATACTTTTAACAAGTTGAGACTGAACGTTACAGAACGAACCATCATATGCCTCCAAAGTTGAGGAACCACGATAGAGTAAAATGCCACTGAGAGTAGTTACAACCATTGAATTCGTATTGAACGGTGTCAATGAACAGATATCAATAAATATGTCACCGCGAGAGTTGACTCCAACAATGGAAATTCGAACCAACCAAATAGGTCTGGGTAGACAAACAGATATAAAACGGATACGAGTTCGAATCATATGACTTCATAGTCATGGGATCGAAATAAATGATAGCCTAACACAGGCAACGATGGTAACAAGGTCCAAATTATGATGGTGCCAACGAATTTATATATCATACGATACATGACCACAAATTGGGTTCAATAGGTTGAAGCTGCAAATTAAGTTCTCATATGGAATAATGGTTACGAGCAAATGACAAAAATGATTGGCGCATCAAGAAAATCTAAACTAGCCAATGAAAACTTATCTCAAGTAGGATGATGTCAAAATAAGACCTCGAATAGGGAATGGCAAACATTCGTCAAATTTAATAACCAAGTGTCATAGGATGCTTCGCCTCAAGGATTCGAGTATACCCTAGAAAAGCTAGGTACGGATTGCGTAACAGTCAACTCAAACATCAAAGATTTTATAGATTTTACGGAAGGCAAATTACGATAGAATTCTAACAAGGCTCAACTAGGCCAACGAATAAGGGTACTTAAAGAAACAATGCTTACAAAATCGCATTTGGAATACCACCTACTATCGTGAATACAACCAGTCTCTACTCAAATCATATCAATCATCACCACGCTTAAATTGAAGAAGTCAAAGACAACACTTCCATATGGAACGATTAACCCCTAATCTAGGCAAATATGTTCTATGGATATTTATCAACACGCGTGAACTAAGATTTCTTATTTTTGATTCCAAACATGAACAAGAATGGGATTCTCAATGAATGAAATGCTTTCGAATCAAAAGTATTGTAGCAAAAGTGTAGAATAACTAGGGAAAGATAATACCTCAAACAAGTAACGTTTCTGAAAGTTAGAGAGTAGGAGGAGGTGGTAGTTTAGCTGCGGAATTACATCTGTTGTTGTTTCAGTATACGCTTATCCTGTTGCACTGAGCTCAACTCACCATGCACTCCCGGTTTCTGAGGACAATTTCTCGCCATGTGGCCAGGTTCACAACAAGCATAACAAATCTTATTAAGCTGTGGAACTCCTTGTTTCCCAGATGAAGCAGATAGCCCAAGATGAATCTGATTCTGTGATAGCTGATTTAGTTCCTTTTGCCTTTTTCTCCCTTGACTTCCAATATCCCCTAGCAACGTACTCATTCTAACAGTCGGTTGCCTTTGTGCACTTTGGGGTTGCGGCTGACTAATGATTAGCCTAGTTCCCGGTTGCTGTACTAAACCCAACTCATCCTGCATTATCTTCCCCTGAGGACAGTTCCTCGCGACATGGTCAAACTCCCCACAAGTGAAACAAGATTTCTGACCCCTTTGACATTGAGAACGTATATGACCAGGCTGACCACATCGGTGGTGTAGACACCCCAATTTGGACCTATTAACTATCCTTAATTTGTGGCCTTGAGGCTCCCCGATGATGAAATTGGATTGAAACAAACCTCGAACCAATTGAAACTTTGCTTCTTGAAGGATTTGAAAAGGGAAATAAAAGGGTCAAAATCAATCTCAAGCGCTTGGGAGCAATCCAAAGCGCTCAAAACCATTTTCAAAGCTGTGGGCCTGGCTCACTCTCGAGCGCTCGAGAGTGCGCTCGAGAGTGACAGTCTCAAGCGCTCGGGACCACTCCCAAGCGCTCGGAACCGCCTTGCTGCCCAATGGATGATAAAGTTTTTCACTTTACATGTGGGAGGAAATTTCGGTCGCCTGGGCCAGATCTTACCTGCAGATACTCAACCTCAGGTGGCAGGCCATCTCATGATTGAGATTTTCCCCCCAATTGAAATTGATTTCATTTGATTTTATTTTCAAATGAAAACCATATGTTATTTTTCCTATAAGTACCCTCATTTGACCAAAGGGCCAGAGGAGGAAATCTTTGACTGAGAGATCCCCTCCACTTGTTCAAAAAAATGACTCTCATACTTCTCTTGCAAAAAACTTGATTTTCAAAGAGAAAGAAAAACTTGCAAGAATCAAAAAGATCAAAAATGTTGGGAGTCCAGATTTCTTTGGGCCTCTGACCTCCTACATTCTTCCTCTTCCCTTTTCCTCCACATCTCAAACTCACCCAAGAAGCAAGGTCTAATCAAAAGGTAGAAAATTTTCTACTCTTGGTTCAAATCAAAGGGCTGTTCTTCCTCTCTGAGGGAGGTGTCTTGGCCCATTCCAGTCCTCAATACTGGTATGTGGTTGAGGCACCTTAGTGTAAAAGTAAGAGCAAAGGGGTACAAAAAAAAGAGAAAACGTTTTTTTTTAAGATCACTGGGCACACTCTCGAGCGCTCGAGAGTACTTCTGAGCGCTCGAGAGTGCTTCCAGTCAATTTTTCCCTTTTTGTGGAACATTCTGGCATGAAAATGGGAATGATGAGGGGTGATTTTAAGTGAAATAGTCCTGTTAAGGCATGTTGTTATGAATGATCCTTCATTACGAAAACAGAAATCATTTTTACTCGAAACACGTACAGAAAGGGGTTCCTCAAGTCTTAAAAGGGAGTTCCTGGTTTCAAAAAGAGGGGTCAGGGGTATCAAAATGTCTAAATGGGTCTATCACTTGTTCAAAACTATTTTGGGGCATAGCTCACTTCCGAGCGCTCGGAACCGCTCTTAAGCGCTCGGGAGTGCTTGCAATGTTCTCACACTTCATTCTCTCCCCTGTATTACCATTTTTATGTCCTTGAATGTGCATGCATGTGCTCTTATTGCCCTCTTAGATTGCAGATTTGCTTTTTCGAAGGCAGAGGGGCATAACTCAGAAGGTTGGGGGTTCATCTCCAATCCGCCAAGCCGTCTGCCAAGCCCATGATACGTTTAAAATGATATCAGTTTCCTGTATTGGCATTGTATCATGTTTGTGGCTAACAAAATGTGCAGGTGCAGCATCGTCACTCCCAAGCGCTTGGGAGTACTCCCGAGCGCTCGGGAGTGAAACAAGTGGCAGTGACCAATTTTCTTCTGTTATGCATTTGTTCATCATTATTTCACCCTTTGCATGTACACTAGCACCAGCATACACTGCTTATCTCATATATCTGTGGATGCTTACTACTTGTTTAATGAAATAAAATCTTTTTGAAAAATCTCACAAACATTTAATAGAGACCGATTTTGTATCGGGCGAGAGGGGTGCCGTAAAACCCTTCCCCTCTCGTAATGTGGCTTCCAAACCCAAAACAATCTCTGGTTTTCAATTCAAATCAATCATTTTCAACCAAAACGGTTCCTTGGGTGGCGAACCATAAATCCGGGTGGCGACTCTTCAAAATTTTCAATTCGATTCAAAAATGGTGTTTTTCGGGCCGCCCCGATCCACCCGAGGCTGTGGTAGCCCACAGGTGGCACACAATCTGACGCTTAAGGGGAACTCCTAAAGCTTCTGAACGAGATGGTAGTTTTAAGCCCTGCTGGCCATGCATAGACTGATTTGATACCCTCGGTTTCTTGCTTCCTAAACTCTCAATGCTCTTGGAAGATGATCTCATGCTAATGGCTTGATGTCTAGCTTCCCCCACATTCACACCGTCCTGCGCACCCTCTAGGGTCTCAACACCTTTCACGCACTCAACAATCTCAGGAAACATTACCTCATCCCTAGTATACTGACTCGCCTCATCCTCTCCGCCTGCAATACGACCCTGACGATCACGATCCCCGATTTCACCCCACCTAACTCCACATCTCGAATACATCCTACTATAAAAGCATAAGAAAGAAAAATCATCAACGTTAATCACATCGCTATATAATGCAAGTCTCCGTCCTTTCCAGCATGGATAACAACACTATGCCACTCTATCGTATTATAAATGCAATGCCATATCGATGTACTAACCTATTCATGCAAGCACACATGTGGTTTTGTAAAAAGATGCAGCGATTTTTTTGAACCCATGAGACTAAAAGTCTCCCCACGGTCTCTAGGTGTTCTAAACCTATGCTTTGATACCAAGTTGTCACACCCTCGTTTTTTTAACTTAAAGGATAAAGATTTCCGATAAACAATACCTCGTAATAATACAGATAATACCCCAAAAGGTAGTTCATTCCCTTGATTGCAAGCTAAGTTCAAAGTTTCTAGTCAAGCTTGACGGTCCAAGTAACATAATAGAAAAGAAGGTTTAAGGTTTACAATCCTCTATGATCAAATGATAGTCATAATAGAAATTAATATTACATCCCCAAGGGTTTTACAAAATGATACTCAAGCAATTTCCGTAGTATCTTTCAAAAGGGATGAAGTCAAAATGCATGCCAAGCACTTCGTGTCACTATCTTCGGGTGTACCTGAAAGAATGATAGGGTTGAGCAAAACACGTGCCCAGTAGAGAGTTCTATGCTCAAACTATATGAAAATGAAATGAAACATGCACCATGAGAGGAGTGAATATTGACAGATACGCCCAAAGTGCGAATGATTACCAACGAGCTACGCGCTATAGTCAAAGTGTTCTAGACTTCACATAAGTGTCGCTAACCATTTACTTTTCAGACTAGATATACCAATAAACTCACATCAATCCACATAAGTCTATAACCAGTCCTAAATCATCTTATTATTCTTCATACGACACTACGATCCTTCTCGTGTCCACGTTTATCCTCATCAAACCCCTTTATGACAAAACCTTTCCTCTCTTTTAATCAGGTGTTTCTCATCAATCATCACTTGGGTCACCTCGGGTCTATTTCCCTCGAGCGTAGGGTCACCCCGAGTCTATTCCCTTAATAATAATAATAATAATAATAATGACTTGGGTCACCTCGGGTCTATTTCCCTCGAGCGCAAGGTCACCCCGAGTCTATTCCCTCAATAACGACCACTTGAGTCACCTTTCACACTTTTCATAATTGTCATCGTATCACAATTCACTTCGTCATCAATCATTATAAAACACCGTAATACTCTATCCATTTGTTTCTACGTTTGAACCTTTTAGGATGAGTTCCAAAAGAATTTGAAGATTTGATGTGTCGATCAAACAATCACAACTTAATCCTCCCAAACAGTTATTTCATAATATCGATTTCACTTCAAGCATTCTAAACGATCTAACGATCCACCACATGAATTACATTTCAAACGTTCCTAACTATTTACCATATCATGACCACATATAATAATTTGGTACATGCCCTTCCCTCGAAGTACACCACAATACTACACGCAATGTCCCAACCCATCACCACCGTACGACATACCTCTCGCTAGTTTTGACACCTAGACCTCATGAAACGAGCATCAAAGGAACATAAGGAACAACATGACGGATAATAAGAATACAAATTTCAATCTTACCCTTCGATTCACTAGACAGACACCCATCTATCCCTTTCACACTCACCACAACAACTCTTATAACCTACAACGCCCCTAAACAACCCTGCTTTACATTCTCTGTCTACAACGTTACTAGAATTTTGGTTATCAAGTATCTAAGGAAAGGAATCGAGTAATAAGACATTGAAGGATGAGCAATCAAGCTTAGAGATGGTTTAGAAGTGTTTTAGAGGTGTTAGAAGTGATTGAAAACTAAAATGGTGTAGTATGAAGTAAAATAGCAAAAGCTGGAGATAAGCAACAGGTATCGATACCTTAACACAAAGGTATCGATACCATTTGGTCAAGACGGTCCCAGACGCAAGGGTATCGATAACAATGGCAAATGGTATCGATAACAAGTGATTTTCTGGGTTTTGGAACACAAAGGTATCAATAACAAGGGCTAATGTATCGATAACAAAGGCTGTCGAGCAGATTTTATGCAGATTTTCATGGGTTTCTCAACAACAACAACATCAACAACCATAACCACGATCAATGGCAAGAATCAAGCTACAAGAAACAAGTCATAAACATATAATGAGAGTTAGAACTCCCCACCTCAAGATTGAAGAACGAAATCGAAAGATTTTCCAAGCCCTAGCTCCAAATCTTGCAACCGGATGGAATACGCCTCCACCGAGCTCAAACCAACGAGGAACGAGCTCCACCACGCGAAGGAATGAAAGATTGAAGGTTATTTTGTGTGGGTTTTGGGTTGAATGGGTGAAATTTTGAGAGAAGGGGAGAGGGAGAGTGGGAGCCAAGAGAAGAGAGAGGGATCGGGAGAGTGAGAGGGAGTGAGATGGAGATTTTAATCCCCTACACCTCCACACATACACATTTATACCAGGACACACACACAAATCACACTTGCACTCCCTCCACAAACAATCCTTTCATATTAATCCCAAAATCAAATAAACTTAACAAATTTCATATTTCCCTTTAATTCCTAATATCGAATAAACCTTTTAATAATTTCTGAAATTACGGGTCCTTACAGTGATTACCTCCGTGGGCGGTAAAAAAAGGAAAGTACAGTGTTAAATATTGGAGTAATTACTACTACATGTGGCGTCCAGCTGTGGTGCTCCCAAGCAGTTTGGGAGCACCATACTCCCATTGTTTCTGAACCGTTAGATGCTATGGGTTTAATCTCAGCCATTGGTAGAAAACTCCCCCTCTCTCTCATTTACCTCCTATCCCGGTTACTTTTTTTGACTGAAATTGAAAGCCCTAATTTTTCACCCCTCCTCCATCCTGCCTCTCTCTTCTCACGCCTCCACTGTTAGTCGAAAACTCCATAGCTCTCACCCCTCTCAAACGCAGCTCCACGCCTCCTCCAAAGCTCCCTAACGCAGACACTCAACGCTTTTCATCTCTTTCTCCTATGCTCCTCTGAACAAGGGTAGAAACCTCCACAACTCCTACACCTCCTGACCTCCATAGCCCTGAAACCAACGACGAGGTAACTCTCTCTGTCTCTCTCTCTGGATGTTGAATTTAACAGTTCAAAAAAGAGACCCATCGATTAATGGGTACACGGATAAATGATGTTGAGAAAGAGTTTACCCTTTTTGTCCTTTCAAACAGGATTTAAAACAAAGAAAATGCTGTTGAGAGAAAGTAGGGGATTCGCCAATGTACGGGATTTAAAACAAAAGACAATGATGATGATTTCAAGGTTGCATTTGTATTGTTTATTATGGGGGTTGTTCTATGTCCAACATCGGAGTGGTAATTTGTTGTATGACTGCATTGATTTGGACAAAAGCAGGTGCACGCTTTTTGCTTAAGCCAACCATATGAAGCCCTTCCGTTTAAGTTCAGTTTCAGTTCGACTAAGGAAGTTTTTTTTCCCTCTTTGGATTTTCTTCATTAGTGCCATCGTTAAAGTTCAACTAAGGGAGGTTTTTTTCCCAGTTTGGATTTTCTCCATCAGTGCCATTGGTTTTTATTCAAGTTGTTATCATCAAAGTTCAAGTTGTTTTGGTCTTGCTTTTTGGTTTATTGTCTAATTTACTTTTAGCTTTCAGGGCTCCAGTCATTCATCATCAGCACTTGTCCCAGCAATCCAACTGGTATTGAATAACCTTCTTGGAAACATTGGAGTATTCTTCTTGTTCGGTGTCCAATACGTTGTCACAATTGACAATGCATCCAAGTCGCTAATAGGTGGGCCAAATCCTTGCCAATAGTTTTGTGGGTGCTTAAAACCTTTCCATGGGTTATGGGTTGGCACCATGAACCGGGTTTTTTCAGCAGGGGCAAGTGCAGGGAAGGCATTGAGCCCATACAAGTTTGCCAAGCAGTTGACAAACCCATCGCGATTTGGACGAAGGGTCAAGTGCAAGTATTTGGAGGGAAAATGCCATCTATTTATGTATCGTTCTTTTCATAGGGTGAACGCTATTGTTTTTACGTACTTTTTATTAGAGGAAAAAAAATATGAGTTCGTGCGTGATGCACAGGTTTTTTCTTAGAACTAGCTAAATGGTTGGGTTGAAGCTATCAGAATCAGGAGGGTTGTCATTTTTCAGCTCTTGGAGATGCCTTGTAATTGTCTGCACCAACATCCTATTGTTCTCCACTAATTGACTATTAGCTGCACTTTTGGAGTTGCTTCTTGCTTTACCAGCGGCTGTAGCTCTTCCATTGCTTTTTTCGGCAGGTGGAGCGATGTGATTCCCTCTAACAGCACTGTTGGATTTGTGTTTTCTTGGACACTAATATCCGAAAGGCTCAACAAAAATACCGTGACACTAGAAGGATAATTTGATGACAATTGTAGTTCTTTTTTATTACAAATGTAGTTAAAATTCAGTTATGGAGACAAACAATGATATGACAAATGCTTCCTTTTTGTGAGCTTGATGATATAGCAAAATTCAATCATGTTATAAACTTGATGAATGTGATGTGCCTTGGTGGCTCTTGTTGTAAACTTGATATGGCAAATGCTACCTTTTTGTAAACTTGGTGCCTTTTGGTGTTTGATAAATGGTGACATTGGTTAGTATCTTTGTGGTGTTGTTTGGTGTGCCATGAACATGTTGTACCATTTCAGAAATCTGGGCATACTTCCCATTTCTATAGTAATACTTACCATATAAACAGGGTGTGCTTACTAAAATATGGGCATGCTTACTATTTCAATAGCCACACTTATAGAAATCTGGACATACTTCTCATTTCTATAGTAATACTTACCATATAAATAGGGTGTGCTTACTAAAATATGGGCATACTTAGCATTTCAATAACCATACTCACTGCCTTATCACGACTACAAATAAGTTCTTATCTAGATCATTGACTTAGTTTTACTGAATTAAAATATTACAATAAACTTTTTGTCCCTACTCATTTCCTTAATACAAACAAAGGTTACATTTATCCTTCACAATCCTTGTCCGAAATCATCTTTCCATCCTCCAAAGTTACTACCATGGAACTGGGCTTGAACACTCTCGGAATTTCTTGACTAGTTAACAGTCTACAAGGTTAAAGTTTGAAAATTAGTGAATGGACAATTACATAATAGTCTATCAACTAACAGCAGGACATCCAACACTAGTAAGTGTCTGTGGCCCTTTTTGTCACGACCTGAATTTTCAACATAAAGTAAATAACGTTTTATAATAAAAGGACCTCGCTTGCCATCGTATTCCAAAAATAATATCCCACCTGTTTGAATTACAAACAAGTCCCTGTCACGCCCTCGATTTTTAACAAAAATCATAATATATTTTCTAGAAACAATAGTCTTTCTCTCAACTATACTTACCCTTAATTGTCATGCCAAACCAAATAACGAATCAAAATCTCTTCCTTTTTTTTTGAAACACATAGTCTCCCCAACGTTTACAATTAAAAGGGGTTTCATAATAATCAAGGAGAGGAGTTTATACATAGCTTTACATATTATCTAATCAAAAGGTACAACCTTCAATTGCACGTATAGTACACTACATGAATTAAACTTGATGATAAACAACTCCTTAATGATTCCAATGAAGCTCTCAAAAGACGTCTCAATGTGCACTCCATGCAATCCAAGCTAAGTGCCACGACGGGTACCTGAAAGGATAGGTTGAGCTACACTAGCTCGTAGAGATATCCATACCTAAATTATATGCAGATATGAAGGCAGATACCAAAAAAAAGATATTTTTCCAAAGATAGATTTGTTTTGTCAAAGGGTGGAACACAAAATACCATACTCATGTTAGAAAAATATTTAACTCCATTTCTCACTGACACTCTCAGCTACACACGTACACGCACCCACTTCTATCTTAAATAAACTCAGGCTGTCATTACCAAACCCAGAACATACTTCTACGTTTTCATTCCAGTGACTAAGAGACAACTCCGAATTCTTTAACCGAGTTTACCATTATAAGTTTAATCTACAATACCAACGTAACTCTTTCACAATAGATATTATGACATCTACGGCATCAAATTGACATGTCTCCATACCAAATAAATTTCCACACCAATCCCAATTCATCAAGCCACTATAATTCAAGAATTCTATAAGAAGGAAGAAAGCAAGCATCGACACTTCAAACCATCCAAGACACCAACTCAGGTTAAAAGTTCATAGTTTCTCACATCAGTGTTCCGTTCTATCTAAATTTCACATTCAAAATCAACATATCACTACTCACAACCTTCTGTATTACCACCCCTTGCGTCACAGTAAACATCACCCAATGGTTGGATTTCGGCATTCCCACCCCTTGCGTTGCCGTCTGCATTACCACCCCTTGCGTTGCAGTACTTTCCCAGTACAACCCTTGGACTACAATCGATTAATCTCATCAATCAGATAACATCAAACACTTTTTCCCAATCCCGATGTACAGCAAAACACACCGATCAAACCAACTCAAAGATTAACTATGCATAAATAATATCATCTTCACGTTTATAACAATAAGAACACCCAAGTCCAACTCTTTTATGTTGTAAATCTACCACATATCTTCCTCAATCAAATAACATTAACATCAAAGCATTCGCTTGCATATTGACACCTCAATACACGTGACACTTTAATCACGCTAGACATTGAGAAGCTCCCACACACACATATTCACACACCTTTTTACTTAGATTCTAGGCTTACCATTGCCAATATCATTTTCTGTTATCACGTTTCTATCTTTAAAGACTTGGATACACCTTAGGTTCTCGAACGACCACTTTCTCTTTACCGATTCATTTACTAAAACATACCCCTTTAACAAAAAATCAACCTTTCACATCTCTTAAATTAAACCCACATACCAAAACACGCATACTAACCAACCCTTGGATACAGCACATAAATAGGAAAAACTATTTATCTTTCTCTAAGTGTCAAACAACATCAATGTCAATACACCAATAATGCATATCCCTTATACACCACAAGTTCTCTTTAATCCAACACATAATCATCTAGATCAGTCTATCGTATCCCCACCAGTCAAATTGGCAAAGTTAATCACTCACATTAGACTATATCCAATTAAACAACGTGAATTCAAGGACGACACTTAAACCATTGAAAAGTATACTTCTTTTTCTTCGGCCCCTAGGTCATCCATCAAAATGGAGTTCTGGTAACCTTACTACGGCCTCGCGATTATAGCTCAACGTAACGGTGAAATTGGTACAAGGCAGAATTTGGGTCAACTTTGGATGCAAATCTGTTATCGTTCGGACATACCCATGATGCATGGGATGCATCGTTGGAAAGCTATATGTGTCTAGTTTCTAACAAAACAAACGGTGGATCATTTCGAGTCCCCAGCTAGGAGTTATGGCCATTTTACCCAAGTCCGCCGGTGCTGTCAGATTCTACGCGGGAATAAGTACAAATTGATTGAAAAATCATAACTCTTTCATCTTAAACCCAAAAATAGTGAAACCAACGCCAAAAGTTGCACCACGACAAGCCCTACACTCAGTAAAAATCCCAGGTCTAGGAATGAGAGGAATTTAACCCAACAATCAAGCGAATAACAGATTCGCAACCATTTTCGCACCAATCAACCAACCTTACTTTAGAAATTCACCAAAAATTGTATACTTAACCAAATTACTTGATTCCAACTCCAATCTCTTCTTAACTTAAATATTTAACTCCTGTAACAGACCCAAAGCCACCCAAGTAGTTCAGCATGCCCAGAAAGTTAAAAGAAGACAGCCACGCACAGTCTCGCATACACCGGTGACAGTCGGTATTCAAAAATTCATAACTAATTGTGTGATTATTGGTTTTGCATGATTTTGGTACCGAAATCTTCGTATTGAAATGTACTTTAACAGTTATGAAGACACCAAAAATTGAATCTTATCAGAAGGACCTCAAAAGGACGAATTACTAGCACCCACGAAATTTTCAGCATTCACTATATTTATTCAAGACTCCAAACAGATTATCAAGCTTGATTCTTGTATAACAAACCAACACATAAATATATAAAGAAGGTAAGAGATCCCTACCTCGAAGGTTAGAAGCAAGCCCAAACATGGAGTAAACCTCAAAGTGCTCCGATCATGATTCTTCTTGGATCAATAGGAAGATCTCGTCGTGTAGAACAACTTTAACACTTGGAATTTTTTCAAAAATCTCAATCGTAGTAGATGAAATCAAAGAGAGAAGGTGAGAGAGGTGAGAGCCGAGAGAGAGATAGACGCAGGAAAAGAAGAAAAGAAAGGGAAAAAAAATTGAATCTCCTGCTTCTGATTTTTTTGTTATATAGGGTTTATCACACTCATACCCTTAAGCTTCTAAAGTATCACATTAAATACCACAATCAATATTCTATTTCACAAGGACCCCACATTCATTCATTTTTTTCACATTTATATAACTCAAACACATATCAAATATTAACATTTTAAATAATTTAATTATGGGTCTCTACACTTTTATTCAATCTTCTCTTTCCAAGTGTTTAGTGTCTCTATATTCTTCTTTTGAGCATACCCACTTCCTCGACTTCACGATACCATCCTTGTGCATATTATAGTTCCAAATACTAAAGCCGTTCACTTTGGCATATGCATTATAGAATGTTTCTCCATCTTCTGTCAAATGTCATTTGATAGACTTCTTCTTCCGTTAATTCATATAACCGTTTTTCATCATTTCGGTCATCATTGCTAGAGTCGTCCAAAATGTCAATCACTACATTCTTCTCATTTCCCCGAACATTGTCATCCATTTCTCAAATCTGATCGAGGCAAAACGTGATCAGTTTGCATGGTAAAACTGGTTTAAGCATATAGTTGTTTTGCCCTTATTTCATAGTAAGTATTGTCAACCACATGGTAAGCGTTATCAACGAATATTAGTCCATCGTAAAAACTCAATTTTTGTGGTATCTCTAGCCTTATGCTTTGGCAAGTAAGCCTTATTCTATAGTAAGTATGACATTAATGACGGGTGGGTATACATTTATGTATCATTATTAATGTCATATTACCTACCACATTAAATTTTATTTGGATTTACTTGTATTACTTTTATGATAAATTAAATAAGGGAAATGATAATGCCAAAACTCTAGTACACAAAAAGCTTGTATCATAGGCAATGTACAAGACTTTTACCCATTGGAGTTTTGGCACCAACAAAAACAGTTTTGGCATTATCACTACCTTTAAATAAAAGCATTTATATTAATAAAATTTCTTTTAAAAAAGAATCAAATAAATGAGATATTTCAATTTACTGATTGATTAGTGGTTACTCCTACATTGGCCAAGGGATCAATGTTAACCACAAACACTGTTACTCCTTCATTTGCTAAGTGGTCAATGTTAACCATCAAATAACCATTTTTGAAATTTGTTAATTGTGTAATTTGAAGGATTGAAATAGATAAGTCTGTGGTTAAGCAATTAAACAAATTAGTTAGCCACTTTAGCCAATTGTAATAATCTTCACTAATCACTATCAATCAACATCATTGTTAACTATCACATCTGCCAAATATGATCTTAATCGATTCAAATCGTCTGATCAATTGGCTAAACATATAATCAGATCAATCAATTACAAATGAATCAATCCTCGTTGATTGATCGCTGTCAAGTATATTAGTATCAACACTATTAGTTATTAGATTTGAAAATTATATCATATTAATCACTATAAACTATATTAATGAAATTAAATAGCCTAAGTTCATTAAATATTATCATAAATTCAATTGAGAATCCTACAAAATTATTCAATAGCTATTAAGCAAAAATACATTTATTGTTCAATTTTGTTGTAACAATCAATTTGTAGCGTTATTTTATAATATATATTAACTAAATTTGTAAGCTATCAAAATATTAAATGAATATCTTATTTTTTCCATAATATTTAAAAGTAAGTTACTTAAATATATCTATAATAAATGATTATTTAAAAATAAATTAATTAAATACATTTATTATGTCATTTGGAAATTATGGAAAATATTTGTCAAATTTTATGTTTTCAGATAATTCTTCTAATTATATTTTCATAACAAATTAAAATTTTAAGCTAGATTTATAAACGAACACCATTTTTTAAGTTTTTCACTACCCAATTCTTAGCAAAAAGGCAAAATTAATGGTGTATATAGCTTAAAGTGGTGTGACTATATAAGTCTCCAAATTTTTCCGCCAAAAAATAGGGTACTTGTAGACACCCCAATTTGGCCTAACAATTATTTCAAGTCCCACCTTGGGACAATCCCGATGATGAAACGGATACAGTGATTGCTGATTGCTTCCTTGAGGACCTTAGGATTTTCGGTGAGAACTTTGAACCACTTAGAGGACCCAATTCAAAGCCATACAGCCTTTCAGACAGAAATACAGAAGCCTAGGAGAATCCATCTGACGGCCGTAACATCGATCTAACGGCCATAACATCAATTCCTCACCCGAGCAACCTGTTGCCTGCAAAATCTCCCTGAGAGATCAATTCCTCGGCCGCAAGATCTATCCTTCGGCCGAGATATCCATTCCACGGCCGCGACATCCTTTGCTCGGCCGCCAGATCGACCTTTTTCCAGACTCTGGAACGTTCTGTCAGACGTTTGGTTTGATCCAACTACACTACCTTCCCGATGCGTTCGGGCTACGCTCAGAGATTACGACGTAGAGTTAGAGATGCATTGCAATTGCAATTGCCATCTCATGATTTGATTGGCCGGAGTGAGTCACCCCTATGCCTATATAAAGGAGCCTTTGGGCTCCGAAATAAACACGAAATTGATACACTTCCACACTCTTTCAAGCCTCAAAGCTCTGCCAAAATACTCTCTCAATCCCATACTTCAAAAGCCCTAACCTCCCGAAGGCAGCCGTCAATCCGGCGATCAAACCCCGAAGTTCAAACCCTAACCCTAGGGTTCTCGATCGAGCAATCAGTCAATCACGCCCAATCCAAAGCAATCAAGCAACTGAGGGATCAAGGTGGTGAGGCCCAACGGCCTCTGGTTTGTCTTAATTTACTGTATCTTTGACTAACCGTAGCATTTTGATTATCCGTTAATCTTTCTGTCTGGTGTGAGGAAGAACACCGACCGGGGCTTCGATCCCTCGGCCGGTACATCAAACCAGTGTGATTACTCGGCCGTGACATCCATTCACCGGCCGAGTAATCGATCTCCTGGGACAGTTTATTTGCTTTCTTTGCTTTCTAATGCATGCTTATTTATCACACTGGCTCACCTTACTTACTGTTTAAAGGAATAAATAAACAGACTTTGTGTTGGAATTAAACAAAGCATCTACACGTCTTATGTTGAATGATTATGGGCCAGTCTCACGACTGGGCAGAGAGGGGTGCCTAACACCTTCCCCTCACTGTATTTTTGGCTCCCGTACCCAGAATCTCTATCTGTTTTCCCAGTTTTAATAAACTGCCAGTTTTAATAAACTGGGTGGCGACTCTGTTTTGATGATAACCGCTACCATGTGGCGATGTTCCTAGCCATGGGAATGTCCATGATTTTGGTTTACGAAGCAAGCAACCAACCGAGCAAACAAACGTGATCAATCTGTATGGCGATGCTCCGTTTGGGAGGTGTCTACAGTTTTTGGCGACTCTGCTGGGGATGTGAGAGCCATAACCAGAAAGTTCAACATAAGACTAATACATGCCTTGTTTAATTCATCTATCATATGCATCGAGCGGGCAACCCGTTGAGTTCACCTGATATCCCGGCATGACACGGGCTATGTTGGGGGTTCTAACAAACTCCACAGTCACTCGTACCTAGTGGTATATCAAAAAGGGAATCACCCAATCACCGCCTATGATGGGCTGGTGAGAGGATTGGTGCCCTTTGACAACGGAGCACCCTGAGACTACCAAAACCTTGCATGTTTTAGAAAGCCATAAAACTTATCAAACTAAGACAGGAACCTACAGGCTAGGAACCTACTTGCATTTTTACTTCCAAGTTCTTCCTCACACCTTGTATCATTTGTTGTTGTAACATCTCTTTCTGTGCAGAAGGGTTAGGGCTTGAACTAAAAGCCCTAACCCTAAGTCTTTATAGCCGAGCACTAATGGCATTGCCTGCAAGGTATATTCTTGGTAAAAAGCATCATTGCTTACTTAACACTCTCGCTTTACTTACAGCACTGCGAAGCATGGATTTCTAGAACGAAATCAAACACTGGCTGCCCCGCCGGCAATTGAACTAGAGGTTGCTCTAGCAATCTTTGCCTTGCAAGGCTAAAGGAAAGAGGGAGTGTAAAGTAGTAGAGCAGGTTATGGATGATTGTATGCAAAGTCAAGGATATTATGGATAGAACTTGCAATACTTATTTCTCCATTGGTGATTCAGCATGACAAGTGCAGGACTTTGGTTCCTATTTTCAAATCAACCTAGCAACCCATCTTTCAAAATTCAAAATTTTGAGCATACTTACCTCAATGAGCTGGTAAAATTTAGGAGGTTGTCAATGTGCTAGCAAATGATCAAGTGGATTTCAATTACCTCAATCACATTTTGAGAAAGAATCTTCCTTAACCAAGAATTGAAAGAACTTTCAAAACTTTTTGCAATGCCTAGTCTAATGATAAGTTTTTCTGAAACATTCAAATAGCCGCTAGCACAGCGATGGACTCCGAGTCTATTTTCTGTTGTAGTCATATGCTCAACCTTTTCGGTTTGTCTCATAATATGGATTGGCTTGGAAGTGGGATCTTAAGTTGCAGCAAAGAGTCTTAAGAATCATCCATATCAAAAAATGGCTGGCTATCTATAGTATCCGATAAACTCATGCATACAAACGAATTGCAATGCATGACTCATCCATAATCTGTGTAAGTAGCTGTGGTGCTATATATATATATACATATCATTTTGATTGCCTCTTTCTAACTATGCAGGGGCCAAACCAAAAGAGGAGTCCATCCTCCTCATTTCCTTTATTTGTTCATCGCATGTCATTTGGTTGCACCACCACTAAGGGCAGTTTGCATATTAGAAAATGCGCCGCATGGACAATTAGTTTTGGATATCTCAACTTGAGCATGATTAGGTTTCTCCTTCTCTTAGATTTGGAGTTTGATCTCAGACATGATGGTAATGACTGACGAAAAATTGAGGTTTTGATCCAACCAAGTTTTAAGCAATGGCAGCCATGTCCATCACGTCTTGGCTTAGATTTTTCATACCTAGCTAACTTTCACCGCCATTTTGGCCTATGTTTTGCTTCTCTTGAAAAATTGATATCATTTTGCTCATCATGGTTTCTGGCCAATTGTCACACTCAGCATGAAATGTGGGTCTTAAATTCAAGTCTCCTCAAATATGAACTACGAATGGCCTGATTCTCTGTTGGGATACGTAGGCACCTTTTGGTCGGCCACAAATTTGAAAATGTTCCCTCCTGTGCTAGTTCGCTGCTATAGAATGCTCATGATAATATTGAGTATTGAAAACAATCCTTAGGGATTTCAAAGTAATCTCATGGCATCTTTTGGAACACATCATAATCACTTGAATTGTCAAAAGCGCAAAATGAGTTTTTCAAAGCTATGACCCGCATCATTTCTGTTGAGTTAAGAAGGAGTCGACACATCTCTGCACCCTCACAGAGATCACTTGTAAGCAAAACATGCTATTGAAGATGAAGAAGGAGAAAGAAGAAAAGAGAGGAAAAATACAGAGAAAAGAAAAAAAATGATGAGCTCGCTAGATTGAAAACCCGTAAGGGCGGTCTAGGCAAAAGTTAGAGCATGAACAAAGTGAGAAATTAGCCGTGTCTCCATGCATCTACTATGTGTCTCAAAAGATTGTCCTCAATCTTAGAAAATCCACTTGGTTAAACCTCGAAGCCCCTAATTTCTTGGTTAGGATCCTTTCCACTTTGTCGTGTGTTTCAAGATGAAGAAAGGCATTCATTTCTCTATCCCAAACACTTATCCCTTGCTAGCCACATCGAGCCTCTGGATAATTTCTTTGAACAGCCTGCTAGGCAGCCATCCCCTACACTGGGGCAAACACAAAAAAATACAAGGAGAGAGGAAAGAAAAATCAATGAGAGAACGAGTGCCCTGTCATACAAGGGGCACTTTGAAGGAAACATTTCTTCCAATACATACAAAGGACATTTTTGAAGAAACCAACTCTTTCACACAAAGTGAGGCAAGAGACAACAAGAGTTGATAAAAATGTTGAAAATGGCTGCTAGCTTTTAAAACCCAAGCGTGAGTAGAAATTAGGTTTGAGCCTTTACATCCGCTTCTTTTTTTTCAAGCCAAAACCCCAAGCCTACATTATGGTCCATAATAAAGTCCTCTCAGATTGGGGAACACGACTTAGTAGCAAGGTCCTAGACACTAGGGGCATGTAAGGACCCGTATTTTTCGAAAATTATTTAAAGGTCTATTAATATTAGAAAGTGAGGAAAATGTAAAATTCGTGGAGTTATTTGATTTGGGGTTCGAATGGTAGAATCGAAAGTTGGAGGGAGTGCTTGTGTAAATTAGTGGGTGTGTGGGTATATATAGAGAGGTGTGAGTGTAGGGGATAAAATAATCCCAAGCCTTCTCTCTCTCTCCTCCCGTCCGGTTCTCCCTCTCTCGGCTCCTCTCCCTCTCTCATGCTCCTCCACCAAAATTCAACCTCCAAACTCAAAACCCAATAGCAATCAACCTCCAATCCTTCTTCTACGCGTGTTTTGGGGCTCGTGCTTCGTTGGCTAGGGCTCGGATGAGGTGTATTGCTCTCGGTGTCAATTTTGGAGTCTAGGGCTCGGAGAATCTCGTGTGTTCGACTTTGATAATCGAGGTAGGGATTTCTTGCGCTTGATATATGTTTACGTGTTGGGTTAGTGCCTTGATCATGTTTTAGATTGTTGATTGATGTTGTAGTTGAAACTTCAAAAATCTGCAGAAAATCTGCTCGAAAGCATCCTGTATCGATACGGCCTAAAACCCGTATCGATACAACACTCTTTGATCTGCCTCGAAGCCTATCCGTATCAATACGGATTTTGCCCGTATCGATACGGTGAGCTTATTTACAGTTTTCACTGTTTTGTTCCGAAACCCATTGTTTTGACCCCTGATCACTTCCAACACCTCTAAAACGTCTTTAGACCATTTCTAAACTCGATTGTTCGATCTCTATTGACTCATTAGTGTTTTCGTTCTCGGGGCACTCGTAAGACGTAACGTTAGTATCATTGTCAACGGGGGATGTATCGTAAGACCGTATAAGGAAGTCATGGGTTATGTGAGGCTCGTGGTGAGTGTGAATGGATAGATGGGTGTTGTCTAGTGGTTTGAAAGGTAGGTTCAAAATCCATATTCTCAAGAATTGTTTTGTTGTTTCCCGTTAGTTCCTTTGGTACTCGTTCCATGAGGTTTAGGTGTCGGTGTTAGTGAGGGGTATGTCATAGGATGGTGACGGGTTCGTACGTTACTTGGGGTATAATTAAAGGAAATGGCGTGTATTATTTTATTAGTCGAAGAGGTGTTATGGTTGACGATTTGGAACGTTTGAAATGTAACCAATGTGGTGGATTGGTAGATTATTTAGGATGCTTAAAGTGAAACCGAGGTTGTGAAGAATTGTTTGGGATGATATTATAACCTGAGTCCTCTTGACTCGTCCAATGAGGTTTAAGCGTAGAAAGCAAATGAGTAGAGTATTGTGGGATTATACGTATAGGCTCAATACGTTATGTAGGATGCGGATTTGTAAACTAATGAAAAGACACGAGCATGTACGTCTGTAGAGTTAGGTAATGACCGATAGATTGATGATGAGATTGATTATGAGATGTTGACGATAATGAAAGTGTGAGAGGTGACCCAAGGGGTCGTTATTGAGGGAATAGACTCGGGGTGACCCTACGCTCGAGGGGATAGACCCGAGGTGACCCAACTGATTATTATGATAAGTGAGGGAATAGACTCGGGGTGACCCTGCGCTCGAGGGAAATAGACCCGAGGTGACCCTAACGTTCATTGATGGGAAAAATCTGACGAAAAGAAAGGAAAGGAAAGATGATCCTTTAACAAGAAACGGGGTTTGGTGATGAAATGATAAACGCGAAAGATTGTGAAATGAGAACGAATGTAGAGATGGATGTGAAGTGAAGTATCAATTGATACACTAAAGATTGGTTAAACGTGTTTGATGTGGGAACGTTAGTGACATTTGTATGGTGTGCGAAGTGATAGGCATAGTATATAGAATTGTCTAGAACCCTTTGGTCACAGGGAGTTGCTCGTTGGTAGCCATGTAAACTTTGGGTATATCAGTCTTTTCTCACTCACTCTTGGTGCATAACTTGGCATGTTTTCCTATAACTTGTGTATAGATTTCTCTACTGGGCTAGTGTAGCTCAACCTATCATTTTCAGGTTTATTGCAGGTCACTGTCATGGAATGCTTGGAGTGCATGCTGATGTTGTTGTTGTTCAAAACTATTTTCGGAAGCTTTTGGCTATCTTTGTAAACTAAACTGCGTTGTATTGTATTTTCTATTGTGAAATTCTGTAATTATTGGACAGGTTTATGGAATTGGGAACTAAACTATCTTTTGGGTTATTTATCGTAATCCTGGTGAGGATTTTGATTATCAAATGTTATTATTGTTTATGTTGGAAATCGAGGGCGTGACAGGGCATCACCAATGTGGGACTTAACACGAAGGGCAAGAATCTTGGAATTTGCATCTTCTTAGCAAATCACACAACGTGGAGAGTAACGTGGGACAAGGGACATGGCTATGTTCCCCTTTATGCACTTCTCTCATATGGGTCTCAATAGGCGCCTATCAATCCAACTTAAGTCAGTCAGATCAAGCTCGAAGCAACAAACTCACCTAATTGGCTAAGGACATGGGTTTGCAAAATAATTATGCGTCCTTTGATGATTGAATGACGTGAGTGTGGAACATATAGATGAAATGATATGATTTTGAAAATCCTTAAGGAAAAACTTTCAAAATTGATCTTATCTCAAACAATCTTGACACAGCAAATACAAGCACAGTCACTTTTTGCAAATCTCTGAGGAAATAATATGGGTCTCTCATTTCATGAGGAGTGTAGCAATATGGTCCCTTGACCAAACAATGTTTTCAGTAGTGCCGCTAAGGCATTGCGGTCTTTCAAACACCTGGCTAGTAAATAAGTCACTATTGGTCTCCCCAAATCAAGGGGAAGCATTTGATCAAATACGCAGAAGTTGAGATGTCCAGAATACATTGCGAATTTACATGCATATCGCTATCACCCTGTCTTTTGCACCAACCTCTTGTCATGATTGCACAAGCTAACTCCAAATATGAGGTGTTTCTTATGATCAAACAAGGCAGAATCATCAAGGCATCATAGCCATCGTCTTTATGCAAAGAGTGAAGGGCAACAAAGGAATACACTGTAAAGTCTACCTCCCTGTCAACACGCTTGGCCTTCAAAAAGAAGAAAGCTCAGCCTGAGGGGCATCAACTCTTTTGTGGAATGTTGTCACACAACATTGTCGAGAGCACGCCAAGATCTCTTCCAATCAACAAGAGAAGCATTGCATTCATGTTCATTGTCGCATATATCGCATATCTCTGTACTAGGGGCAATTAGGTTGTCATTGTCATGCACAATTAAGCTAGAATCAAGCATCCATTGCCTAAATAGGGGGCTTCTATTTCTTCCTGAATGTTCAGTTCAGTATGCATATATGTGTTGCATTGCAATCTATGTCACCCAAAATCGTTCAAGCTCTTGAACTAGGGTTCTTCAAATGTGATGGTCTTGCCCCTAGCAGTCAGCATAAAAAGGACTTCGACCTGTGGTTGACTCCAAGCCTGTCGCATGTTGTTTTCCTATCCATTGCTGTTTTCTAAACTATTCAAATGTGGATGGCAGGATTCTCTTGGATTTCGGTCCTTGAACCGACCATACCAAGCTTTGTATCTATGACCGACAGAGCCAAGTCAAAGAAGCTAAAAGATAGCCTCGTCCAATCTCCACAACTCCCTCTCAGCAGTAGCTCTACTCAGCAGCCCTGCACTTACTATCAGCAGCACCGTGCTTCAAGCTCCATGGCGGCTCCACGCCGATAAACTCATTAGCGATATGCCCATATTCACCTTCTCAGCGGCTCCACGCCCATACTCGAGCCATCTCAACACTCACCTAAGTCAAGATATCAACCTTCATAAAAGTCTTGATCAGCCAAGAGACGTCAACATGACTACGCAAGTGAAGAGGGGGCACCTTGCCCAAGAACCACTCCAAATCCCCTACTCGCTCCCAAAGCCTAAGGTTAACCCAAAGAGGAGCTCCACCTACTCATAGGCCAGTAAGCAAAGAAAAATCACCTGGCGTGATTGTCATCTCGCCAACAGAAGGAAAGTGGAACGTGTTGGGAGTATCCCACCACCTTTCAACCAGCAAGGTCATCAACGACCAATCCATCTTCGGAAGATTGAGGCCCAAAACAAACGGCTTAAGACCAGCAGCGCATACTAACTCCCGAGCCTGCTCCGGCAACGTCACAAACCACTTGTGCAGTAAAGGCCTCCACCACGAGCCTCCAGTCTCCTGTTTCTCTGCCAAGGACAAAAAGGGAGAAGCTTATCGAAACATTGAGGACGCTCAAGTGCTGCTCACCGGCTCTACAGCCCTATGCCACGCTATGTGCACAACCTCGCGCTCAGTAGGCCAGCAAAACAATCCTGTGGCTTCCACTCAATGCACCCTCCAGAAGGCGTTTATATTGCTAGCTTCCAGAAAGCATTTATGTTGCCAGCTTGCAGAAAGCATTTAGCCACCAGAAGACATTTGAGTCGCTAGAAGGCGTTTGGCCTCCGGAAGGCACTCCCGGCAGTGGAGGTAATGGAAATCTCCCCAACAAACTGGAATATGGTCAAGAACTAACCTTGGGGGCAATCCCGAGTATACTCAGAACTAGCCTTGGGGACAATCCCGAGCATGTGGAATCTAGCATTGGGGACAGTCCCGAGCATGTGAAATCTAGCCTTGGGGGCAATCCCGAGCATACACAAAACTAGCCTTGGAAACATCCCAAGCATAAGGAACCAATCAAACCCCGTGGAAGATGGAAGATGGAATACTCAGCAGTTCTACAAGCCCATCACCTCAACAGGCTCGAAGCCTGTATCTACTATCTCAAATGGCTCCAAGCTGTAACCATCACCTCAACAGGCTCGAAGCCTGTATCTACTATCTCAACTGGCTCGAAGCCGTAACAACCAACTCAGCGGCTCTAAGCCCATTGTCTCAACTGGCTCGAAGCCGTACACAATCAAGTTCTTAACAGGCTCGAAGCCTGTGTTCATCATCTCAACTGGCTCGAAGCCGTAAACAAGCAACAGGCTCTAAGCCGCCCCAACAATCAAGACATCAATTCACAAGCAACAGGCTCTAAGCCGCCCCAACAATCAAGACATCTATTCTCAGGCTCTACGCCTGAATGCTCAAAAATCTAACATTTTTTTGAATGCTCAAGCTCTACGCTTGGATGCCCAACCACTGTGTACTGGATGCTCAAGTTATACACTTGAATGCTCAAGCTCTACGCTTGGATGCCCAACCACTGCGTACTGGACGCTCAAAGCCTGTACTTTGAATGCTCGGATTCTGCCGTCCGAATGCTCGAGCTCTACGCTCTGAATGCTCAAGTCCGGAACTTGATAGAAGCTCTAAGCTTAAAACAAACACACACGCACGGGCCCGTGCACATATTGCATCAACATTATCACATCGAGTCTGCATCATCATATCTGTTCACATCTAACAAACCATCATCATATACACACTCTGCATCTCTCTCTTATTCATGAAACAGGTCAATCCTGCGAATCAACCGGCTTTACGCCTCGGTTTTATTGATCGGCTCGGAGCCTCGATCCTTTGGCTCCAAGCCAAAATTTATGATGAGAAAGCTCTGTGCACAGACCATCAGAATGCAACCGGTTCTACGCCTCGGTTCAAATCACGTCAAGCTCCAAGCTCTGACTCCTCAAGCTCTTACCTCATGATTACAACCGGCTCTGCGCCTCGGTTCCCTCATTCTAACGCTTCGTGCTCCAGTTACAGGCCCCGAGCCCCTCATATCTCAAAACGGCATCCGACTCATCTCCAGAAGATGGCTTGGGTTCCACCCCATATCTCAAAAACGGTGTCTGAATCATCCCCCACAGATGGCTTGGATTCCACCCCATTACATCAAATCTCTTCCAGCTCATTCGCAAGGATAGGCTACTCTACCGAGCTCCTTTCAGTCAAAGTAAGGATGATCAAGAAAAGCAAACGCACCTGCAGTGTACTGATCTACCCCAAAATACTAAGGAAGCTCTCCGCAAAGAAACTCCCCAGGTAGCCCCGCGCTCCTTTAACTACTCTTCGCCAAAACCCTGGCTCAATCTAGGTACGTCACACTACGGCTTTTTAAGCTCTAAGGTACGTCTTCTGTCTCTAACCCTCCAAACTTTTTGCTTTTCTTTATTGCCCGAACTACGAATGGTCTGAATTTCCCTTGTGGAATACGTAGGCAGCCTCCCGGCCCGACCATAACAAAACCTTTTTCGAAAACCCCTTGGAATAGTGGTTGGACCAAATTGAGTTGCTTTTTACAGCTTTGATTCTTACTCAAACATGTCTCGCGATCCGTATGAGTTCAGTCAAAGAGGGGCATCTGTAGACACCCCAATTTGGCCTAACAATTATTTCAAGTCCCACCTTGGGACAATCCCGATGATGAAATGGATACAGTGATTGCTGATTGCTTCCTTGAGGACCTTAGGACTTTCGGTGAGAACTTTGAACCACTTAGAGGACCCAATTCAAAGCCATACAGCCTTTCAGACAGAAATACAGAAGCCTAGGAGAATCCATCTGACGGCCGTAACATCGATCTAACGGCCATAACATCAATTCCTCACCCGAGCAACCTGTTGCCAGCAAAATCTCCCTGAGAGATCAATTCCTCGGCCGCAAGATCTATCCTTCGGCCGAGATATCCATTCCACGGCCGCGACATCCTTTGCTCGGCCGCCAGATCGACCTTTTTCCAGACTCTGGAACGTTCTGTCAGACGTTTGGTTTGATCCAACTACACTACCTTCCCGATGCGTTCGGGCTACGCTCAGAGATTACGACGTAGAGTTAGAGATGCATTGCAATTGCAATTGCCATCTCATGATTTGATTGGCCGGAGTGAGTCACCCCTATGCCTATATAAAGGAGCCTTTGGGCTCCGAAATAAACACAGAAATTGATACACACTCAATCAAGCCTCAAAGCTCTACACAAATAATCCCTCAATCCCACACTTCAAAAGCCCTAACCTCCCGAAGGCAGCCGTCAATCCGGCGATCAAACCCCGAAGTTCAAACCCTAACCCTAGGGTTCTCGATCGAGCAATCAGTCAATCACGCCCAATCCAAAGCAATCAAGCAACTGAGGGATCAAGGTGGTGAGGCCCAACGGCCTCTGGTTTGTCTTAATTTACTGTATCTTTGACTAACCGTAGCATTTTGATTATCCGTTAATCTTTCTGTCTGGTGTGAGGAAGAACACCGACCGGGGCTTCGATCCCTCGGCCGGTACATCAAACCAGTGTGATTACTCGGCCGTGACATCCATTCACCGGCCGAGTAATCGATCTCCTGGGACAGTTTATTTGCTTTCTTTGCTTTCTAATGCATGCTTATTTATCACACTGGCTCACCTTACTTACTGTTTAAAGGAATAAATAAACAGACTATGTGTTGGAATTAAACAAAGCATCTACACGTCTTATGTTGAATGATTATGGGCCAGTCTCACGACTGGACAGAGAGGGGTGCCTAACACCTTCCCCTCACTGTATTTTTGGCTCCCGTACCCAGAATCTCTATCTGTTTTTCCAGTTTTAATAAACTGGGTGGCGACTCTGTTTTGATGATAACCGCTACCATGTGGCGATGTTCCAAGCCATGGGAATGTCCATGATTTTGGTTTACGAAGCAAGCAACCAACCGAGCAAACAAACGTGATCAATCTGTATGGCGATGCCCCGTTTGGGAGGTGTCTACAGGTACTCTTTTTTTTATATACTTAATGGTAACTTGTTACCTGACTAACCGGTTGTAGTAAGTGTTGCCTATTTGTGTGGTAAGTTTTACCTTATACAATGGTAAGTATTACCTTAGTCAATGGTAAGTGTTGTCTGTTTCTGTGGTAAGTAATCATTCATTTTTTTGTTCAAAACCACCTCGTTTTTAACAAAATCACCATACTTTTAGTTTTTAGTTTTGATCCAAGAGCTGTAATTTACCTATTTTCAATCCAAGAGCTATAATTCATTGGGAGTATGGTGCTCCCATACCACTTGGGAGCACCACAGAAGTTTTGCTACATGTGGCATCCAGTGTGAAACATCGAGTTCCCCAAAACGTGCCGCTTATTCTCTCTCTGCTGTAGAGACCCGTATTTTTTAGGCCGTATTTTTCTCTTGTAAACGTACGGCCCGTCGAGATAGACAATGCGGGTATTTGGTGTGGCGTATTCATGGAAGAGTATAAGGGTAATTGAGCGAGTGGTGCATGTGTGAGTGTGTGGTGTGAGAAGTAGGGGATTACTCTCCCACCTTTATTATTTCTCCAGGAGGAGAATAATTCTCATTTTCTCTCTTTCTCACTCTCGGCAGTCTCTCTCTCCTCCTCTCCATCCGAAACTCTCTCCTCTCTTCAATCTCAACACCTTAGAGCGTGATTTCGAACAAAGTCCAAGAATTAAAGTGCTATACGGAGCATGGGCTTTCCGAATATCCAAGAAAATTCATGATCGGACCTCGTGGAGCTTCAGTTGACTTGGTCAAACGGTTGGATTTTGCTCGAAACCCATGAGGTAGGGATTTCTTACTCTTGTTATGCGTTTATACGGTGTTTATGTACCTAGATCGTGCCTTGTTTCGTTGTTTGAGGTTGTTCCTTTCATTTTCGAAACTCTGCAGAACATGTAGGGACCCGTAAAATTTTTAATTATCGAAATGTTATATTTATGCCGAAATTGGGAAAAAAAAATGAATAGTGTTGTGGTTAATTTAATTGGGGTTTAAAGCGATGGAATGGAAATTAGAGGGAGTAAAAGTGTGATTTGCTTTTGAGGTAGTATAAATAGTGGTTGTGTGGTTGTAAGAGATCATTTTTATCTCCTTAAATCTCTCCCTCTCCACCGTCCCTCTCTCCCTCTACCGTCTCTCTCTCTCTCTCTCTCTCTCTTAAAACTCTACCAAAAACTTCAAGAATCTCAAGGATCCATCTCTATTTCACCTCTAGAACATAACCTCAGGCTCGTATCTTGTTGGGTGAAGCTCGGGGAGGAGATTTTGGATGATTTCAAAGAATTTGGAGCTAGGGCTCGTGCAAATCTCTTGGGTTTCGACTTTTGGCTCAAGGTAGGGATTTCTTTGCCTCTTATATGTGTTTGTATGTTGATTTGGTGTAGAAATCGTGCCTTGGATTGTTGGGTTTTGTTGTCGTGCTTGCCTTTGAAAATCTACAGAATCGCTGCTCGAAACTCTGTTGTATCGATACAACATAAGTGTTGTATCGATACTACAAAGGTTATCTTTCTGGACAGTGAGTGTTGTATCGATACAACTTTAAGGTGTATCGATACCAGGACCCTTAAGTCCAGCTTTGCTCCTGCTGCTCCCCCGTCGATTGTTTTGACTCCCGATCACTTTTAAACCCTTTTGGACACCTCCTAACCTATCTCAAGCATGTCTAATTGACTTCCTATGATTGCTCAATGTTATCCTTGTTCCGTTGGCCTTCTGTTAGCGAGGAACGAATAAGGGTTTACTTGATTAAAAACTTTGTTAAAATGCACCTTGTTGATTGGTTGATGACTCGTGAATGTTTGTGGAATATTTATGGCATTGTTGGCATAACATGTGATGTTTCATGTATGAATGTGATGATGGGAAGTCCTAACTTGCATATTGAAAGTTGTTTTGATTGGAAGTTGTGATAGGGAGTCTAGTAACGCAAGGGGTGGTAATACGGTGATTCAAGTTGTTAGGGTTTACTGTAACGCGAGGAGTGGCAATATGGTAACCCTTGTGGTGTTATACTATAATGCAAGGGGTGGAAATATAGACGATGGAGATTGGTGATAGTGAGTAGTGTTGAAATTGCTAGGGTCTCATGTGTCTTGTGAACTAGATGGCTAAATGTGATAATGGCATGTTCTAAAACGATCCTAGTGAACGTTGGCATACTTACGAGTTAATTGCTATCCAACGGTTGAGCCATATCTCTTGTCTTCTTTCCTTTGCACTTGTCATCATATTTGCACATAGAATTGGTAAAAGATTTTCCTACTGGGCTAGTGTAACTCAACCTATCATTCTTTTCAGGTTCAAATGCTGGACAGTAGCTTGTATGCATCATGTGCCTGGATGTGGAAAACTTTTGGAAGCTAACATCATTTAGTTACCATATTATCATTGTAATAACTTTCTTTTGATAAAGATAAGTTTGTAACTGATTACTCTAAAATTTCTTTCACTAAAATCGTATGTAACTTAAGAATTTGTCCGTACTTGTACTTAAGCTTAATTTGGGCCGGAGTGCCAATGTTATATATTCTTAAACTTGGGGACTTGTTTTGTAAAGTTAAACTGGTGGAACTCTTTTGGATATTATATATGTTATGCGAGGATCTTTTATTGAAAATGATTATTTATTTATGTTAAAAATCGAGGGCGTGACAGAACAGGTCACTGTTTTTGGGGTTTTTCGTCGTCTTAAACTTGGAATTGAATTATGGTCTCTTCATATGAAATAGAGTAGACTTAGAGCCTGTTCTAATGCCGCTGGAATCACCCGAAACTGTTGAGAATTGAATTAATGGTGAAATTTAGAAAACTGGTCGCAAATCTGTCAAGTTGTTGTTAGACAGATTCGTATTGCTTCTGTAAATGCCTGTTTTGCCATTTTTCGAGTACGAATTTGACTAGGGTTCCTTCGCATCTTTTAAACTTCATTCAATCGTGCAACTTTTGGGACTAGAATCGCTCAAAAATATTAAGAACTCGATTTATAGAATTTTTTAGAAGATTGCCCTGTAATCTGAAAATCTGGGCTGCTTACACAGCAGCATTTTTCATCGTTTAGCTATGGTTAAATGACCCTATTGGTTATGGGTCCTTATGGGTTTTGAAGATTGGTAAGTTGGTGACGTTTTGGCATTGGAATCAATGAAAAATATTGAGTATGCAATTTTTAATGAATTGTCGAACACTGACTGCTCAGCTGTCTGGATTGGTTTTTACTGTTGGGGTATCGATCCCCATGCTCTTTGGGACAGTTTTGGTCCGTTTGATTCTCGTTCGACTGTTTGACTCCCGATCACTTCTAACACCTTTTAAACATTGTTAAACCATCCCTAAGCTTGATTACTCGAGTTCCAATGATTCGTTGATCATTCAAATTCCTTCGATACTCGTCAAGCGTAATCTTAGTGTCGTTGTAAACGGAATACGTGATGTAAGGTTGTTTAGGGTACCGAAGGTTATGTGGGACGTTGTGGAAAGTATAGTTGGTAGACGTGAGTTTTTCTAGTGATCCGAGTGGTAGCATAGTAATAAGTGTCCGCATGACTCATTTATCCTTCAAACTCTTTTGGCGCTCGTTCCATGAGGTCTAAGTATCAATATTAGTGGGTAGTATGTTGTAGAGTCGCTATGGGGTTGGTACGATATTGTGATATACAAAGAGAAAAAAGGCGTGTACTCATTTATCAGTCGATGTTCTGTTATGATTGATCGTTTGGAATACATTGAAATGTGATTGTCGATGCGTGTTTGACCTATAAGTCGGTATGATTGACGTGTTTTATTGTGACATGAGATTAGAGAAGTGTTTGTTGAAGGAGTTGTATGATTTTTGGGATTTGAGTGGCTGTAATTGAGAATTGGAATGAGAAAGTGGCTGCAACGCAAGGAGTGGTAATCCAGACTGCAACGCAAGGGGTGGTAATGCAGTGACCCAGATAATGGGTGATGTTGACTGCAACGCAACGGGTGGAAATGCAGAGTGGTTGAGATTATGAGGAGTGTCGAAATGGTTGCGAACCTATTGTGAGTACGTTTGATTGATGTGAGTTTATTAATGCTTCTACATGACATGCGAACTGTTAGGAATACTTACAAGATGTATGGAACCCTTTGGCCGTAGTCTACCTTCTGTTGTGATAAATCCATATTTCTCATGTTCACTTATCGAATTCTTTCACTCTTTGTGCATACTTCATCGCATTTTCATATAGCTTGAGTATAGATTTCTCTACTGGGCAAGTATAGCTCACCTTATCATTTTCAGGTACAAAATAAAGGAGTTGACTTGGCGTGCTTGTTGTGCATATTTGATCATAACTTTGAAAGGTATTCACAAGGAGTCGCATTCCATAAGTTTTGAAAGAGTATTTTGGAAGAATGATTATTGTGAACTGTAAACATTATTATTATTATTATTTGATCAACTCAGATACACTGTATTTTGATTAATTGGGGCCTTTGAGCCAGAAATGTAATCAGTGGAATCAATATAAGAACAGTGAACAGAAAGGTCTTTGGGATATTATTTGTATTACAATGAGGACTTTATTTATTAAAAGTGTTTATTATTTATGTTGAAAATCGAGGGCGTGACATCTACTCCTTATCGCACTTCATAGTTAAACCTAACAAAGCCTGCTAGAATCAATGGCGTCACAAGACCATCATCACAACCATGAACATGATGATGATCACCACCACCATGCCCACAGGCATGAGTAATCAATCTCTCTTTTAATTTCGCATTTATATGTTTTTTTCCCTTTTGTTTCATTTGAAGCCTCTTAATTACATTTACGTGATGTTCATTAGTTTTTCTAATCTAATCTAATCTAATACCGTATAACAGCCACTCTCACGGTGATTCATCGTGGGTGGGCCCAGACAGGAAGGTGTACCACAGCCACGACGAACTCGCACCCCATTCACACGAACCCATCTACTCACCTGGCTACTTCACCAGAAGAGCACCTCCCATCTTCACCAGGGATTTCAATGAAAGAGCTTTCACTATTGGTATTGGTGGCCCTGTTGGTACTGGGTATCTCTCTCTCTCTCTCTCACTCTCAATTCACTACCCTTGTATGTATTAATGTATGTGTACATATAGGTGTATACTGATATTTGAATATTTGCAGCATGAATTTGATGTTATTTGGATTGGATCTTTACAATGAAAATGTTTAGTCCCCAGGGGTTGGCCTAGTGGTTACGGCCTGGGACTTGGGGGTTTGCTCCTTCCCAACGTCTTAGGTTCGAAATTTCTCAGGTGCTATCAACTCCTTTAGGGCCAGAGCGTACGAAGCATTTACTCCATCTTGAATGCCCACCCCCCCCCCAGGTCCTAGAATTAGTTAAGGGGCGCATAAGTTGGCCCGGACACTTGATTATAAAAATATAAAAAATAAAATGGTTTAATCATTTTGTGCCTTAGTTCATCAAGTGGTAGTAGTAATTTGTTCATTCCACTTCTATTCCAGTTTGCAAGAATACATACAACAAGGGTTGGTGGTCATTTTGAGGGAATCCCGATTTTAAGCTTTCCACTATGTTTACCATTTGAGTTATCTTGGGTGTCTTGTAACCCTTTTGGATTGTGAAAAATAATGGGAAAAGAAAGAAAGGAGTACAGAGTCACTTGTTTGGATGACTAGTGCCTTGCTCGTTTTCATTTTTGAAAAAAAAAATTTCAACTCAAAAAATACTCATTACCCCTACTTCCAATCATTACTCTCCACTCATTATTCTCATTTCTCTCTCTATTTCTCTCCACTCATTACCCCTACTTCCAATCATTACTCTCATAAAAAATTTCTCAAAAATTTATCAAAAACTCATCCAAACACAGTATAAAAAAGGTGAGAAAGGATGAGAATTGTAGAAAAAGAGAGGTTTCATTGGTCCATTGTTCTTTCTCACAAGTGAGAAACTGCCCTCTTTTTCGTCATTTTCTCTAATCCAAAGGGCATCGTACCGTTTAAATTAATTTCACTTTGATTCATGTCATTTTATAAGCTTCTTAGGTAACATGCTTTTCCTGAAGTGTATTTTGACCTACGTATATTTTTATATCTAGCTTTCTTATTTCTTTATGGAAATGTCAGTTTCAAACTAGTTCAGAGTATGGGAGTCAAAAAGAGAAGCATAGAAATTCCTACTACTTCTACAATCATATTCCCTCGGAGTCCCCATTCATATTGCTTGTACACCTAAAAATGAAGTTGAGACATGCTTTGAGTGGTCTGAAAGGTGGTTTAAAGGAACACTTAGTTAGCCTATTCAGTTTGTGCGCTTATGCGCCGAATGAAAAGATGTTCGATGATCTCATTGCTGATTTGAAGAGCCAGGGGAAAGGTAGGGTTATAACATTCTTGTCAAGGCTGCCAAAAGAACATTGGGCATCTGCGTTTTTCCCTGGCAAACGATACGGAGAGATGTGCTCAAAGTTGGCGGAGTGCTTCAACAATTGGATCCAGAGGAGCGTCATCTTCCGGTGACACAGCTCGTGGACCGAATCCGTGTGAAAATGATGGAGAATATTGCTCAAAGAAGCCAAGTTACTGCGAGATGGAACTTTTCTATCTGCCCGAACATGAACAAAGAGTTAGAGAACTCATTTCATGTTTCGAAGTCATGGACTGTAAAGTGCTCATTACTAAAGCGTCAACGGGGCACGCTGGCCTGCTCAACGTCTATCTATCTGGGTTCACATCTCAGAAGTACCAGACAGTACAGTAATAAGCCTCAGTGGTAGTCCTTAGGTGTCGTCGTCCTCCTAGGATCCGCCCTTCGCTTCCATCTGCATTTTCAGTATATTATACATGTTATCGCATATTGTGTATATTAAATGTTGAAAGCAGGAAGGTAACCAGAATGGTCGCCGTCTCGATTTATTTGCCAAAGGATGCGATGCAATCTCCTACGGAACCAATTCAACGATGGCCAGCCATATCGGTCATTCAACGATGGTCAGCCATATCATCCATGACGGTCAGTGTAAGGACCCGTATTTTTAGGATATTATTTAAAAGTTTTGCAAATGTTAGAAATTGAGGGAAATGTGAAATTTATTAGATTTAGTTGATTTGGGGTCAATGTGGTAGAGTTGAAAGTGGAGGGAGTGCAAGTGTGATTAGTGTGTGTCCTAGTATATATATGTGGGGGGGGGGGGTGTAGGGGATTAAAATCCCCAACCCATTCTCTCTCTCACCTCCCGGCCTCCCTCCCCTCTCTCGGCTCCTCTCCCTCTCCCTCTCTCACTCCATTACTCAAGAACTCCTCCCCAAACTCAAAACCTAAGTCAACCAACCTCCAATCCATCATCTACGCGCGTATTGGAGCTTGTACATCGTCGGCTAGTGTTCGGTGGAGGTGTATTGCTCTCAGAGTCGATTTTGGAAGCTAGGGCTCGATCTCTCGTTGGGGTTCGGCTTGATACTCGAGGTAGGGATTTCTTACACACTCTATATGTTTATGAGTTGGTCTTGTACATGAAAATCGTGCTTTGGTTGTGGTTGTTGTAGTCGAATTCTCGAAAAGCTGCTAAAGTTCTGCTCGAAACCACTCCGTATCGATACGGGCTTTTTGCCGTATCGATACCATAAGAAAACAGAAGTTTCAAAATTTCTGATAAGCTTCCTGTATCGATACGCCATTTTGGCTGTATCGATACCAGGAGCTTATGGACAGTTTTACAGCATTTGTTCCAAACTTCGTTATTTTGACCCCCGATCACTTCTAACACCTTTAAACCATCTCTAAGCTTGGTTGCTTGTCCTTTGGTGACTCATTGATCGTTCCCATTCTCTAGGGACTTGTTAAGTTTAAACTTAGTATCGTTGTGAACGAAAAATGTATCGTAGAGTGCATATGAGTACCGTAGGTTGTATGAACATCATGGTGGGTGTAGACACCCCAATTTGGCCTAACGATTATTTCAAGTCCCACCTTGGGACCATCCCGATGATGAAATGGATACAGTGATTGCTGATTGCCTCCTTGAGAACCTTAGGACTTTCGGTAAGAACTTTGAGTCACTTAGAGGACCCAATTCAGAGCCATATAGCCTTTCAGACAGAAAATACAGAAGCCTAGGAGAATCCATCTGTCGGCCGTAACATCGATCTCACGGCCTTAACATCCTTTCCTCACCCGAGCAACCTGTTGCTAGCAAAATCTCCCTGAGAGATCAATCCCTCGGCCGCAAGATCTATCCTTCGGCCGAGACATCCATTCCTCGGCCGTGTGATCTATTACTCGGCCGCCAGATTGACCTTTTTCCAGACTCTCGAACGTTCTGTCGATTGTTTGATCCAACTACACTACCTCTCCGATGCGTTCGGGCCACGTTCAGAGATTACGACGTAGAGTTAGAGGTGCATTGCAATTGCAATCGCGTGCTTTGATTGGCCGGAGTGAGTCACCAATTGCCTATATAAAGGGCCTTTGGTCTCCGAAAATAGACACACGAAATTCATTAGAGAATACACTCTCTCAAGCCACGAAACTCTGCCAAAATACTCTCTCAATCCCCCTCTTCAAAAGCCCTAACCTCCCGAAGGTAGCCATCAATCCAGTGATCAAACCCCGAAGTTCAAACCCTAACCCTAGGGTTTTTCAATCAAGCAATCAGTCAATCACAATCAAATCCGAAGCAATCAAGCAACTGAGGGATCAAGGTGGTGAGGCCCGACGGCCTCTGGTTTGTCTTATTTACTGTATTTATGACTAACCGTAGCGTTTTGATCATCTGTTAATCTTTTTGTCCGGTGTGAGGAAGAACATCGACCGGAGCTTCGATCCCTCGGCCGATATATCAAACCAGGAGGATCCCTCGGCCGTGACATCTATTCACCGGCCGCGGGATCCATCTCCCTGGAACAGTTTCGCTTTGTTTCCTGCTTTCTGACGCATACTTTACTTATCGCACTGGCTCACTTTACTTACTGTTTAAAGGATTAATTAAACAGACTATGTGTTAGAATTAAATAAAGCATCTACATATCTTATGTTGAACGATTATGGGCCAGTCTCACGACTGGGCAAAGAGGGGTGCCTAACACCTTCCCCTTATTGTACTTTTGGCTCCCGTGTCCAGAATCTCTATCTATTTTCCTAGTTTTAAAAAACTGGGTGGCGACTCTGTTTTGATGATAACCGCTATCATGTGGCGATGTTCCTAGCCATGGGAATATCCATGATTTTGGTTTACGAAGCAAGCAACCAATCGAGCAAACAAACATGATCAATCTGTATGGCGATGCCCCGTTTGGGAGGTGTCTACAGTTTTTGGCGACTCTGCTGGGGACTTGAGAGCCATAACCGAAAAGTTCAACATAAGACTAATACATGCCTTGTCTAATTCATTTATCATATGCATCGAGCAGGCAACCCGTTGAGTTCACCTGATATCCCGGCATGACACGGGCTATGTTGGGGGTTCTAGCAAACTCCACAGTCACTCGTACCTAGTGGTATATCAAAAAGGGAATCACCCAATTACCGCCTATGATGGGCTGGTGAGAGGATTGGTGCCCTTTGACAATGGAGCACCCTGAGACTACCAAAACCTTGCATGCTTTAGAAAGCCATAGAACTTATCAAACTAAGACAGGAACCTACAGGCTAGGAACCTACTTGCATTTTACTTCCAAGTTCTTCCTCACACCCGTTGTATATGTGTATGTTGTAAAGCTTTTCTTTTGCAGGTTAAACCTTAGGAATCTCTCTAAGTCGAATGAACAGTAGGTAAGATTAATCAATCTAATTAAAACAAAAACCTTTTCAGGAAAAATGACTGCATCACTGTTCACGTCTGATTCGCACTTTCAAGTTGTCACCAAGCTGTCTGGCCCGCTCCACTTTGCTGTTGAAGATTTCAACCCCTCTGAATACATCACTCCAGTAAATCAACCAAAGCCTGTGGTGACTATCATTGAAGACAACCATGTCATGTTCGCTAGAACGGTTTATGAGGAAGAAGTAGAAGACCTGATCGAAGAAGAAGGGTTTCGCAGGGTTCCAATCTATTTTTATGACCCTTATGCACCCACCGACGACTATTGGCCAATAGACGAGGTCAACAACCTCGAAACTGAAGAGGCAAAGGAAGAAGAGTCTGTCGACAATGACCCACTAGACGAAATATCACTGAACCTACTCTTTGATGAGGGGGTCACCAACGATGAAATAAGGGTGATCCACCCCATAACAGATAGCTTTGGTAATTGGTGGGGCTTTGTTGGCACACGAAGAGTCGACAACAGCGACGAAGCAGAGATTGAAGCTCAATTGGAGGAGATAACAGCAATAGCAAATCAAATGGCCCTCCAAGACTTGCAGGGTGACAATGATGAAAGTGCGAATCAAGGTGACAGTGAAGTGCTGATGATCAACCTTGGTGATGAAAAAGACTGCTCTGAACTGATTGTGGATGCTGAAAAAGGGGTTTACCCTAACTGGACCGTGGAACACACTCTGAAATACAAAACGAAAAGCGCTAATTCTGATCTTAGTTCTGATTCCGATTCCGACTCCGAGTCGACTCAGTCCGAGTCAAGCTTTTCATCTTTTGAAACTACTAAGTCTAGTGAGGAAAACCTAGTCAAAATACCAAGGCATAACATTTACTTTGAGTTCGACTCTGAAATGTCTTTTGATAATCTTAGCAATGAGAAGGAAGATTTAAAGTATTTCACTTTGCCTATGATCAATTGTGTGGATTCCGACAAACCAAATTTTGAGGAAGAAATTCCAAAAGAAATTCTAGAATTCATCGAGAGAGAAGAAGAAAGGCACGCTAAACCTTTTTCTGAAGAAATAATCACAGCAAACATAGGCTCTGAAAACGAGCCCAAAATGGTTAAAATTGGTGCCACACTATCCCCTCAAGAAAGTGAAAAACTAATCATTTTGCTAAAAGAATACAAAGATGTTTTTGCCTGGTCTTACAAGGACATGCCTGGAATAGACCCTGAAATTGTTCAGCATAAAATTCCCCTTCATCCTGATGCAAAACCAGTTAAACAAAAACTGAGACATATGCGCCTTGATTGGGTCCTAAAGATAAAAGAAGAAGTCACTAAACAAATCAACGCCGGTTTTCTCATAGTCACCAAATATCCACAATGGGTAGCTAACATCGTTCCCGTACCAAAGAAAACTGGAGGAATTAGGGTCTGCGTAGATTTCCGAGATCTCAACAAGGCCAGTCCAAAGGATGACTTCCCATTACCTCACATAGACAAGCTAGTAGATAACACCGCAGGCCATGCATTGCTATCCTTCATGGATGGATTTTCTGGGTACAATCAAATCCTTATGTCTCCTGAGGATAGAGAGAAAACCACCTTCACTACACCTTGGGGAACCTACTGCTACCGAGTGATGCCATTTGGGTTGAAGAATGCTGGAGCCACTTACCAGAGGATGGCAACAACACTACTGCACGACATGATGCACAAAGAGGTCGAGGTGTATGTCGACGATATGATAGTCAAATCAAAGGAAAGGGAAGGGCACCATGGAGCACTCCAAAGGTCTTTGAGAGGATTAGGAATTACAAACTACGTCTTAACCCTCAAAAATGCACTTTTGGGGTAACGGCTGGAAAGATATTGGGATTCCTCATCACTCAAAGAGGAATCGAGGTAGACCCTTCCAAGATACAGGCTATCATGGAAATATCACCGCCTAGGACGGAAAAGGAGGTAAGGAGTTTCTTGGGGAAGGTACAGTTCATCAGCAGGTTCATTTCCAAGCTCACAACTACCTGTGAACCTCTTTTCAAGCTACTGAAGAAAGGTACTGATTTTGAATGGAGCCAAGACTGTCAGCAAGCGTTCGAGGCAATCAAAGAATATCTTCAGAATCCACCTGTACTGTCGCCGCCCATCCCTGGGAAGCCATTGATTCTGTATCTCTCAGTAACAAACACATCCATGGGATGCATGCTAGCGCAAGAAAACGACGCCAAAGTAGAGTGCGCCATATACTACCTCAGCAAAAAAATGATGGACTATGAGACAAGGTACACTCCCCTCGAGAAAACCTGTTGGGGGCTAGTATGGGCCACAAAGAAACTGAGGCACTACCTGTTAGCACATCCGGTGGTGCTGGTCTCTCGTTTAGACCCAATCAAGTATCTTTTCGAAAAGCCAGCACTTATCGGAAAGCTAGCTAGGTGGTTATTGCTGCTAGCAGAATTCGATCTCAAATACATGACAAGGAAATCAGTAAAGGGAAGAGCTATGGCAGAATTCTTGGCAGATCATCCTGTGACAGAAGCCGAGGCAGAAGACTTCATGTTCCCCGATGAGGACATCTTATATCTCTTAGACGACACCTGGCAACTTTACTTTGATGGAGCATCAAACCGATGTGGATATGGCATAGGGGTATTGCTAGTTTCCCCAAACGACTCCCACATCCCTTTGTCATATAAACTGAGGTTTGAAGTCACCAACAACCAAGCCGAATACGAGGCCTGTATTGCTGGAATGGAGGCAGCCCTGGAACTAGGGGCAAAAAGGGCAGAAGTCATTGGGGATTCAAACCCGGTGGTATCTCAAGCAAGAGGAAACTGGAAGGTCAAGGAAGATACACTGAAACTATATCACTCTGTGCTGGAAGATCTAATTCCGCAATTCGATTCCGTTATCTTCACACACACTCCTCGAGTGAGCAATAGATTTGCAGATGCACTGGCAACATTAGCATCTATGGTCGAAATACCCCTGGGATTCACAATGCGGCCTCTCGTGATCGAACAAAAGGTCAAACCAGCATGTGAATGCACCTTTACCGAGGAAGGTGAAGACGATGGCAAGCCATGGTATGAAGACATGAAGGAATTCCTAGAAAAAGGAGAATACCCATCCGAGGCCACCTTGAAAGACAAAACGGCTCTGCGGAAGTTTGCTGCCCGATTTGTAATCTGTGGAGGATCATTGTATCGAAGGGCACACTTGGGCCCAAGTCAGCTTTGCGTCACAACGGAGGACAGCCGCAAGGTAATGGAGGAAATACACGAAGGAATTTGTGGGCCACACATGAATGGGGCAACGATGGTAAAGAAGATCCTGCGTCAGGGATATTACTGGACCACAATGGAGGCCGACTGCGCTGATTATGTCCGCCGATGTTACAAATGCCAAACTCACGCTGATCGTATGCGTATTCCCCCTACGGAATTGTATAGCATGACATCCCCTTGGCCATTCTCCACCTGGGGGATAGACGTCATTGGAAGCATAAATCCAAAGGGAAAATACATACATCAGTTCATTCTAGTGGCCATTGACTACTTCACCAAGTGGGTAGAAGCAGCTTCTTATGCTACTCTCAAAGCCACTCATGTGGCCAAATTTATTCGCACTAATATCATCTATCGGTATGGTGTACCTCACGAGTTCGTCTGTGACAACGGATCGCACTTCAAGGGGGCGACAAAGAAGCTTTTCGTCGAATTTGGGATACAGAACCATCGGTCATCTACTTACCGACCTCAGACTAATGGAGCAGTTGAGGCTGCAAACAAGAATATCAAAAGGATTCTGCGGAAGACTACCGACACTTACACAGATTGGCCAGAAATGCTACCTCTAGCACTATGGGGTTATCGAACGACTGAAAGGACTTCAACTGAGGCCACTCCTTACTCTCTGGTTTATGGAATGGAAGCTGTCTTGCCTACCGAGTTAGAATTACCTTCGTTAAGGGTTCTGGCTGAGACTGGAATGATCGAAGAAGACTGGGTTCAAAACCGCTACGACGAGTTGGCACTACTAGACGAAAGGAGGCTGAGAGCGTTATACCATGTAAAAGGGTATCAATGCCGCATCGTACGAGCATTTAACAAAAAGGTAAAACCTAGAGACATCCAGGTAGGAGACATGGTGCTCAAAGCAATCCGTCGCCACGTCTCAGACCAAAGGGGCAAGTTTAGACCAAACTAGGGAGGCCCCTACCTTATCAAACGCATACTTTCTGGAGGAGCAGCATACATTGCAGACTTGGATGGAATGGAATTCGCGACGCCCGTCAACATTGACAAGCTGAGGAAGTATTACCCATGAGAGATGCTCGTTGGACCGAAAACCACAAGGGTGGGCGGATCCAAGCAAAAATTAGAGCAGCCTGCTAGGTCGAAAACCCGCAAGGGCGGCTTAGGCAAAAACTAAGGCATAAATAAAACGCTCGCTAGACCAAAAACCCGCAAGGGCGGTTTTAGGCAAAATTTAGAGCACAAAAGGAGAGGAAAATACCCGAGTGGACCTTAACTAAACAAATCCCCTTTGTTGAAACTACGTTTATGGCCTGATTCCCTCTACGGGATACGTAGGCAATCTCTAAGTTTGAGATCCGGCCACTGCTATCATCATCACTTCCGAAGCTTCTAGGTCTATCCTAAAGCATGTTCATTATCAAATCATGGCAATAACATCTTCAAATAAAACGACCAAATGTTTTATTATTTCCAAAGGAAAAAGCAAACCTAAACAATTCTTAATCCATGAAAGCTAGAATCAAACAAACATCTTTTGAAAAACACAAGCAAAGTGTCAATCTTTAGGTCTTCCTTCTCTTTGCACTACCATCCTCCAAAAGGTTTTTCTTCAACCAGCGTTTGTAAGAACCTGATAGCTTGACAACAAAGTTCTCGGCAACCTCCTGCATCACTCTATTTGGCCAAAGACGCAGCATGTTGCTACGAAAGCTGGCGTCATGGACCTTAGAGATAGTGTACTCAGGGTCACCCAGGATCGCGGTTTGTTCAACCCCGAACTGCCTTTGAAAGCGAGCAGGAAAGTAGAAAACGACTCGAGTAATACCAATCACTGCTACACCAAAATGGTTCATGGTACTCGCAGTCATACTCTCGATACCATACCAGGGGCAAACCCATTGAATCCAATCACCCCTGCAAGTCTTCATCCATGCTTCCCAAGCAGCCTCAGTTGGGAACTGTTTAATCATGTGACGCTCCGTGCATTGGTCTGGATTATAAGAAAGTCGCTCTGGCGCATCCCACACCTTTAGCTTCTCAAACAACCACACCTAGAGAACAAAGGAAAACTGTGAGTTGAGAGAACACGTGAGTCAAAACAAAAGAGTGATGAGTGAAAAGATAAACTTGACAAATAAACAAATAAAGAGTGAACCTGCAATAGCAAAGGACTGCCTGAGAACTGAGCTGTAGGACTGCCCTTCATCACATCTAGACCCATCAAGATCTCTGCCAACACTAAGCCAGCAAAACCCACACGGTTCCAATCTGTTGAGCAAAGTTAAGCAACACGGGATCAACATGGCCAGAGGAAGGGCCAAGCAAGTAATAATGAAGGAGACAAATGCACAACGCATGAAAGCATGCTTTATGTTGAGAAACTTGGCGATGAGCCTCAGCCGTACCAAAGCGCTGGATAAACTGAAGAATCTCTAGCTTTCCCTTCACTAGGAAGAACCTAACTTCATGTTTCTGAACTTAGAGTATATCCTTCAAGAGATCACCTCGGTTGAACAAAGGATTAGGGACAACGAAACCCTCTCTATCCGAATGACCCATGATGGCTGCAAACTCCTCGATAGTAGGACACAATTCCTCTTTCCTAAATCGAAAAACGTGAAAATCAGGGTCCTACAAACTAGTGGCTGCCCTAAGGAAGGCAAAATTCACAGGAATTTGACGAAGGGAGAAGAGAAAGTCCATGCCAAAGGACTTAAAGTGTAAACGGTCGAGGCCATTAAAGGAATCCAACCATTGATCAAGGACTGGTTGTGCCATATGCAAGGAATTGCTACTGACAATGCTATCGGGTTCGTAGAACCCGTATTTATAGAACTAAGTCGAGTCTTAGTTCGAATCGGAATCGGATTCTTAATCCTCGAAATTTCAGTCGGTCTCTCGGCCGACGCTTTGATATGACGGCTGTAGGATCTATCCATCGGCCCGTGAAAATCAGGGTTGACTGCAAGTCAAACCCAGGCAGACAAAACGATCCTTCGGCCACCAGATCGAAGCCTCGGCCCCGTAATCATTGGATCGGCCGCCAGAACGGCTGTTTTACAGACTGCTTCCACGATTCAGTTCGTTTCATTGGATTAACAAGATTATCACATGCAAACAACGTAGACACAGCATACATAATCACAATAACAGAGCAAAAGGTTTTTGTTTCATATAACGAAAGCTTTTTACATCACAAGGTGGATCATCCCACATTTCCTAAACAAACTATACATCGATTTCCTGTCGAACTAACCTATGCAGGAAGAGAAACAGAAAAACAAAAAAAGGGAAGCAGAAGAGGATGCCGAACCCTCTGGTGGTCTGAACACCAGAGACCAGCTGCAAAAAAGGAGAAGATACCCCTGGGGCGGTGTATACCGGAGGAGTACTACGGTGCAGAAGAGACACCACGTGGCTCAAAAGAATCACCACATGGCCCAGAAAAATCACCACACCCCATACCACCGCCACGCCAGGAGCTCCGCGTCACGAAAGCAAGCCACCCATGTAAGGGTCCCTAATCAAAGCTACCCATGCAAGGGTCCCTAATCAAGCATCAAGACAGGACCAAGAACAGCGCGGCCTCCCTCCGCGATCTCTGGCCATGCGTCATCTATGGCCCGGAGCCGTCAGGAACGAGGGGGAGTGAAGGAGAAGCTCTCAGCAAGTCTCTTGGACGAAGAGAGGAACCGAGGAAAGCGAAATGAAATGAAACGGCTGAGGCCGTGGCCTTTTATAAGCCCCTAGAAACGAACCGATTAAACGGCCGAGCATTCGATATCTCGGCCGAGAGATCGATCTCCTGGCCTCCTAATCAATTTCCTTCGACAACATCAGATCATGCTCAGTGCACCAAATCCAAGCTATTATGGAATCAAGTAGCCTTGGGGGCACCCCCGAGCCAACACAACGTAATCAAAACTAGCCTTGGAGGCATGCCCAAGCATCGAAGATCTCTTTCCACAAACTGCTAGCCGAAGCAAAACAAGCAGCCCTGAGCTCAAAACTTCAGCAGCTCCACGCTCAATAATCTCGTGCACAGGTCGCTCAAGTCATCCAGGCTCTATGCCCATATCGACCATCTCAGTGACTCTAAGTCCGTTACCTCCACAGGCTCTAAGTTTATGTCTGCCATCTCAGCAGCTCAAAGCCATTATCTCAGCGGCTCTACGCCCATATCGACCATCTCCGTGACTCCAAGTCCGCTACCTCCACAGGCTCTAAGCTTATGTCTGCCATCTCAGCAGCTCAAAGCCATTATCTTAGCGGCTCTACGCCCATTACCTCAACAGGCTCTACGCCTATATTCACTCACCCGACGGCTCTAAAGCCCAATCACTATCAGCAGCTCTACGCTTGCCATTCCCAGCAGCCATACAACCATCAAACTCACACAGCGGCTCTACGCCCGTATTCACTATCAAACAGCTCAGTGGCTCTATGCCTATTATTCAGCGGTTCGAAGTCCATCCACTCGCCACCATCTCAGCGGCTCAAAGCCCCTCTCAAAACATTCAGTAGCTCCACGTTCAAACATCCCGACTGTAGGCTCTATGCCTATAATCATATTCAAGCAATCTCAGCGACTCGAAGCCCATCGCCTCAACAGGCTCGAAGCCTATGTCTACCATCATTCAGCGACTCTACGCCCATTACCTCAACAGGCTCTATGCCTGTATTCACTCACTCAGCGGCTCCAAGCCCTCGACTCAGCAGCTCTACGCTCACTATCACAGCAACAGGCTCTACGCCTGTTATCTCACCAAAGCGGCTCCAAGCCCATTATCCCAACTGGCTCGAAGCCGTAACAACCAATCTCAACGGCTCGAAGCCCATTATCGACAGGCTCTACGCTCGCTATAACAGCAACTGGCTCTACGCCCGTTATCTCATCAAAGCGGCTCCAAACCCATTATCGACAGGCTCTACGCCCGTATTCATTCACTCAACTGGCTCTACGCCCGTTACCCCAATTCAGCGGCTCAAAGCCCATCATCTTAACTGGCTCGAAGCCGTAACAACCAACTCAGCGGCTCCAAGCCCATAATCTCAACTGGCTCAAAGCCGTAAACAAGCAAATCTCAACAGGCTCTACGCTGTCCCAACAATCAAGCCATCTATTCTCAGGCTCTACGCCTGAATGCTCAAAATCTGACATTTTGAATGCTCAAGCTCTACACTTGGATGCCCAACCACTGTGTACTGGATGCTCAAGTTATACACTTGAATGCTCAAGCTCTACGCTTGGATGCCCAACCACTGCGTACTGGACGCTCAAAGCCTGTACTTTGAATGCTCGGATTCTGCCGTCCGAATGCTCGAGCTCTACGCTCTGAATGCTCAAGTCCGGAACTTGATAGAAGCTCTAAGCTTAAAATAAACACACACGCACGGGCCCGTGCACATATTGCATTATCACATCGAGTCTGCATCATCATATCTATTCACATCTAACAACCATCATCACACATATACACTCTGCATATCTCTCATGAAACAGGTCAACCCTGCAATCAACCGGCTCTACGCCTCGGTTTTATTGATCGGTCCAGCGCCTCGATCCTTTGGCTCTACGCCAACACTTATGATGGGAAAGCTCCGTGCACAGACCATCAGAATGCAACCAGCTCTATGCTTCGGTTCAAACACGTCAAGCTCAAAGCTCCGACACCTCAGGCTCTTGCCTTATACCAGCTCCGCGCTTCAGTTTCAATCTAATCACCTCAGGCTCTCGCCTTGTGATCAATACCAGCTCCGTGCTTCGGTTCCATCAAGCTTTAAGCTCACCTCAGGCCCTCGCCTCATGACTGAAACAGGCTCCACGCCTCAATCCAATCACCTCAGGCCCTCGCCTCGTGACTACAACCGGCCCTGCGCCTTGATTCCATCACATCAGAAATGATCACTCTCCAGGCTCTCGCCTCATGACTACAACCGGCTCCGTGCCTCGGTTCCTTCATCCTCAAAGCTCCGTGCTCTAGTTACTGGTCCTGCGCCCTTCATATCTCAAAAACAAACCGGCGTCCGATTCATCCCCAGCAGATGGTTTGGATTCCACCCCATTTACATCAATTCCTTCCAGCTCATTCGCAAGGATAGGCTACTCTACCGAGCTCCTTTCAGTCAAAGTAAGGATGATCAAGAAAAGCAAACGCACCTACCGTGTACTGATCTACCCCAAAATACTAAGGAAGCTCTCCGCAAAAACTCCCCGGCAGCCCCGCGCTCCTTCAACTACTCTTCGCCAAAACCCTGGCTCAGTCTAGGTACATCACACTACGGCTTTTTAAGCCCTAAGGTACGTCTTCTGTCTCTAACCCTCCAAAACTTTTTCTTTTGTTTTATTGCCCGAACTACGGTTGGTCTGAATTTCCCTTGTGGAATACGTAGGCAGCCTCCCGGCCAGACCATAACAAAACCTTTTTCAAAAACCCCTTGGAATAGTGGTTGGACCAAATTGAGTTGCTTTTTACAGCTTTGACTCTTACTCAAACATGTCTCGCGATCCGTCTGAGTTTAGTCAAAGAGGGGCATCTGTAGACACCCCAATTTGGCCTAACGATTATTTCAAGTCCCACCTTGGGACCATCCCGATGATGAAATGGATACAGTGATTGCTGATTGCCTCCTTGAGAACCTTAGGACTTTCGGTAAGAACTTTGAGTCACTTAGAGGACCCAATTCAGAGCCATATAGCCTTTCAGACAGAAAATACAGAAGCCTAGGAGAATCCATCTGTCGGCCGTAACATCGATCTCACGGCCCTAACATCCTTTCCTCACCCGAGCAACCTGTTGCTAGCAAAATCTCCCTGAGAGATCAATCCCTCGGCCGCAAGATCTATCCTTCGGCCGAGACATCCATTCCTCGACCGTGTGATCTATTACTCAGCCGCCAGATCGACTTTTTTCCAGACTCTCGAACGTTTTGTCGATTGTTTGATCCAACTACACTACCTCTCCGATGCGTTCGGGCCACGTTCAGAGATTATGACGTAGAGTTAGAGGTGCATTGCAATTGCAATTGCAATTGCAATTGCGTGCTTTGATTGGCCAGAGTGAGTCACCAATTGCCTATATAAAGGGCCTTTGGTCTCCGAAAATAGACACACGAAATTCATTAGAGAATACACTCTCTCAAGCCACGAAACTCTGCCAAAATACTCTCTCAATCCCCCTCTTCAAAAGCCCTAACCTCCCGAAGGTAGCCATCAATCCAGTGATCAAACCCCGAAGTTCAAACCCTAACCCTAGGGTTTTCAATCAAGCAATCAGTATTGCATAATCAAATCCGAAGCAATCAAGCAACTGAGGGATCAAGGTGGTGAGGCCCGACGGCCTCTGGTTTGTCTTATTTACTGTATTTATGACTAACCGTAGCGTTTTGATCATCTGTTAATCTTTCTGTCCGGTGTGAGGAAGAACATCGACCGGGGCTTCGATCCCTCGGCCGATATATCAAACCAGGAGGATCCCTCGGCCGTGACATCTATTCACTGGCCGCGGGATCCATCTCCCTGGGACAGTTTCGCTTTGTTTCCTGCTTTCTGACGCATGCTTTACTTATCGCACTGGCTCACTTTACTTACTGTTGTAGACACCCCAATCTGGGCTTCCAGATTAGTTTACTTACGGTTTTTTGATTCCTCGATGATGAAATGGATCAAGAACACCCCGGGAATGTCGAGTGTTTGAGCTTTGAGTGTTTGAGTAACCCTTGAACCTAATCTAATCTTAAGCCACTTCCAAAAGCCAAAAACCCTGTTGATGTGTGCCCGGGAGCAACGTCGCAACTCCATCGCGCGATGGTCAACCGGAGCATTGACCAGCGCGCCAGGGCTCATTGTCGCGCGACAGTTTTCAACCATCGCGCGACGGTCAGAACCTGTCCCCATCACCTTTATTCAGCTGGGCAGCTTAATCACCAAGTAACCGTCAGCCAGCCTCGTGGCTGGCTGACCTCCATTCTTTGGACCAGACCTGCCTTTCCATTAGTGGAAGGTGCTAAGCCTATAAAAACCCTCCTTTGTTCATCTTTCAAGGGGTTAACAAATTTTGGCAATCAAAGGGTCTTTGCTTTGTACTCTTTTAAGCTAATAAAAGAGATACAAAGACACCCTAAGAACAAAGCTTGTTCTTCCTCCCCATTTTCACATTACAATCAAACCTCAAACTCAACCTCAAACTCAAACCTCAAACCCAACCTCAAACTCAAAGCTCAAACACTTTTCAAACCTCAAAATTCAAAGGTATATCTTACCTTTGTTCTGCTCTCTGTTCTGATCCCTGAGGGGGGCTGGCAGGGTCAAGGCTGGTAATCAATACCAGTCCTGGCCCTAAAGCTGGCAAGGTTTCAAAAACCGTGCAACCAACATACCCTCGCGCGACGGACCCAGTCCCGCGCACGCTTGTCTCAAGCATCGCGCGATGGTTCTCGTGGGGAAGGGATGTTGGTTCTTTCCTGTTTTATTGTCTTAATAATTATTATGGATCACTGTTAAGCATGCTAATAACCAGTTTACTGCTTTTCTTAGAGCTTTGCTAGTTTTTACATCTCAATATTCATTTCTGTTCAGTTTGGAATGCCCTTGGGATCCCCTGAATCTGTCTCAGGACCCCAAGCATGTAAAGCAATTCCTGGAAGTCCAGTCAGGAGTGTCGCGCGAGGTTTACTCTCTGTCGCGCGACAGTTCTCTGATTTCCATGAATGGCCCTTGCATGGGCAACTTGGCCCTTGGCCTCTGTTTTGATACCCCCACTGTTTAGGGGTTGTGTTTCATCTTATTTGGCTCCTGCTTGGAGTATTGTGTAATAATTAGCATTTTTACAGTCTTCCAATACACTTCTTGGTTTGCTTCCTGGGTGTGCACTGGTCCTTCCAGAGCCCAGAAGGGGATGATTTTGGGACTGTGGTGAGATGACAACACTCGCGCGAGAGTCAGCGTGTCTCGCACGATGATGGACTTGCATGCAGATCTGTTCAGGCATGCAAGTTGGTCATCGTGCAGGGCAAATCTGCCCCGAGCCTGGTTTTGGCATCTGATCGCTGTTTCAAGATCATTCCGATTATTATTCATCATGCTACTCATCCATGTCATTATTTGATCACATCCTGCAAATTGTTACAGTTTTAATCCCCGATTAACTGTTCCCCCGCCCTAATTGGCTAAAATTGATTAATAAAAAAAGAATCGCAACGTTTTCAAAATGCTCAAGTAGAGACCGATCTCCGGATTGGGCGAGAGGGGTGCCATAAAACCCTTCCCCTCTCGTAACCTGGCTCCCGAACCCAGATATGGTTATGACGGACTGGTTCCTTAACTTTTTCAAATCAAACAGCACGGCAGGTGCTTCGAAATACGGTTCCTTGAGTGTCGGACCTTCAAAACTCAAGTGGCGACTCTGTATTTTTGAGCGCTTGCCACCTGCGCTCGCGCTCCCTCGATCCGGGCCCCTTGCATTTTTTGGAAACCGGAATTTCCAGGGCGTGCTGCCCACAGTGGCGACTCCGCTGGGGAACATCGAACTAATATTGATCTATACTTAGAGTTTAATACACTTGGGAACAATCCCTTAAAAAGTCTGTCAAAACGGTGAGCTTCGCGCTGCCGAAGGTTGGAATGGTGATTTAACAGGACCTCGTGTCCGGCCATTCTAATCTGGGGCTTTTTCGATTGTTCACTTGCGTAGTTTCCTCTAAAGATGGACTAAATAAAGTGAGCCAAATTTGAAAAAGGCATTTTGCGATTTTGCGATTCTTCTTCTCTTAATCAATTTCTAGCATTCTCATTTGCATCGATGTGAGATAAGCCTCGTTGGATCGTTTTGGCAATCCGGCACAGTTTACCGGAGCCCGGGGACCCCGAATGACCGACAACCTTCGACGATGATGGGTCATGCTACCGTTCGACTGTTATTCTGTGAAAAACGCGGGTAACGGGAGGTATATCTGTGGCCCTAGTCCGAGGAACCTGTTACGAACCAAAACCGGCCTTTTGCATATACGAAGCATTAGAACTCTCCAAACTAGGACAGGTACCCACAGGTTAAGATCTATTTGCATCTAAACCCATATACTGTCTACGTGTTACTGCTTTCCCTATTGCATGCACTGTACATACACCGTTTTGCATAGGAGCATGCTTAAGGCTGTTGTGTCTTTCAAGTTTGTCTTACGCTGTCTAAGACGTTGTTGGACCCGATGAGGAGTCGTTCATTCTGTCGAATGTTCGTTATCAATCGCAAAGTCCTTAGTTCAATGAGACTTTGAGAAATCAAAATTTACTACATCCTTGGCTCATGCCCGTTTAAGGATTCAACCGACAATATGGAACAACAAAGTGGTGATGTCGTGTCGTTGGCACCACCCAGGTTGAAGTGCGTTGTCACTATACACCGCCGTGTTCAAGGTTAAGGTGCCATGACATCAACACCGAGTTGTTCCAAATTCAAAGTCGAATCTTCAAAAGGGACTAGCCAAAGATTTAGTCTATTTTGACATCTTTTAGGATCTGTCGATCTACTCAGGGACACATCGCCGAAAAGAATTCTGAGGATTCCGGCAACGTCTGAAACTTGTGAGGCAAACTTGTCTCTGGAACTGTGCATGCGTACATTCTGTTCTGCGTAGGAGCATGTTTAGGGCGGCTTCTAAGTTGTCTCTCGCTTTTGAGTCTGTCTTATGCTTATTAGGATGCTGCTATGACCCGATGAAGAGTCGTGCATCTTGATGGTGCACGTTGTTAGTTTTTCAAAAGTCCTTAGATCAGCGAGACTTTGAGAAATCAAACCTTACTAAATCCTTGGCTCATGCCCGGTTGAGGATTCAACCGAACATAAGGAACCACAAAGTGTTGATGTCGTGATATTGATGTCATTTTGGTTATCGTGCTTCGCACGTACACCGCCCCGGCTAAAGCGCGTTGTCGCTCACGCCACCCCGGTAAAGGTGTCACGCCATCAATACCGAGTTATTTCTAATTCAAAGTCGAATCTTCAAAAGGGGCTAGCCAAAGTTTTAGTCTGTTTTGACATCTCTTAGGATCAGTTTGATCTTTCCAAAGGATAAACCCTCGAAAAAATATCCGAGGATTTTGGCAGCATCCGAGCATCATGAGACAGACTTGTCTCTAGTTCTAGAGTCTAGGAGGACACTTACAACGATGATCTTTGCATTTTCGTTCTTTCAATTCTTTCAATAAACTGCTGAAAGGGCGTCACTAAGCTTTCATTACTTTACTGTCAAAGCTTCGGGCCATTGCATCCTCGGAGAGAGTACCGAAAAGAAGAGCCAAACCTGCTTAGAAGAGTCTGCCAGGGCTGTTACACCTTTGCTTCCAAGGTCATATCACCTACCTCGCTCATCAATTCGGGATGACAGTACAAATGGAGCTGGCTGAGCTCAGGAAAGCTGTAGAAGAATTGGGTCACAAGATGGACAAACAGATGATTATGGTCCAGGGACTCGTTGACCTTGTTTCCTCCACAGCCTCGCAACCAGACATGGGACTAGTCAAAGAACCTTCTCAAGCCTACCACCCTTCAACAGTTAGAATCAAGCTGTGCTCAGGAGACATGTTCAAAGACCTGGCTGAGTTTCATGAGGCCAGGACTCACTCAAAGGAGGATGCTGATTCCTTGTTCAAAGCCTTTGCCAAAGGGGAGGACATGCTTAGTGATGAATTCAGCCCTGAAGGCAAAAGAATGCATCCTGTTGATGAGGCAAACAGCCAAGCAAACAAGAGTCCTGCTTTGAACTCTCAATCCACTCGCCGGAACCCACCGAGAACTTTCTCATGCTTCTCTGCGCCTTTGGTCTCAATTTATGAAAAGTTCCTCGATGCTGGTTCCATCAAGCCCCTCGATCCAACTCCTCTACCCAAAAATCCATCACCCAATTTCAAGCATAACCTCTATTTGCATCTACCATCAAATGCCTGGCCATTCTACCAATGCCTATTTTCGACTTCGACATGCCGTTCAAGATCTTGTCGATTGTGGTATCGTCACAACTCCACCTTCATCAACAGCCGATATCAACCAAATTCGAAGCGCTCAAAGCCTCCGATCTCGAACACAACCCCGAAGCTTCTCTGCCTTCGAGGCATCTCTATCTGCAGTAATGGAGAAACTCGTCAAGTCTGGGCACCTCAAACTTTTGACCACAACTTCTCCACCCAAAGTCCTTCCGGCCAACTACAATGCCAACCTTTTCTGTGCCTTCCACCAAATGCCTGGCCATCTCACTGATAACTGCTTGCGTCTCCGACACGAGATACAAGATCTAATTGATGATGGCACGGTTCAAGTTCCACCAAAGCCCGATGTCATTTCCGATTCCTTGCCTCAGCACGAGTCTGACCCTCTGGTTGGTCAGGTATCTATCACCTCCACTCAAATCAACCCGAGCTCCACCATATTCAACCCTAGCCACTATATCGTCCCAGCACATCAACCCAAACCCATCGTATCCATCCCGTCTGAATCGGAGGTTAACATGATGGCTGTAGGTGGGACAGTCGAAGCTTTCTCTGCCAACACCTGGATTGACAGTGATGAGGGGCTTACAAAGGAAATGACCGTTCAGCTAAGGTCTAGTGATCAAAAGAGCACCGAGTAGGTTTGGTTGAAGAAGCTGAAAAGGCCAAAGTACTGTTGTTTGGGCCTGACACCTGCTGGATCCTACCTCTTTTCGTGGAAGCTATGGGTAGCTTTTTAACAATTGCATTTTCAAAACCACGTCTAGTTTGCATTGGCGTCTTGTCTGAGTCTGACATAGAGTCTTTTGCGTTCGTCTAAGTCTAGCTCTGAGTCGGAGGTTGTGCCTCTTGGCCCTCCACGCCGTAACTTTTGTTTCAAGTTTCGAGTCTGCTGTACTTGGCAACCCCGAGGGTTTTTATGATATGCATCATCTTGCTTCTACATGCTTCGCTGGCTTTTATATAAATTGTGTCAACCCTAATGACGAAGGGATAGATTTCGATGGGATCATTCCCAAGGAAATGTGTTCCCTCGCCGAAAGGGAAGACGAAAGGCATGCTCAGCCTATTAAAAGAAGAAGTAATTTCAAATAAACTTGAAAGACAAGTATAACCTCCCGAAAGGTTCATTTGGTTCAAAGCCGCCCCCAGAGGAGCATTGTGCCCGGTTAGACAGGCTCGAAGAATTCATAGATGTCTTGGCATGGTCTTACCAAGTCACGCTTCGCGTTTGATTTTGAGACAAAGAAGTATCAATCCCCTGCTACCTAGTGTTAATCCAGAAAGCAGAAGCACAGAAGGCTTCGGGCCTTGTACCATGTTCAAAGCAATGATGGTGGCGTTCTGCCAAGCACAAATGAGAAAGTGTACAAAACGGCCCGGAGCAAGACATTTCCAACCGAAGCACTCTTGACTCTTTGTCATCAAAGCCATTTTATCTAGGGCTGCAACCAAAGGTCTTCGACCTCGACAGCAACAAATTCAATACCCTGGGTCAACCTGGATCAATTCAAATGTTGTTTTTCCCTGTGAGAAGCTCGTTGGGCTGAAAACCCCAAGGGTGGGCAGTTCCAAGCAAAAGTTAGAGCAGCCTGCTAGACCAAAACATATGAAGGTGGTTTAGGCAAAAATGAATAGGCAATCAATCAAAGCTCACTAGACCGAAGACCCGAATGGGCGGTACTAGGCAAAAGTTAGAGCACAAAAGGAGAGGTAAATACTCGAGAGTTAACCCTTGGCCTGAACTACGTTCTGACCTGATTCCCTAGCTTGGGATACGTAGGCAGTCTCTCTATGAGATTCGGTCACAATCTATCAATTGGATCCATGGTTGACATTTTGGTACACATCAAAGGTCGAAGAGGGTCGAAGAGGGTCGAAGATCAAGACAAGCTTCATTGGAGGAACCAGAAGGGGGAAAACCTTCGTCTTTCAATTTTATTACCAAACTGCTTCTTCAATTTACAGGCTGAGCATAAGTCTTAAAAAAAAAAATTAATTGAAGCATCAAAAACAGAACGAAATGCTGGCGAGGTCTTAACAGGCTCACAGTTTATTCTAAGTTCAGCGAAGTCTGGTATAAGCTACCGCAGCGCGTTTGTTCGAGTGATACGCTTTGGTCTCAAACCTGCGCACACTTCTTGTAGCAGACAGTAGCAGTTGGCTACTACCCTCGAATGTCGTTCCAGGGGCTTTTGCCAAGTCTTGTCAAACCATGCAAGTCATATGGACTTAATGTGACTGCACGGGGGTGTCGGTTTCAGTCCGGGCCTATACAAGTCATAATCTACATCTTATGTCCGTTTTTGCGACATTTTTCCAGTTTTTCAATCAATTGTCATTTCGAGGTGTTTTTCTCGATTTTGTTTGTACAGGTCTTTGTACCTTTTGCACCTTTCGTAAGTGTCAGTTTCACCTATTCAGGAATGTCGTGAGTTTTGGCACATTAATGCCCAAAATTTCATTATATTTCGTGTGTCTAAGGGTTCGCATTGTACCCTGGGGCTCAGTCTCCTTTTTCGTTCGAGCTAGGCGAGTCTGTACATATGTGCGCGCGTATGTGTGTCGATTCAAATCACTTATCAATACAAATTAGATATTAGTGGTTAGTTTTTTTTGCATTCTCTTCAATACTTGCAAAAGAGGGTCAATAAACTGGAAAACGCAATTGTTACATTGCTACCCTAGTATCTGTAATCCGCAAGCAACGGAATCTCTTGAAAGCAGCAAGGGCACGTCAGCCCAAGGTCAAGCAAAGCATCTCTGGGGCACACCTGCCAAAGCATCAAAGAAAGGGCGTGCAGGCCCAATTCCATTACTAAACGTCAACTGGGGCATGTCCGCCCGTTCAACGTCCATCTATCTGGGTGCGCGTCTCAGAAGCACTGACAGTACGGTGATGAGGCTCAGTGGTAGTCCTTAGGTGTCGTTGTCCTTCTAGGAACCGCCCTAAGCTTGCATCTGCATTTTCAATATGTTATACATATCATTGCATATTGTGTATATCAAATGTTGAACACAGGAAAAATCCATCAAACGACAAAGCAAGCCTGCTCGGTATCAAAGGCAGCAAGTAAACAGCTCAGCAGTTGTCACCAATTTCTCCCCAACTGCAGTCCGCCTTGCTTCTATCCATGTTATCCACTGTTTGTGCTACTTGGATCAACACAACGACAGCCGGTCCTGTCCAATCTTCAGTGGCCTGATCGTTCTGCACACTGATTTGCCCATTTCTAATCAACGACAGCCGGTCCTGTCCAACCTCAATGGCTCGGTCACTTTTTATAGCGATCCGCCGTCTCCGTCAACGACAGCCGGTTCTGTCCAATTCTCAATGGCTCGGTCACTTTTTATAGTGATCCGCCGTCTCTATCAACGACAGCCGGTCCTGTCCAACCTCAATGGCTCGATCACTTTTTATAGCGATCCGCCATCTCAATCAACGACAGCCGGTCCTGTCCAACTTCAAACGGCTCGATCACTTTTTATAGCGATCCGCCCTCCCAATTCAACGATGGTCAGCCATATCATCCATGACGGTCAGCCATATCGGTCATTCAACGGTTTGGTCATTTATACTGCTGATCCTCCCATCCAGGCTTCAACGGTTTGATCATTTATACTGCTGATCCTCCCATCCAGGCTTCAACGGTGTGATCATTTATACTGCTGATCCTCCCATCCAGGCTTCAACGGTTTGATCATTTATACAGTTGATCCTCCCATCCAGGCTTCAACGGTTTGATCATTTATACTGCTGATCCTCCCATCCAGGCTTCAACGGCTCGATCATTTATACTGATGATCCGCCCATCCAAGTTCCCAACGGCTTGATCACTCAGCACAATGATCTCCCCGTCCGCTTTCACCGACAGCTGATCCTGTCAATTTCCCCAGCGGCTTGATCACTCAGCACAATGATCTCCCCATCCACTTTCAACGACAGCTGATCCTGTCAATTCCCCCAACGGCTTGATCACTCAGCACAATGATCTCCCCGTCCGCTTTCAACGACAGCTGATCCTGTCAATTCCCCCCACGGCTTGATCACTCAGCACAATGATCTCCCCGTCCGCTTTCAACGACAGCTGATCCTGTCAATTCCCCCCACGGCTTGATCACTCAGCACAATGATCTCCCCGTCCGCTTTCAACGACAGCTGATCCTGTCAATTCCCCCAACGGCTCGATCATTTATACTGATGATCTGTCCGTTCAAAAATCAAAGCGTGTTGAGGCGTTCTTCAGTCGGTGTTGTGGCATTGACAAACTAATCAACGACAGCCGGTCCTGTCAAATCCACAAACAACGACCAGAACATCGTTCGATGGTCCGTTCATCCGCAACTGATTGTTCCCCAGGAGAGTCCGCCTTGGCCCTTCCCGAACGACAATCACCCTCAATCTAGCCGAAAGTGCATCTTCCAGCAGGCTTATTGCTCTGTCTCGGATGGTCTTTGATAAGGAGATTGGCTCTGATTCCCAACAGATGGAATTCAACCTGCCTGACACGACCTACCCGTGTTTGTTGGAATACTTTGTGCCGAGGATAGCTTGATCCCCAGCAACGACGGCCGGTCCCGTCAACATCTGCAGCGACAGCCTGTCCTGTCCAAATTCAATCAACAAGTGACGGTCTGTCCGTCCATTCAACCAATCAGGTTCTGTAAGTATGCTTGTCTACTTTGCTAGTATGTTCTGCTCTGGATTGCCTTGAGGGGTGTCTAGAAACCTTTGACGTTACTTGTACCAAGTCAATGGTGCTCCAAGTGCCATCAAAGGGGGGCTACTGTAGACACCCCAATCTGGGCTTCCAGATTAGTTTACTTACGGTTTTTGATTCCCCGATGATGAAATGGATCAAGAACACCCCGGGAATGTCGAGTGTTTGAGCTTTGAGTGTTTGAGTAACCCTTGAACCTAACCTAATCTTAAGCCACTTCCAAAAGCCAAAAACCCTGTTGATGTGTGCCCGGGAGCAACGTCGCAACTCCATCGCGCGATGGTCAACCGGAGCATTGACCAGCGCGCCAGGGCTCATTGTCGCGCGACAGTTTTCAACCATCGCGCGACGGTCAGAACCTGTCCCCATCACCTTTATTCAGCTGGGCAGCTTAATCACCAAGTAAATCCCCAGCCAGCCTCGTGGCTGGCTGCCCTCATTCTTTGGACCAGACCTGCCTTTCCATTAGTGGAAGGTGCTAAGCCTATAAAAACCCTCCTTTGTTCATCTTTCAAGGGTTAACAAATTTTGGCAATCAAAGGGTCTTTGCTTTGTACTCTTTTAAGCTAATAAAAGAGATACAAAGACACCCTAAGAACAAAGCTTGTTCTTCCTCCCCATTTTCACATTACAATCAAACCTCAAACTCAACCTCAAACTCAAACCTCAAACCCAACCTCAAACTCAAAGCTCAAACACTTTTCAAACCTCAAAATTCAAAGGTATATCTTACCTTTGTTCTGCTCTCTGTTCTGATCCCTGAGGGGGGCTGGCAGGGTCAAGGCTGGTAATCAATACCAGTCCTGGCCCTAAAGCTGGCAAGGTTTCAAAAACCGTACAACCAACATACCCTCGCGCGACGCACCTCGTCACGCGCGCGCTTGTCTCAAGCATCGCACGATGGTTCTCGTGGGGAAGGGATGTTGGTTCTTTCCTGTTTTATTGTCTTGATAATTATTATGGATCACTAATAAGCATTAAAAATCAGTTTCTTGCTTTTCTTAGAGCTTTGCTAGTTTTTACATCTCAATATTCATTTCTGTTTACTTTGGAATGCCCTTGGGATCCCCGGAATTCTCAAGACCCCAAGCATGTAAAGCAATTCCTGGAAGTCCATGGAGTGTCGCGCGAGGTTTACTCTCTGTCGCGCGACAGTTCTCTGATTTCCATGAATGGCCCTTGCATGGGCAACTTGGCCCTTGGCCTCTGTTTTGATACCCCCACTGTTTAGGGGTTGTGTTTCATCTTATTTGGCTCCTGCTTGGAGTATTGTGTAATAATTAGCATTTTTACAGTCTTCCAATACACTGCTTGGTTTTCTTCCTGGGTGTGCACTGGTCCTTCCAGAGCCCAGAAGGGGATGATTTTGGGACTGTGGTGAGATGACAACACTCGCGCGAGAGCCAGCGTGTCTCGCGCGATGATGGACTTGCATGCAGATCTGTTCAGGCATGCAAGTTGGTCATCGTGCAGGGCAAATCTGCCCCGAGCCTGGTTTTGGCATCTGATCGCTGTTTCAAGATCATTCCGATTATTATTCATCATGCTACTCATCCATGTCATTATTTGATCACATCCTGCAAATTGTTACAGTTTTAATCCCCGATTAACTGTTCCCCCGCCCTAATTGGCTAAAATTGATTAATAAAAGAAGAATCGCAACGTTTTCAAAATGCTCAAGTAGAGACCGATCTCCGGATTGGGCGAGAGGGGTACCATAAAACCCTTCCCCTCTCGTAACCTGGCTCCCGAACCCAGATATGGTTATGACGGACTGGTTCCTTAACTTTTTCAAATCAAACAGCGCGGCAGGTGCTTCGAAATACGGTTCCTTGAGTGTCGGACCTTCAAAACTCAAGTGGCGACTCTGTATTTTTGAGCGCTTGCCACCTGCGCTCGCGCTCCCTCGATCCGGGCCCCCTGCATTTTTTGGAAACCGGAATTTCCAGGGCGTGCTGCCCACAACTGTTTAAAGGATTAATTAAACAGACTATGTGTTAGAATTAAATAAAGCATCTACATGTCTTATGTTGAACGATTATGGGCCAGTCTCACGACTGGGCAAAGAGGGGTGCCTAACACCTTCCCCTTATTGTACTTTTGGCTCCCGTGTCCAGAATCTCTGTCTATTTTCCTAGTTTTAATAAACTGGGTGGCGACTCTGTTTTGATGATAACCGCTATCATGTGGCGATGTTCCTAGCCATGGGAATGTCCATGATTTTGGTTTACGAAGCAAGCAACCAATCGAGTAAACAAACATGATCAATCTGTATGGCGATGCCTCGTTTGGGAGGTGTCTACAGTAGGTATAAATGGTAAAAAGGGAGTGGTATAAAGACTTCAAGGGAAAAGTAGTAACTTGTATCTTCACGATAAGTTGAACCTCTCGACTTTTCCTTATTACTCTTGCTACGGAATTCAAGAATAGGAATTAGTGGATTGGATACTTTAGAACTGTTTGGGAGTAGCATATCGTGCAGGTAAGGGGATATACTTAGAGGTACAGTGAGGACGTATGAAATTGCTTACATGCGATACGGTAGATTGTGGGTCTCGTTGTACCATGTGATTTATTAAATGACTTTTGGATTTGATTGAATGTGTTGATGTTTGTGAAATGGAATGAATGTGGAATGTGGAATGAATGTGGGTGACAAATGGTCACAAAGAGAACTTTCAGGGCTCTTGAATGAGTAAATGCCTGGCAGGAGCTAAATGCTCATATGGTATACTTTCAGGGCTCTTGAATGAGTAAATGCCTGGCAGGAGCTAAATGCTCATATTGTATGCTTTCAGGGCTCTTAAATGAGTAAATGCCTGGCAGGAGCTAAATGCTCATATCGTATGCTTTCAGGGCTCGTTATCGAGTAAGTGCCTGGCAGGAGCTCCGGCTTAGACTTTTAACGACATGTAATTGGTTTAAGAAGTAAATGAGAAAATTTGGGTTTCGGTTAAAGGGTTTTGATGAAAATCCTCTTGTATTCTTGAGCGAATCAACGGTTTCCGGTATTTGGGCACAAATCAACGGATTCCGGTATTCAAGCTCGAGTCAATGGAGCTTGACCCGTATCGGTTTGGTTTTGTTTTCTTAAGTCATTTTGCAATAAAAAGGAAAGTTTTGAGGGGAAGAGATGTGATTATTAGTAATGTGAAATTGAAATAGATTGTGGTATTCATTCATAAAGTAAGTGAAGTGATTGAGAATCTGTTGTAGTTTTGTTCGATTTGATGAGAGTTTGTACAGCTTCTAGTTGACATGTGCTTGATAGGAATCCCGATATGATGCTTGGAACATTGAAGTTGACGTCAGTTTGTCTATCGTGGTAAATCCTCGTTGCTTGTGCTTGTTCCTTGAAACTCATTCCACTCTGGTGCATCTCTCATCGCATTTTCATATAGCTTGTGTAAAGATTTCTCTACTGGGCGCGTGTTTGCTCAAACCTATTATAAATTTCAGGTACAATTCAAGAGTTGACTTGGCGTACGTGATGTGCATGCATGATCATGTTATTGAAAGGTTTTCAAGAGAAGTGTTCTGAAGAATGATTATTGTAAATTGTAACATTATTTTTCCTCGGATACTGGTATTTGATAATTTGGGGCCTCAAGCCAGGATTAAACATTTGTATTTAATTTAAGAACAGGGAAAAGAAATGTTATTTGGGTATTATCTGTACTTCAGCGAGGATTTTATTTATTACAAATGATTATTATTTATGTTGAAAATCGAGGGCGTGACAATAATTGTTGGGCGATATATCAAACGTATCATTGTTACCATGATTGATTTCGAAACTATGCCACCCTTATTGATTTACCATAGTATCAAAAATCACAGCCATATCGTCTATCTCCATGACAGCCGGTCCTGTCAAATCCCTCGACGGCTTGATCATTCTGCACACTGATCAGCCCGTCTCCTGGCAAATCCCTCAACGGCTTGATCATTCTGCACACTGATCAGCCCGTCTCTTGTCAAATCCCTCAATGACTTGATCATTCTGCACACTGATCAACCCGTCTCCTGTCACAGTTCCTCAACGGTTTGATCATTCAGCACACTGATCTCCCCGTCCGCATTCACGATAGCCGGTCCTGTCAAATCCCTCAACGGCTTGATCATTCTGCACACTGATCAGCCCGTCTCCTGTCACAGTTCCTCAACGGTTTGATCATTCAGCACATCCAGATTTCAACAGTTCGATCATTTATACTGATGATCCTTCCCTCCAGACTTCAACGGTTTGATCATTTATACTGATGATCCTTCCATCCAGGCCCCAACGGTTTGATCATTCGGCACATTGATCTCCCCGTCCGCCTTCATGACAGCCGGTCCTGTCAAAGTTCCCCAACGGTTTGATCATTCAGCACATTGATCTCTCCGTCCGCCTTTACGACAGCCAGTCCTGTCAAATCCACAACAACGACCAGAACATCGTCCAATAGTCCGTTCATCCGCAACTGATTGTTCCCCAGGAGAGTTCGCCTTGGCCCTTCCCGAACGACAATCGCCCTCAATCTAGCCACAAGTGCATCTTCCAGCAGCCTTATTGCTCTGTCTCGGATGGTCTTTGATAAAGAGATTGGTTCTGATTCCCAACAGATAGAATTCAACCTGCCTGACACGACCTACCCGTGTTTGTTGGAATACTTTGTGCCGAGGATAGCTTGATCCCCAGCAGTGACGACCGGTCCCGTCCACATCTGTAGCGACAACCTGTCCTGTCCAAATTCGATCAACAAGCGGCGATGCAATCGTCCACTTCTACTTCCATCCCCAGCGATGGTCCGTCCGTCCATTCAACCAATTTGGTTCTTTAAGTATTCGTGTCTACTTTGCTAGCATGTTCTACTCTGGATTGCCTTGAAGGGTGTCTAGAAACCTTTGACGTTACTTGTACCAAGTCGATGGTGCTCCAAGTGCCATCAAAGGGGGCCTACTGTAGACACCCCAATCTGGGCTTCCAGATTAGTTTACTTACGGTATTTGATTCCCCAATGATGAACCGGATCAAGAACACCTCGGGAATGTTGAGTGTTTGAAAAACCCTTGAACCTAACCTAGTCTTAAGCCACTTCCAAAAGCCAAAATCCCTACTGATGCACGCCAGGGCGCAACCATCGCGCGCCAGGGCGCACCCTCGCGCGACAGACTGACTCCCTCGCACAATGGTCAAACTGCCAGGTGGTGGTCAACAGTCAAAGTTTGACCGTTGACCATCGCGCGCCAGGGCGCACCCTCGCGCAATAGACTGACTCCATCGCGCGATAGTTAATGCCAGTCCCCACCAACTTTTCTTGAGGTGGAAGCTTGGCCACCAATGCAACCTCAGCCAGCCTCGTGGACTGGCTGAGCTCCTCTCTTTGCAGCTCCATACCTACTTCATCTTCTCCTATAAATAAGCCCTCTTTGTTCTCTTTCAAAGGGTTACAAAGGTTCCAACTTTTCAATGGCACTTGATACTCCCTCACTCAAACCACTTCCATACACTCATTTTACAAGCTCAATCATCTTGTTCAATCTCAACTCAACTCAAAGTTCAAACACTTTTCAAACCTCAAAGGCCAAAGGTATAGCTTACCTTTGTTCTGCTCTTTGTTCTGATTCCTGAGGGGGGCTGGCAGGGCCAAGGCTGGTAATCAATACTAGTCCTGGTCCTAAAGCTAGCAAGGTTTCAAAAACTGTTCTGGTAGGAACAAGCGCGCAACGATCCCAGTCTCGCGCGCGACACTCCGTTGCTGCTCGCGATGGACCGCGTGGGGATTGGTGTCCTACTATTTTATGCATTTCTTTGTATATATCTCACTATGAGCATATTAGTAACCAATTTATTGCTTTCCTTAGCTTAAACTGCTAGCTGTATTTCAATATGCATTTCCGTTACTATGGAGTACCCCTGGGATCTTTCTGGACTTGTCCCAGAACCCAGAATGAGCAAAACCACACACTGGAAATTTGACTCATACCATCGCGCACCAAAGCGCATTACGCGCGCGATGGTCAGCTCGTTTCCAGTGAGTGGCCTTTGCTTTGGTAACTTGGCCCTTGGCCTTTGTTTTAATACCCCCACTGTTTAGGGGTTGTATTTCAATTTTATTCGTTCTGTTTGTGATTATTATTTACTTTCAATACATATAAACTGCCTGGTTTGCCCCCTAGGTGAGCACTGGTCCTTCCAGAGCCCAGAAGGGAATAAAATTCAAACTGTTGGTGAGGCATCAACACTCGCGCAAGTGTATGGGTCTGTCGTGCGATGGTGTGCTTGCATGCACGTTGATCCATGCATGCAAGTTGGCCATTTGTTCGTGCCAAATTCATACACAGCACTGTTTTGATGCTTGATCACTGTTTTGGACTTTATTCCATTTATTGTTCAAATATTTCATCCATCCATGCTATATTGATCACATCTTGCAAACTGTTACAGTTTTAATCCCCGATTAACTATTCCCCCGCCCAAACTGGCTAAAAATCGATTAACAAAAGAAGAATCGCAATGTTTTCAAAATGCCTAAGTAGAGACCGATCTCCGGATTGGGCGAGAGGGTGCCTTAAAACCCTTCCCCTCTCGTAACCTGGCTCCCTAACCCAGATATGGTTATGACGGACTGGTTCCTTCACTTTTTCAAATCAAACAGCGCGGCAGGTGCTTCGAAATACGGTTCCTTGGGTGTCGGACCTTCAAACCCGAGTGGCGACTCTGTATTTCGAGCGCTTGCCTCTCCGCTTGTGCTCCCTCGATCCAAAAAGGGCCGCTTTGGCAAAAGGAACAGAATCCTTTTCCAAGGGCAAACCGATGCCTCGCTTTGGTAAACCGAAATTTCCTAAGGGCATGCTGCCCACACCTTTCTATTTTAATTAATAGTGTTAATTGTATTGCACTCTTCAATTATTCTTCCTTACACACCAGTCAATCCCCTTTTCTTAGTTAAGGTTTTCTGTAGCTATTATATTCACTAACACTTGATTGTTGCTCGCAAAGTGCAGAGGACGAGGATTGAAACCCCAGTCGAACACCGTAGGCCTTTAACCCTTTCTTTCGAAAAGAAAGCTAATCAATTAACACTATTAATCAATATTGTGATATACCTTTCTCTTTGGGAATTGATTTTGCCACTCTTCTTTTTGTTAATGCCACTCCCCTTCTCTCACAAAATAAATCATCTAATCAAGACACAAAGGGGAGTGGCAAAATCACTCCCCTTCTCTTTTAATTAATAGTGTTAATTGCATTGCGCTCATTAGTTATTCTTTCTTACACACCAATCATGCCCCTTTTCTTCGTTAAGGTTTTCTATTAGCTTTTTTTTTTTTCTAGCATTTGATTGTTGCTCACAAAGGCGCGGAGAACAACGATTAGAACCCCGGTCAAACACCGCACAATTTTAACCCTTTTTTCAATAAGAAAACTGGTCATTCAACACTATTAATCAACATGGTCATATACCATTCCCTTTTTGATTAACAATGTTAATTGAATAGTGCTCAAATAATAGAATTTGCTGACAAGAAAGCTTTCTCATGTATAGTATTCCCATAATGTCTGAGCATAAGAAAGATTACAAAGCAGTGGTTAGTGAATCCTTTGAGACAAAAATCTAAAACAAAACTTGTAGCAACTTCAAGCTTACACACCAATTGTGCATTAGTCACAAGACACCAATAGTAATAGTAAGACCCAAGACACAAGACACACGAGGATACAACAGGTACCAACTTAGCTTTGCCATAGGTTGGAAGGAGCAGACACAAACATAACAGATTGCAATTAACAGAAGGACATTATACTTGAAACAAAAAGGTATATGCAGAAATTGAAACCTTACTAAACCTTGCTAAAGTTGCACTGAAACAAAAGTGCACATGCTAATAGTTGAAAGTTCCAGAAATTAAACCTTGTTAACCTTGCTAATAGTTGCAAGTTCCAGAAATTAAAAGTCGAAAGGAATGGGCAAGTGAGACTTAATACACCAGTAGAATACGCAATAGTATCAACTACAATAGCCAATTAACAAAACAATCAACAGTGCACGAATAAATATATCAACTCTGCTCTGACTTTCCTGCATTCTTCTCTTGTTATTTCACTTCTTTGCTCTTCATTTGACAAATACTTGATTATCGAAAAGACAACAATTGCACAATCAACACTGCAAGAATTTAGAATTCAGTCAATTAAGATTGGGAACTAACATTGCGAATTAATAGTAGTTGGAGTGTTTTCGATAAAAAGTTGTAGTAACAATACTTTCCTTCCCTTTGGTTAGTGGGGGGAGTTTTGCTGAATCTCCACTTTGTCATTAATATTTCTTTTGCAGGGTTCTCTTTTGTCAATGTTGACATATACCGAAACAACTGGCCTCTATTTTAGAAGGAAACAAACAATGTGCAGCTCTTAAAAAGTGCTTTTGAGTTAAGAGTATGATATTTCATTAAAAGATTTTGCTTACCAAGATCATTGTTGCACTACAACGTTCATCTTTTCCACTTCTAGGGTTAAGAGAGTTGTACAACTTCCAACATTCTTCGTCTTTATCAAGAACAAGCAATGTCCAATGGTATCGCATGAGTATTGGAAAAAGAAGAAATCTTGCCAATACAGATTTTATTATTACTTTTCCAAGCATCGTCTTCACTTGGTTTTTATCTTTGTTTTGGATCGTGTCCTATTTGCACAAAAAAACAAAAACAAATCAAACTCAATGTGTCTGTAAAAAATACAATTTTTTTCTTAAAACTTCTAGTTTGTTACCAGGAAGAAGCTGCTGAAGATGAATGATTTATGTACTGGAGTATTCAAGTCAAACTTCGGTACAACGTCAGAATGTTGTTTCATGAGCACATTTGCATATGCATCTACACACTATTTTTAATTTTTTTATCGGTGAAACACGATTAAAACAGTTTACACACAAAAAGAACAGCGTATCAAGATTTTTACATCTAGCATTGTATAAGAGGGCAAGTTTAGGAGAACAGTCTACACACAAAAAGAAGAGCGTCTTAACATTTTTACCCGGTTAGATATTGGATCTTCAAACAACAGGTTTTGTATGTCTTCAACTTCAATGTGTAGCATGTCGGCTTCAAAACTCCATATTACAGCACTGCATATCGCAAAGTATTTTCAAAAGTTAATTAAGAGTTTTGAACTTCATTAAGAAGAAAAATGTTGAAGATTACACAGAAACTGCAAGCAGTACAATCTCAATGGTTACAAAAAAGAAGATCACATCATCTTTAAAAAAGGCTATCAATTCAACCTTGACTCCATGTCGGGTTTGGAACTCCATATTATAGGACTGCCAAACGAAAAAGTGTTTCCAAAAGTCATTAATAGATGAAATTTTGAATATTACTTTTTCTGCGGTTTTGTTCAATTAACACTGTCAATCAACAAATGAGGAGGAGGATTGAAATGAGGTTTTCAGGTTTTGTTAAATTATTAACACTGTTAATTAAAGACACACACAAGAAACAGGACACACACAAGACACACAAACTTTGTCATTTTGGTGTACACTTCATGAGAGCAGCTCAAGCAAAAGGTAGAATAGGACATAGGATACACAAGATACAAGCCACAGACATAGGACACAGAAGGTACTAACTTAGCTTTGCCTTAGTCATGTTGTCAATTAACATGGTATAAACATAGCAAATTGTTCTACTGTCACCACAGATTGCAATGAGCAGATACAAACTGTAGACACCCTAATTTGGCCTAACAATTATTTCAAGTCCCACCTTGGGGACCATCCCGATGATGAAATGGATACAGTGATTGCTGATTGCCCTCTTGCGAACCTTAGGACTTTCGGTAAGAACTTTGAGCCACTTAGAGGACCCCATCCATAGCCATATAGCCTTTCAGACAGAAAATACAGAAGCTAGGAGAATCCATCTGTCGGCCGTAACATCAAATCTCACGGCCTTGACATCATTTCCTCACCCGAGCAACCTGTTGCTAGAAAATCTACCTGAGAGATCAATCCCTCGGCCGCAAGATCTATCCTTTGGCCACAACATCCATTCCTCGAGAGCCATATAGCCTTTCAGACAGAAAATACAAAAGCTAGGAGAATCCATCTGTCGGCCGTAACATCGAATCTCACAGCCTTGACATCATTTCCTCACCCGAGCAACCTGTTGCTAGAAAATCTCCCTGAGAGATCAATCCCTCGGTCGCAAGATCTATCCTTCGGCCGCAACATCCATTCCTCGACTGCCAGATCCATTGCTCGGCCGCCAGATCGTCCTTTTTCTAGACTCTGGAACGTTCTGTCGATTGTTTGATCCAACTACACTACCTCTCCGATGCGTTCGGGCTACGTTTAGAGATTGCAACGAAGAGTTTGAATTGCATTGCAATTGCAATCGTGCCATTTGATTGGCCGGAGTGAGTCACCAATTGCCTATATAAAGGGGCCTTTAGACCACGAAATTAACAAGTGAATAAACTCTCTCAAGCCCCAAAATTCTGCACAAATACTCTCTCAAATCCCCTCTTCAAAAGCCCTAACCTCCCGAAGGTAGCCTTCAATCCGACGATCAGACCCCGAATTTCAAACCCTAACCCTAGGGTTTTCTGATAATCAATCAGTCAATCACAATCAAATCCGAAGCAATCAAGCAACTGAGAAATCAAGGTGGTGAGGCCCAACGGCCTCTGGTTTGTTTTACTTATCTTATTTATGATTAATCGTAGCATTTAGTCATCTGCTAACTTTTCTGTCTGGTGTGAGGAAGAACATCGACCGGGGCTTCGATCCCTCGGCCGATATATCAAACCAGGAGGATCCCTCGGCCGTGACATCCATTCACCGGCCGCGGGATCCATTACCCTGGAACAGCTTTGTTTGCTTTTCTGCTTTCTGATGCATGCTTATCGCACTGGCTTACTTTACTTACTGTTTGAAGGATTAATTAAACAGACTATGTGTTAGAATTAAACAAAGCATCTATATGTCTTATGTTGAACAACTATGGGCCAGTCTCACGGCTGGGCAGAGAGGGGTGCCTAACACCTTCCCCTTACTGTACTCTTGGCTCCCGTACCCAGAATCTCTATCTGTTTTCCTAGTTTTAATAAACTAGGTGGCGACTCTGTTTTGATGATAACCGCTATCGTGTGGCGATATTCCTAGCCATGGGAACGTCCACGATCTTGGTTTATGAAGCAAGCAACCAATCGAGCAACAAACGATCAATCTGTATGGCGATGCCCCGTTTGGGAGGTGTCTACACAAACATAGCAGATTACAATTAGCAGAAGCCCATTATACTTGAAACAAAAAGGTATACAAATCAGTTGTACGATTTAACAAATTAAAAACATGCAACAGTTTTAAAGGTACATTTTTACCTAGGATTTCTTGTCTTCCAAAGTTCTTCAATTGCCAACCAAGTTTCTGGATGAACGAGTTTTGACATTTCACTATTGCACTTCAACTTCTTCAGTTTCTTTTTTGGCTTTTGCACTTGAATTGCCAAAGAAGTTTTAGGAAGTTGTCTACATCAATAGACTCTAGTTGCGGACTTTTCCTCTTTAATTTTCCATAGACATAGTCCTCGCAGAAATTCATCTTTCTATCATCTCTTTCTTTCACTCTCTTAAACTTTGATGGCGGACTTTTCGTCAATAAATTTTGAAGCACTTTTTCGGCCCTGGCTTTTCATGTCACTCATGAACTTTAATGTTTATCAGTTCCCACTCCAACTGATCTCTCTCTTCCCGTAGTTCCTTTATAGTCTCAAATGTGGCCTTCTGTGTCACTTGATGCACTTGTCTTTCCATTTCAACATTATAGCTTTGTGTTAACTCATGTGTTTCGTATAATTTGGAGACGTACAAATCCTTGCCTTCAAGTTCCCGCTTCAGAATTTGAATTTCCTCTTTTTGATGTTGAAGAGATTTTTCCTTTTATTCCTGAACTTTCATGATTTCATTCTCCATGCTCTTCTTTTCCTTCTCCAAGAGTTCAATCCTTTTGTTCAGTTCATCAATAACTGCAATTGCATCCTTTTTTGATTGGTCCAATATTGTTCCATAAATATTATCCAATGACATTTCATTACAGGTATTCGGAGCTAATGTTGAACCGGAATCTGTTTGTGACAAATGATCTTCTCGTGATTCAAGGCCAATGCTGTCAGGCACCATAGTGAACTTGTACCTTGGCGAATCAACTTCAAATGATGGGTTGGTGGGAGTGTTAAAGTCATCGAGCCCCTGTACTTTTTTTGCATTATCCTTTTTCTCCCTCTTCATTTACTTGTTAGCCATGAGCGCCACTCTAGCGCTTTCTCCTCTTTGAGTTCCATAAACTTTAGCTAGTTCCCTAAAGACGAGCACTCCAGTCCTTTGTTCGTTTTCAATTCTTGATATGACATCTTCATTGACTTGTGTTGCCCCTTTTTCGACCATTTCTTTAGAAACTTCAGCTTGTTGAGGAGATTCACCATCAACACTCATTCTTACTTTTTTGACCTCCTGTTCAAGAGCTTCTACTTCTCCACCTCTTGTTCAATTCCAAGATTGTTGTAGATCTTTCCTTCTTTATTTGTTTCTCGTAGTTTGGTATCATTTACCTATGAAACACAATTTGACATTCTAACTTGTGTCAAGGAGAATTTTAAGTCTTTTCAGAGAGAAATGGTGTTAATACTGACAATTAACAATTAATGGTGCTTAACATAACGATTAAAGAATTTTGTAGTCAGTTTGACTGTATTACTTGATCACCTGGAAGTTGGTTCAATTGTTCGAAATTCTTGAGTCTGTCCCGAAGCTCTGAAATGTTCCATTTCAGTAATCTTGGAACTGCATGTAGAGACTCGTATTTTCAGAAATCGTTTAAAGGATTTATTAATATTAAATGTGGAACAAATGAGAGATTTATTAAATTATTCGGTTTGGGGTCAATGTGGGAAGGTTGTTTGTAGAGAAGTGCTTGTGCAATTTGTGATTGCGTGAGTATATATATATATATATGTGTGGGTGTGTGTGTAGGGGAGAGAATTCCCCAAAATTCCCCCTCTCATCTCCCGATCTCTCTCCCTCTCTCGGCTCCTCCCCCTCTCTCACTCCTTCACCCAAATTTCACCAAAACAACTCAAAACCCATACTCATCAACCTCCAATCCATCATATACGTGCGTATTAGAGCTCGTACATCGTTGACTAGCGCTCGGTGAGGTGTTTTGCTCTCGGTGTCTATTTTGGAAGCTAGGGCTCGGATAGTCTTGTGGGTTCGGCTTTGATACTTGAGGTAGGGAATTCTACCTCTCTTTATATGTTATTTGAGTGTTCTTGTGTCTTATTCGAGCTTGTATTGATTGTTAATGAGATTGGATCGAAATCAGAAACTTTTCTGTCAAAATCGCCTGAAAGATACTCTCCCTACCGGTAGGACAATTGAGAAATTCCTTCGTAACCAGCTCAAACGTGCAGTAGCAGCTCAAAAGTTGCTCAACATAGTCATCCTTCTACCAGTAGGAACTTCCACCTACCGGTAGGTCAAGTGCAAAATTGTTTCGTTTAATATTGGCCTTTCTGTTTCCCTTTTCTACCGGTATGAACTTTGACCTACCTTTGCTGTTTCGTTTAAATATTGGCCTTTCTGTTACCCTTTTCTACCGGTAGGAACTTTCACCTATCGGTAGGTCAAGTGAATTCTCCTCTTCTACCGGTAGGACTCATTCATCTACCGGTAGGTGATTGAGCTGCTGCAGTATCATTGAGCTGTTGCAGTATCTGTGAGCTGCTTTTCCTACATCTTCCAAATCACATTTTGAGGCTTCTCATCGACCCTATTGGATTTGTTTACACATTCTTTCAAGTGTTTTAGAGAGTATTACTAGCCTCACACTTAGAGTGGTGTCCGGGGGACTTGAGTGAACTCTTTGAGTTAAGAAATGTGAAGTGTAAGATATGGCACGTTGAAATACGAACGATACATATGAACAAGTCTAGTGATCTGATGAGTAGTATTGCAATTCATTTTCTCTCGACTCGTAGAATCCCTTAGATTCTCTTAGCATTCGCTTTACGGACTCCAAGTACAGAAACTAGAAGACCGGGCATTGAAGAGTCTAGTCGTGGGTTGATATGCTGTATGTGAAGGTACGGAGGTGTACTTAGAGGTACGGTGAGGACGTGTGTATTTGATTACATGTGATATGGTAGATGGTTGGTCTTGTAATACCATGTGATTGATTAGATGGCTTTCGGATTCGATTGAACGACTTGATGTTTATGAATGAGAAGTGGAATGATAATGGATGACAAATGCTCATATATACTTTCAGGGCTCATGAATGAGTAAATGCCTGGCAGGAGCTAAATGCTCATTTATACTTTCAGGGCTCTTGAATGAGTAAATGCCTGGCATGAGCTAAATTGTCACGACCTGGATTTTTAACATAAAATAGATAATATGTTTTAAATGAAAGAGCTTCGCATGTCTTCGTATTCCCAAAATAATGTCCCACCTGTTTAATTACAGACAAGTCCCCAATTCAAAAGAGAGTATACTTTGGCATCACAGCCCAAATCAGCTTAAACACAGTTATAAATCTAGGTAAAAGATAATTCATGAATTCTTAGTTACAAAGCCATCTTGAACCAAAAGCTAGACTATTACAAGATGAAAAAGTAACTAAGTGCAATAGGCTTCCAAAAACTTGTTCACAATCCAAGCATGCACGCATGAGGCTAAAGTCCGGCATTGGTACCTGAAAAGAAGGATTTTGTTGAGCTACAAAGCCCAGTAGGAAAATCTTAACCAAATTTATATGTACGCATGTCGATTGATGTAATAGAAAGAAGGTATGGAAACAAAGCTCATAACTCAAGATCAATCGATCCGCAATCTAAACCTCGACTTCGGCTATGTGCATCAATTACAAGACTCAACAATTTATACATCCCAACTCAACTCACCAAACCAAACTCCCATCATAGGTATTTCCACCCCTTGCGTTACCGTACACCACTACGAGGGTTACCATGTTACCACCCCTTGCGTCACAGAGATCCCTATAACACCGGGTTACCGTATTACCACCCCTTGAGTACGAAACCCTAGTGTGTCACCGTGTTACCACCCCTTGTGCACGGGACTCCCTAAACCACCATCCGACCTCAAACGACCCAATTCTCAATTAACATGCAAGTTATGATTTCCGGAGATCACACTCTTAAGCGTAATGTCACATAACAAGCCAATACTATGACAAATGCATCACAAACGGTCACATACGCCAATTATCAACCAATAAGCAACTTAGCAACGTTTAATCATGTGGTACCATGTTCAATTTGTGTCAACGGAAGGCCAACGGACAAAGGAAGCATCGAAAAGTCGCAAGAAGCCAAAAGAACGAGCTTGAGATCAATTAAGAGGTGTTTCAAGGGGTTTAGAAGTGGTCGGGAGTCAAAATAATCAACAAAAGATCAACAGGAGCAAAACCTGGAGATAGGCTCCCCGTATCGATACGGGTAAAAACCGTATCGATACGGAACAGACTGTCCGAAATCGAAGGTTGACCGTATCGATACGGCGAGAAATCCGTATCGATACGGAGAGGTCTCGAGAGGCGATTTCTGCAGATTTTCAGAACAAGCTTGACAACCAAAACACAACATTGCGAGGCTCGATTCTACACCAAAACAACAAGCAAACATATAAAAGAGGTCAAGAAGTTCCTACCTCGAAACAATGGACGAGATCCTCGCGTTATTGAACGAGCCCTAGACTTCCAAGCTTTGAAACTTCGATTCAAACTCAACCCAAGGATTTCCGAGCTTATGAACGTGATTGCAAGGCCGGTGGGAGGTTGAATCTCAAAGATTTTGGGGTGTAAGGTGGAGTTTTGAGTGTGAGAGAAGGGGAGAGAGAGAGAGCCGGTGGAGAGAGAGATGGGAGACGCCGGATGAGGGAGAGAAAGAGGGGAGGAAAATGATCCCATACATGTGCACACCCACTTATATATCCTCAAATCATAAAATCACACTTTTCTCCCTCAAACTTCAATTTCATCACTTTGGTCCTCAAATCAATTATTCACCAATAAAACCTTATTTTCTCAATTAGGCATTTAATCGATATTTCAAACATTAAAATTATTCGGGTCTCTACAATCTATCCTCCTTAAAGAAATTTCGTCCCGAAATTTTACAATCCAAGTCAATTACAATCACACATCATATAATCGTGCTCATGCAACGGCATATATTACCAAACAAGAAGCCAATAATCATAGAGTTTGAACTTAGAACTCACATAGGTTAATTCGGAAACAAATGCGGATACTTCTCCCTTACTTCGTCTTTCCTTTCCCACGTCGACTCTTCCCTTCCAAAATGACTCCATAAGACTCGCACTAACGGAATGGTTTTACCCCTCAAGACTTGCTCGCGCGAATCCAGGATACGTATCGGTTCTTCCTCATAGGATGCATCGGCTTCTAACTCAAGTTCGGACCATTCTAGAATGTGTGATGGATCCGACTCATACTTCCTCAACATTGATACGTGAAAAACATCGTGGACACCCGACAATCTCGGCGGTAAAGCCAATCGATACGCGACTTCTCCGATCCTCTCGATAATATTAAACGGCCCAATGAAACGCGGCGATAACTTGCCCCTTTGCCCAAAACGAGATAGTCCCCGACGCGGTGACACCTTTAGGAACACGTGATCCCCCACTTCAAACGTTAACGGTCGGCGACGACGATCGGCATAACTCTTGTGCCTACTTTGCGCGGTTATCAATCGTTGGCGAATCAATTTAACTTGTTCGGTGGTTCTCCTTTGTGCCTCAATAAGACGTTGACGAATCGCTCTCATGCTTTCGGAAGTTTCTTGAACTAATTCCGGCCCAACCAGTGTAGCCTCGCCCAACTCGGTCCAACAAACGGGAGATCGACACGGTCTCCCATACAAGGCTTCATACGGTGCCATCTCGATACTTGAATGGTAACTATTGTTGTACGCGAATTCGACTAACAGCAAATGATCCTCCCAACGACCCCGAAAGTCCATAACGCAAGCCCGAAGCATATCTTCTAGAATTTGGATCGTTCTCTCGGATTGCCCATCCGTTTGAGGATGATACGCTGTGCTGTAGACACCCCAATCTGGGCTTCCAGATTAGTTTACTTACGGTTTTTGATTCCCCGATGATGAAATGGATCAAGAACACCCCGGGAATGTCGAGTGTTTGAGCTTTGAGTGTTTGAGTAACCCTTGAACCTAACCTAATCTTAAGCCACTTCCAAAAGCCAAAAACCCTATTGATGTGTGCCGGGGCACAATCATCGTGCGCCAGGGCGCAACCATCGCGCGCCGGGGCGCAACGTCGCGCGACAGTTTTACTCCATCGCGCGATGGTCAACCAGAGCATTGACCAGCGCGCCAGGGCTCATTGTCGCGCGACAGTTTGCAACCATCGCGCGACGGTCAGAACCTGTCCCCATCACCTTTATTCAGCTGGGTAGCTTAATCACCAAGTAACCCTCAGCCAGCCTCGTGGCTGGCTGACCTCCATTCTTTGGACCAGACCTGCCTTTCCATTAATGGAAGGTGCTCTCCCTATAAATGCCCCCCCTTTGTTCTCTTTCAAAGGGTTCCAAAAAAGTTCAAAGCACAAAGGTTCTAACCCTAACCCTTTGTTCATCTCTCCTCCATTAGCAAGTGCAACATTTGGTTTCCAACCTAACACCCTAAGAACAAAGCTTGTTCTTCCTCCCCATTTTCACATTTCAATCAAACCTCAAACCCAACCTCAAGCTCAAAGCTCAAACACTTTTCAAACCTCAAAATTCAAAGGTATATCTTACCTTTGTTCTGCTCTCTGTTCTGATCCCTGAGGGGGGCTGGCAGGGTCAAGACCCAGTCCTGGCCCTAAAGCTGGCAAGGTTTCAAAAACCGTGCAACCAACATACCCTCGCGCGACGGACCCAGTCCCGCGCGCGCTTGTCTCAAGCATCGCGCGATGGTTCTCGTGGGGAAGGGATGTTGGTTCTTTCCTGTTTTATTGTCTTAATAATTATTATGGATCTCTGTTAAGCATGCTAATAACCAGTTTACTGCTTTTCTTAGAGCTTTGCTAGTTTTACATCTCAATATTCATTTCTGTTCAGTTTGGAATGCCCTTGGGATCCCCTGAATCTGTCTCAGGACCCCAAGCATGTAAAGCAATTCCTGGAAGTCCAGTCAGGAGTGTCGCGCGAGGTTTACTCTCTGTCGCCCGACAGTTCTCTGATTTCCATGAATGGCCCTTGCATGGGCAACTTGGCCCTTGGCCTCTGTTTTGATACCCCCACTGTTTAGGGGTTGTGTTTCATCTTATTTGGCTCCTGCTTGGAGTATTGTGTAATAATTAGCATTTTACAGTCTTCCAATACACTGCTTGGTTTGCTTCCTGGGTGTGCACTGGTCCTTCCAGAGCCCAGAAGGGGATGATTTTGGGACTGTGGTGAGATGACAACACTCGCGCGAGAGTCAGAGTGTCTCGCGCGATGATTGACTTGCATACAGATCTGTTCAGGCATGCAAGTTGATCATCGTGCAGGGCAAATCTGCCCCGAGCCTAGTTTTGGCATCTGATCGCTGTTTCAAGATCATTCCGTTTATTATTATCATTATTTGATCACATCCTGCAAACATGTTACAGTTTTAATCCCCGATTAACTGTTCCCCCGCCCTAATTGGCTAAAATTGATTAATAAAAGAAGAATCGCAACATTTTCAAAATGCTCAAGTAGAGACCGATCTCCGGATTGGGCGAGAGGGGTGCCATAAAACCCTTCCCCTATCGTAACCTGGCTCCCGAACCCAGATATGGTTATGACGAACTGGTTCCTTAACTTTTTCAAATAAAGCGCGGCAGGTGCTTCGAAATACGGTTCCTTGAGTGTCGGACCCTCAAAAACTCAAGTGGCGACTCTGTGTTTCCGAGCGCTTGCCACCTGCGCTAGCGCTCCCTCGATCCGGGCCCTTGCATTTTTGAAAATCGGAATTTCCAGGGCATGCTGCCCACAGTGGCGACTCTGCTGGGGATGATCGAACTAATATTGATCTATACTTAGAGTTTAATACACTTGGGAACAATCCCTTAAAAAGTCTGTCAAAACGGTGAGCTTCGCGCTGCCGAAGGTTGGAATGGTGATTTAACAGGACCTCGTGTCCAGCCATTCTAATCTGGGGCTTTTTCGATTGTTCACTTGCGTAGTTTCCTCTAAAGATGGACTAAATAAAGTGAGCCAAATTTGAAAAAGGCATTTTGCGATTTTGCGATTCTTCTTCTCTTAATCAATTTCTAGCATTCTCATTTGCATCGATGTGGGATAAGCCTCGTTGGATCGTTTTGGAAATTCGGCACGGTTTACCGGAGCCCGGGGACCCCGAATGACCGACAACCTTCGACGATGATGGGTCATGCTACCGTTCGACTGTTACTCTGCGAAAAACGCGGGTAACGGGAGGTATATCTGTGGCCCTAGTCCGAGGAACCTGTTACAAACCAAAATCGGCCTTTTGCATATACGAAGCATTAGAACTCTCCAAACTAGGACAGGTACCCACAGGTTAAGATCTATTTGCATCTAACCCCATATACTGTCTACGTGTTACTGCTTTCCCTATCGCATGCACTGTACATACACTGTTTTGCATAGGAGCATGCTTAAGGCTGTTGTGTCTTTCGAGTTTGTCTTACGCTGTCTAAGACGTTGTCGGACCCGATGAGGAGTCGTTCATTCTGTTGAATGTTCATTATCAATCGCAAAGTCCTTAGTTCAATGAGACTTTGAGAAATCAAAATTTACTACATCCTTGGCTCATGCCCGTTTAAGGATTCAACCGACAATATGGAACAACAAAGTAGTGATGTCGTGTCGCTGGCGACACCCAGGTTGAAGTGCGTTGTCACTATACACCGCCGTGTTCAAGGTTAAGGTGCCATGACATCAACACCGAGTTGTTCCAAATTCAAAGTCGAATCTTCAAAAGGGACTAGCCAAAGATTTAGTCTATTTTGACATCTTTTAGGATCTGTCGATCTACTCAGGGACACATCGCCGAAAAGAATTCTGAGGATTCCGGCAACGTCTGAAACTTGTGAGGCAAACTCGTCTTTGGAACTGTACATGCATACATTCTGTTCTGCGTAGGAGCATGTTTAGGGCGGCTTCTAAGTTGTCTCTCGCTTTCGAGTCTATCTTATGCTTATTAGGATGCTGCTATGACCCGATGAAGAGTCGTGCATCTCGATGGTGCATGTTGTTAATTTTTCAAAAGTCCTTAGATCAACGAGACTTAGAGAAATCAAACCTTACTAAATCCTTAGCTCATGCCCGGTTGAGGATTCAACCGAACATAAGGAACCACAAAGTATTGATGTCGTGATATTGAAGTCATTTTGGTTATCGTGCTTCGCACGTACACCGCCCCGGCTAAAGCACATTGTCGCTCACGCCACCCAGGTAAAGGTGTCACGCCATCAACACCGAGTTGTTTCTAATTCAAAGTCGAATCTTCAAAAGGGGCTAGCCAAAGTTTTAGTTTGTTTTGACATCTCTTAGGATCAATTTGATCTTTCCAAAGGATAAACCCTCGAAAAAAATATCCGAGGATTTTGGCAGCATCCGAACATTATGAGACAGACTTGTCTCTAGTTCTAGAGTCTAGGAGGACAATAACGACGATGATCTCGGCATTTTCATTCTTTCAATTCTTTCAATAAATTGCTGAAAGGGTGTCACTGAGCTTTCGTTACTTACTGTTAAAGCTTCGGGCCATTGCATCATCGGAAAGTACCGAAAAGAAGAGCCAAACCTGCTTAGAAGAGTCTGCCAGGGCTGTTACACCTTTGCTTCCAAGGTCATATCACCTACCTCGCTCATCAATTCGGGATGACAGTACAAATGGAGCTGGCTGAGCTCAGGAAAGCTGTAGAAGAATTGGGTCACAAGATGGACAAACAGATGATTATGGTCCAGGGACTCGTTGGCCTTGTTTCCTCCACAACCTTGCAACCAGATATGGGACTAGTCAAAGAACCTTCTCAAGCCTACCACCCTCCAACAGTTGGAATCAAGCTGTGCTCAGGAGACATGTTCAAAGACCTGGCTGAGTTTCATGAGGCCAGGACTCACTCAAAGGAGGATGCTGATTCCTTGTTCAAAGCCTTTGCCAAAGGGGAGGACATGCTTGGTGATGAATTCAGCCCTGAAGGCAAAAGAATGCATCCTGTTGATGAGGCAAACAGCCAAGCAAACAAGAGTCCTGCTTTGAACTCTCAATCCACTCGCCGGAACCCACCGAGAACTTTCTCATGCTTCTCTGCGCCTTTGGTCTCAATTTATGAAAAGCTCCTCGATGCTGGTTCCATCAAGCCCCTCGATCCAACTCCTCTACCCAAAAATCCATCACCCACTTTCAAGCATAACCTCTATTGCACCTACCATCAAATGCCTGGCCATTCTACCTGTTTTCGGCTTCGACATGCCGTTCAAGATCTTGTCGATTGTGGTATCGTCACAACTCCACCTCCATCAACAGCCGATATCAACCAAATTCGAAGCGCTCAAAGCCTCCGATCTCGAACACAACCCCGGAGTTTCTCTGTCTTAGAAGTATCTCTATCTGCAGTAATGGAGAAACTCGTCAAGTCTGGGCACCTCAAACTTTTGACCCCAACTTCTCCACCCAAAGTCTTTCCAGCCAACTACAATACCAACCATTTCTGTGCCTTCCACCAAATGCCCGGCCATCTCACTGATAGCTGCTTGCGTCTCCGACACGAGATTCAAGATCTTATTGACGATGGCACGATTCAAGTTCCACCAAAGCCCGATGTCATTTCCGACTCCTTGCCTCAGCACGAGTCTGACCCTCTGGTTGGTCAAATATCAATCGACTCTACTCAGATCAACCCGAGCTCCACCATATTCAACCCTAGCCACTATATCGTCCCAGCGAATCAACCCAAACCCATCGTATCCATCCCGTCCGAATCGGAGGTTAACATGATGGCTGTAGGTGGGGCAACCGAGGTTTTCACTGCCAACGTTTGGTTTGACAGTGATGAGGGGCTTGCAAAGGAAAGGACCGTTTGGCTGAGGTCCATCGTTCAAAGGAGCATCAAGTAGGTTTGGCTGAAGAAGCTGAGGAAGCCGAAGTGCTGTTGCTTGGGCCTAACACCTGCTGGATCCTACCTCTTTTTGTGGAAGCTATGGGTAGCTTTTTAACAATTTCATTTTCAAAACCACGTCTAGTTTGCATTGGCGTCTTGTCTGAGTCTGACACAGAGTCTTTTGCGTTTGTCTAAGTCTAGCTCTGAGTCGGAGGTTGTGCCTCTTGGCCCTCCACGTCGTAGCTTTTGTTTCAAGTTTCGAGTCTGCTGTACTTGGCAACCCCGAGGGTTTTTATGATACGCATCATCTTGCTTCTACATGCCTCGCTGGCTTTTATATAAACTGTGTCGACCCTGACGACGAAGGGATAGATTTCGATGGGATCATTCCCAAGGAAATGTGTTCCCTCGCCGAAAGGGATGACGAAAGGCATGCTCAGCCTATTAAAAGAAGAAGTAATTTCAAAATAAACTCGAAAGACAAGTATAACCTCCCGAAAGGTTCAAATTTGGTTCAAAGTTGTTCCCAGAGGAGCATTGCACCCAGTTAGACAGGCTTGAAGATTTCATCGACGTCTTGGCATGGTCTCATCAAGTCACGCCTCGCGTTGATCCTGAGATAAAGAAACATCAAACCCCCCTGCTATCGGGTGCCAATCCAGAAAGCAGAAACACAGAAGGCTCCGGGCCTTGTACCATGTTCAAAACAGCAACAGTGGCGTTCCGCCAAGTACAAATGAAAAAGTGTACAAAGCGGCCTGGAGCAAGACATTTCTGACCGAAGCACTCTTGACCCTGCATCATCAAAGCCATTTTATCTAGGGCTGCAGCCAAAGGTCTTCGACCTCGACGGCAACAAATTCAATACCATGGTCGATCTGGATCAATTCAAAAGCAACTTTTCCCTGAGAGAAGCTCGTTGGGCTGAAAACCCCAAGGGTGGGCAGTTCCAAGCAAAAGTTAGAGCAGCCTGCTAGACCAAAACCTATGAAGGTGGTTTAGGCAAAAATGAATAGGCAATCAATCAAAGCTCGCTAGACCGAAGACCCGTATGGGCGGTACTAGGCAAAAGTTAGAGCGTAAAAGGAGAGGTAAATACTCGAGAGTTAACCCTTGGCCTGAACTACGTTTTGACCTGATTCCCTAGTTTGGGATACGTAGGCAGTCTCTCTTTGGGACTCGGTCATACTCTGTCGAACCCTTAGCCTGAACTACGTTTTGACCTGATTCCCTAGCTTGGGATACGTAGGCAGTCTCTCTATGAGACTCGGTCACAATCTATCAATTGGATCCATGGTTGACATTTTGGTACACATCAAAGGTCAAAGAGGATCGAAGATCAAGACAAGCTGCTTTGGAGGAACCAGAAGGGGGAAACCCTTCGTCTTTCAATTTTATTACCAAACTGCTTCTTCAATTTACAGGCTGAGCATAAGTCTTAAAAAAAAAATTGAAGCATCAAAAACAGAACGAAATGCTGGTGAGGCCTTAACAGGCTCACGGTTTATTCTAAGTTCAGCAAAGTCTGGTGTAAGCAACCGCAGCGCGTTTGTTCGAGTGATACGCGTTGGTCTCAAACCTGCGCACACTTCTTGCAGCAGACAGTAGCAGTTGGCTACTACCCTCGAATGTCGTTCCAGGGGCTTTTGCCAAGTCTTGTCAAACCATGCAAGTCATATGGACTTAATGTGACTGTACGGGGGTGTCGGTTTCAGTCCGGGCCTATACGAGTCATAATCTACGTCTTATGTCCGTTTTTGCGACATTTTTCTAGTTTTTCAATCAATTGTCATTTCGAGGTGTTTTTCTCGATTTTGTTTGTATAGGTCTTTGTACCTTTTCCACTTTTCGTAAGTGTCAGTTTCACCTGTCAAGGGAATGTTGTGAGTTTTGGCACATTAATACCCAAAATTTCATTGTATTCCATGTGTCTAAGGGTTCGCATTGTACCCTGGTTCTCTTTTTCCATTTTTGTTCGAGCTAGGCGAGTCCGTACATATGTGCGCGCATCTGTGTGTCGATTCAAATCACTTGTCAATGCAAATTAGATATTAGTGGTTAGTTTTTGCATTCTCTTCAACACTTGCAAAAAGAGAGTCAATAAACTGGAAAACGCAATTGTTACATTGCTCCCCTAGTATCTGTAATCCGCAAGCAGCGGAATCTCTTGAAGCAGCAAGGGCACGTCAGCCCAAGGCCAAGCAAAGCATCCCTGGGGCGCACCTACCGAAGCATCAAAGAAAGGGCGTGCAGGCCCAATTCCATTACTAAACGTCAATTGGGGCACGCCAGCTCGTTCAGCGTTCATCTTTCTGGGTGCGCGTCTCAGAAGCACTGACAGTACAGTAATGAGGCTCAATGGTAGTCCTTAGGCGTCGTTGTCCTTCTAGGAGCCGCCCTAAGCTTGCATCTGCATTTTCAATATGTTATACATATCATTGCATATTGTGTGTATATCAAATGTTGAACGCAGGAAAAATCCACCAAAACGACGAAGCAAGCCTGCCCGGTATCGAAGGCAGCAAGTGAACGGCTCAGCAGTTGTCACCGATTTCTCCCCAGCTGTAGTCTGCCTTGCTTCTATCCATGTTATCCACTGTCACCGATTTCTCCCCAGCTGTAGTCTGCCTTGCTTCTATCCATGTTATCCACTGTTTGTGCTACTTGGATCAACTCAACGACAGCCGGTCCTGTCCAACCTCAATGGCTCGGTCACTTTTTATAGCGATCCGCCGTCTCCGTCAACGACAGCCGGTTCTGTCCAATTTCCAATGGCTCGGTCACTTTTTATAGTGATCCGCCGTCTCTATCAACCACAGCCGGTCCTGTCCAACCTCAATGGCTCGGTCACTTTTTATAGCAATCCGCCGTCTCCGTCAACGACAGCCGGTTCTGTCCAATTTCCAATGGCTCGGTCACTTTTTATAGTGATCCGCCGTCTCTATCAACGACAGCCGGTCCTGTCCAACCTCAATGGCTCGATCACTTTTTATAGCGATCCGCCGTCTCAATCAACAACAGCCGGTCCTGTCCAACTTCAAACGGCTCGATCACTTTTTATAGCGATCCGCCCTCCCAATTCAACGATGGTCAGCCATATCATCCATGACGGTCAGCCATATCGGTCATTCAACGGTTTGATCATTTATACTATTGATCCTTCCATCCAAGCTTCAACGGTTTGATCATTTATACTGCTGATCCTCCCATCCAGGCTTCAACGGTTTGGTCATTTATACTGCTGATCCTCCCATCCAGGCTTCAACGGTTTGATCATTTATACTGCTGATCCTCCCATCCAGGCTTCAACGGTTTGATCATTTATACTTCTGATCCTCCCATCCAGGCTTCAACGGTTTGGTCATTTATACTTCTGATCCTCCCATCCAGGCTTCAACGGTTTGGTCATTTATACGACGATCCTCCCATCCAGGCTTCAACGGTTTGATCATTTATCTGCTGATCCTCCCATCCAGGCTTCAACGGTTTGGTCATTTATCTGCTGATCCTCCCATCCAGGCTTCAACGGTTTGGTCATTTATCTGCTGATCCTCCCATCCAGGCTTCAACGGTTTGGTCATTTATACTGCTGATCCTCCCATCCAGGCTTCAACGGTTTGATCATTTATACTGCTGATCCTCCCATCCAGGCTTCAACGGTTTGATCATTTATACTGCTGATCCTCCCATCCAGGCTTCAACGGTTTGATCATTTATACTGATGATCCTCCCATCCAGGCTTCAACGGTATGATAATATATACTGATGATCCTCCCGTCCAAGCTCCCAACGGCTTGATCACTCAGCACAATGATCTCCCGTCCGCTTTCAACGACAGCTGATCCTTTCAATTCCCCCAACGGCTCGATCATTTATATAATGATCTCCCCGTCCGCTTTCAACGACAGCTGATCCTGTCAATTCCCCCAACGGCTCGATCATTTATACTGATGATCAGTCCGTTCAAAAATCAAAGCGTGTTGAGGCGTTCTTCAGTCGGTGTTATGGCATTGACAAACTAATCAACGACAGCCGGTCCTGTCAAATCCACAAACAACGACCAGAACATCGTTCGATGGTCCGTTCATCCACAACTGATTGTTCCCCAGGAGAGTCCGCCTTGGCCTGTCCCGAACGACAATCACCCTCAGTCTAGCCACAAGTGCATCTTCCAGCAGGCTTATTGCTCTGTCTCGGATGGTCTTTGATAAGGAGATTGGCTCTGATTCCCAACAGATGGAATTCAACCTGCCTGACACGACCTACCCGTGTTTGTTGGAATACTTTGTGCCGAGGATAGCTTGATCCCCAGCAACGACGGCCGGTCCCGTCAACATCTGCAGCGACAGCCTGTCCTGTCCAAATTCAATCAACAAGTGACAGTCTGTCCGTCCATTCAACCAATCAGGTTCTGTAAGTATGCTTGTCTACTTTGTTAGTATGTTCTGCTCTGGATTGCCTTGAGGGGTGTCTAGAAACCTTTGACGTTACTTGTACCAATTCAATGGTGCTCCAAGTGCCATCAAAGGGGGGCTACTGTAGACACCCCAATCTGGGCTTCCAGATTAGTTTACTTACGATTTTTGATTCCCCGATGATGAAATGGATCAAGAACACCCCGGGAATGTCGAGTGTTTGAGCTTTGAGTGTTTGAGTAACCCTTGAACCTAACCTAATCTTAAGCCACTTCCAAAAGCCAAAAACCCTATTGATGTGTGCCGGGGCACAATCATCGTGCGCCAGGGCGCAACCATCGCGCGCCGGGGCGCAACGTCGCGCGACGGTTTTACTCCATCGCGCGATGGTCAACCAGAGCATTGACCAGCGCGCCAGGGCTCATTGTCGCGCGACAGTTTGCAACCATCGCGCGACAGTCAGAACCTGTCCCCATCACCTTTATTCAGCTGGGTAGCTTAATCACCAAGTAACCCTCAGCCAGCCTCGTGGCTGGCTGACCTCCATTCTTTGGACCAGACCTGCCTTTCCATTAATGGAAGGTGCTCTCCCTATAAATGCCCCCCCTTTGTTCTCTTTCAAAGGGTTCCAAAAAAGTTCAAAGCACAAAGGTTCTAACCCTAACCCTTTGTTCATCTCTCCTCCATTAGCAAGTGCAACATTTGGTTTCCAACCTAACACCCTAAGAACAAAGCTTGTTCTTCCTCCCCATTTTCACATTTCAATCAAACCTCAAACCCAACCCCAAGCTCAAAGCTCAAACACTTTTCAAACCTCAAAATTCAAAGGTATATCTTACCTTTGTTCTGCTCTCTGTTCTGATCCCTGAGGGGGGCTGGCAGGGTCAAGGCTGGTAATCAATACCAGTCCTGGCCCTAAAGCTGGCAAGGTTTCAAAAATCGTGCAACCAACATACCCTCGCGCGATGGTTCTCGTGGGGAAGGGATGTTGGTTCTTTCCTGTTTTATTGTCTTAATAATTATTATGGATCACTGTTAAGCATGCTAATAACCAGTTTACTGCTTTTCTTAGAGCTTTGCTAGTTTTACATCTCAATATTCATTTCTGTTCAGTTTGGAATGCCCTTGGGATCCCCTGAATCTGTCTCAGGACCCCGAGCATGTAAAGCAATTCCTGGAAGTCCAGTCAGGAGTGTCGCGCGAGGTTTACTCTCTGTCGCGCGACAGTTCTCTGATTTCCATGAATGGCCCTTGCATGGGCAACTTGGCCCTTGGCCTCTGTTTTGATACCCCCACTGTTTAGGGGTTGTGTTTCATCTTATTTGGCTCCTGCTTGGAGTATTGTGTAATAATTAGCATTTTACAGTCTTCCAATACACTACTTTGTTTTTTTCCTGGGTGTGCACTGGTCCTTCCAGAGCCCAGAAGGGGATGATTTTGGGACTGTGGTGAGATGACAACACTCGCGCGAGAGTCAGAGTGTCTCGCGCGATGATTGACTTGCATACAGATCTGTTCAGGCATGCAAGTTGATCATCGTGCAGGGCAAATCTGCCCCGAGCCTGGTTTTGGCATCTGATCGCTGTTTCAAGATCATTCCGTTTATTATTATTATTATTTGATCACATCCTGCAAACATGTTACAGTTTTAATCCCCGATTAACTGTTCCCCCGCCCTAATTGGCTAAAATTGATTAATAAAAGAAGAATCGCAACGTTTTCAAAATGCTCAAGTAGAGACCGATCTCCGGATTGGGCGAGAGGGGTGCCATAAAACCCTTCCCCTCTCGTAACCTGGCTCCTGAACCCAGATATGGTTACGACGGACTGGTTCCTTAACTTTTTCAAATAAAGCGCGGCAGGTGCTTCGAAATACGGTTCCTTGAGTGTCGGACCCTCAAAAACTCAAGTGGCGACTCTGTGTTTCCGAGCGCTTGCCACCTGCGCTCGCGCTCCCTCGATCCGGGCCCTTGCATTTTTGAAAACCGGAATTTCCAGGGCATGCTGCCCACAGGTGCTAAATAAGAGATTAGTACCAAGAGCGGCCTGCAAGCTTTGCCAAAAACGCGCGGTAAACCTTGGATCTCGATCCGATACAATAGAGACGGGAATTCCATGAAGACGTATAATCTCACGAATGTAAAGACGACTAAGCGACTCGATCGAATCTGAAACTTGAATCGGTAAGAAATGCGCGGACTTAGTCAATCGATCGACTATCACCCAAATGGCATCGTGCCCCCTCGGTAATCCGGTAACGAAATCCATTGTCACGTTTTCCCACTAACACTCGGCCACAGGTAATGGTTGCAACTCCCCCGCGGGTCGTTGGTGCTCGGCTTTGACTTGTTGACACGTAAGACACTTGGACACGAAGATAACGACATCTCTCTTCATTCCCGGCCACCAAAATTGTCTACGCAAGTCGTGATACATTTTTGTTCCACCCAGATGCACGACTAACGGTGAGTGATGGAATTCTCTCAAAATTTCCTCCCGACACGAAACGGGTACGAACAACTTTCCCTTGTATCGCAAACCTTGATCGGCGTGAATCATCCACCCCTCTCGGGCATTGCCATTAAGAAACTTGGTACGAAATTCTCCCGCTTCCTCGTCATGTTGTTGGGCCTCAATGACTCGGGTCGATAAGGTCGATTGGACGGTTAAATTACATAATGTGACTCCTTCTCGAACTTCCTCAAAATGTAACGCATACGAGCCTAATTCAAAAGGTTTGCAGCCGCGAGTGCCGCAACAAGGTCCCTAGCAAACTGAGTCTGATTCGGAGGCACGCCTGCACCTCGACCGACCCCAGCCCCTGATTTTCCCCATGCTGACTAACTTCGTCCTCGGGAGGTACCCCACGGCCACCCCGGTTTCCAACCCTACCTCGTCGCACACGCGTTCTCAGAGGCATCTTACTACAATTATAAGAAAGAGAGAGTTCATCAATCACAACATTATCCACTAAGGTCAACGCCTCCAACTATCCCAACACGGGTTGAAAACAACTCTACTGTATTGAAAAGCCATGCCACGTAAGCCAAGTAATAACAATGCACACAAGCACACACGTTTTATGAAAATTTGCGTGACATTTTAAACCCATGAGACTAGAAGTCTCCCCACGGTCTCTAAGTATTCTAAACCTAGATGCTCTGATACCAATTTGTCATGACCTGGATTTTTAACATAAAATAGATAATATGTTTTAAATGAAAGAGCTTCGCATGCCTTCGTATTCCCAAAATAATGTCCCACCTGTTTAATTACAGACAAGTCCCCAATTCAAAAGAGAGTATACTTTGGCATCACAGCCCAAATCAGCTTAAACACAGTTATAAATCTAGGTAAAGATAATTCATGAATTCTTAGTTACAAAGCCATCTTGAACCAAAAGCTAGACTATTACAAGATGAAAAAGTAACTAAGTGCAATAGGCTTCCAAAAACTTGTTCACAATCCAAGCATGCACGCATGAGGCTAAAGTCCGGCATTGGTACCTGAAAAGAAGGATTTTGTTGAGCTACAAAGCCCAGTAGGAAAATCTTAACCAAATTTATATGTACGCATGTCGATTGATGCAATAGAAAGAAGGTATGGAAACAAAGCTCATAACTCAAGATCAATCGATCCGCAATCTAAACCTCGACTTCGGCTATGTGCATCAATTACAAGACTCAACAATTTATACATCCCAACTCAACTCACCATACCAAACTCCCATCATAGGTATTTCCACCCCTTGCGTTACCGTACACCACTAGGAGGGTTACCGTGTTACCACCCCTTGCGTCACAGAGATCCCTATAACACCGGGTTACCGTATTACCACCCCTTGAGTACGAAACCCTAGTGTGTCACCGTGTTACCACCCCTTGCACACGGGACTCCCTAAACCACCATCCGACCTCAAACGACCCAATTCTCAATTAACATGCAAGTTATGATTTCCGGAGATCACGCTCTTAAGCGTAATGTCACATAACAAGCCAATACTATGACAAATGCATCACAAACGGACACATACGACAATTATCAACCAATAAGCAACTTAGCAACGTTTAATCATGTGGTACCATGTTCAATTTGTGTCAACGGAAGGCCAACGGACAAAGGAAGCATCGAAAAGTCGCAAGAAGCCAAAAGAACGAGCTTGAGATCAATTAAGAGGTGTTTCAAGGGGTTTAGAAGTGGTCGGGAGTCAAAATAATCAACAAAAGATCAACAGGAGCAAAACCTGGAGATAGGCTCCCCGTATCGATACGGGTAAACACCGTATCGATACGGAACAGACTGTCCGAAATCGAAGGTTGACCGTATCGATACGGCGAGAAATCCGTATCGATACGGAGAGGTCTCGAGAGGCGATTGTAGGGAGGTATTCCCGAACAAGGCCAAACAGGGCCCGAACATGTGGTACGTGGGACCATGGTGTAAATATGATGGGGTAGTCGTCGTGCAAGCCGGTGGTCGGCAATATGGACCAGCGATATGAAATGTCATTGGTCCAGGAAGTCTGTATGGGGTCAAGGTCCAGTAAACATGAGAAGTTATTGGACCAACAGATTGATAAAGGACCAGTGACATGTGAAGTTGTTGGTCCAAGTAGTTTGTTCCTGGTCCAAGAGGGCCGAACAGGAGGAGAGGTCCTGAGAGGACGTTGGTCCAAGAGGACGTTGGTCCAAGTAGTTTGTTCCTGGTCCAAGAGGGCCGAACAGGAGGAGAGGTCCTGAGAGGACGTTGGTCCAAGTAGTTTGTTCCTGGTCCAAAAGGACCGAATAGGAGGAGAGCTCCTGAGAGGACGTTGGTCCAAGTAGTTGTTCAGCGATGAGATAACTGTAGACACCCCAATTTGGACTTTTCAAAATTCCTTGATTTGTGGCCCGGAGGCTCCCCGATGATGACTTTGGATTGAAACAAGCCTGGTATCGATCGGAACATTGCTCCTTGGAAGATTGAAGAAGGATTAAAAATGGTTAAAAATGTTTTCAAAGCGCTTGGGAGCAATCCTAAGCGCTCAAAACTATTTCACAAAACCTCTGGCCTGGCTCTTTCTCGAGCGCTCGAGAGTGAGGTCCCAAGCGCTCGGGAGTAATCCCAAGCGCTCGAGACTTTTCTGTTGCCCAATGCATGGCTGTATCACCCACTCACCTTGCAAATCATCATTACAGCCACTTTCAGCCTGCCAATGGCTCATTCCACACTCAATCTCTGGTAGGAAGATTTTCAGGCCAAGGGTTTACCTATTAAAGAAATGTTTTATCAAAACCATTTGATTTTCAAAAACCATTTGATGATTTGCCTATAAATATGGCTGGTTTTCAGCTAGGAAGAGGGCACGAAAAATTCCATTCCAGAGCACCCTTACTCTCTGCTCTTTTTCTCTCTCTAGCCAAAGACCAAAAACCTCCAAACTCTCTTCCAAATTTCAAAGGGTTTTGCAAATCACCAAGGAAAAAGGGCAAGAAATCCAGAATATCCATCTGATCTCTTGCACTCTCCTCTCTCCATCCACATTTCAAAGCTACACCAAGGAGCAAGGTTCAAAGAAAAGGTAGAACTCACCTTTGGTCACAACCTAAGGGCTGTTCTTCCCTTCTCTCAGCCTGACCCAGTCTTCAATACTGGGTGCATGGTTGGGAGACCCTAGTGTAAAAACAAGAGCAATGGGCCACAAGAAAATATTTTCATAAAACCCCTTTACTGGACACACTCCCAAGCGCTCGAGAGTCTTTTGGAGCGCTCGGGACTGTCCCAAATTTCATGCTTGCCCCTTTGTCACATGGCAGGTTGGGAACGAGGTGTAATATTAAAAGGATTGGTTTCATTTTGACATGCATGCACAGAAAATGGTTCCCCCCCCTAAGAACAGAAACATTTCCTCACAGGTTTTCATGTGTGAACAAGACTGCCTTCTGTCAAAGTTAAAAGATGTTCTCCCCTTTGGAAACATCAAAATAAGGGCTTTTGCATGTCAAGATGGAACCACTTCTTGTTTGAGAGAAAGCTGACATGCAGCACACTCCCAAGCGCTCCGAACCATACCAGAGCGCTCGAGAGTGCATGCATGCCATTGCTTCCTATTTTCCCACTCTGCTGTGTCATCAGGTCCCTGCATGCATTAGTGTGGCCTGTTGCTCTTTTAAATTCATAGATTTAACTTTGTTAAGGCAGGGATGCATGATTTGAAAGATTGAGGGCTTAGCTCAGTCTTCCAAGTCCTCTGCTGAGCCAGTAGTGTACTTGATGTCATTTAAATTTCCAGTTTAGTATTGTATCCTGTCTGTGCTAACAAATTTTGCAGGTTCAGAGTGTCAGAACTCCCAAGCGCTCCGAACCATACCAGAGCGCTCGAGAGTGAAGTCAGTAACAGATCCTCATTTTCTGTAATCATGCATTTTGCTCACCTTCATCTAATCATCCACTGCACAACTGCACATGCATGCAATTCTTACCTGCTATAACTGTACATACTTGCTAAATGGTCTAATGAAACAAAATCCCTTTTGAAAAATCCCACAAACGTTTAGTAGAGACCGATCTCGAATCGGGCGAGGGGGGTGCCGTAAAACCCTTCCCCCCTCGTAACATGGCTTCCGAACCCTTGAAACTGATCTCTGGTTTTCAACTTCAAATCAACCAATGGTTTTCCAAACAAGACGGTTTCTCGGGTGATATACCGCAAATCCGGGTGGCGACTCTTCAAACCCTTCAAACAATGTATTTTTTCTTCAAACGCGGGAAAAATATATTTAAATTTTCGGGCATAGCAGCCCACAGTGGCGACTCTGCTGGGGACGTTTAATTAATACTTGAGAAAAGTTGGTTTGTTGATAAAACGGCCCGCTTTTCTTGAATGTCAGTTAAACTGGTGAGCCAGGCTTGAAAAACGTTTGTGGGATTTTCAAAAGGGATTTTGTTTCATTATTTATTTCTTGTATGTATATATCTTGTGCAACCTCGCTGTTGTGTTTCGGCAATCCTACCCGGCTTGCCGGTGATGGGGAATCCCGGAATGCTCAGCAACCCTCGACCATGATGAGTCATCTCTACCGTTTGTACCATTATTGGGTGTATGCTCAATAGTGGGAGGTATACTTTGACTCTAGTCCGGGGAACCCTCTTCAAGCCAAAACCAGCCTTTGTACATGTTTAGAAAGCAATAGAACCTTCCAAACTAGGACAGGGACCCGCAGGGTAGGATTACGTGCTATATCCTGTCTACGTGCTGCATTTCATCTTGCATCATCATGCTGTCAGCCACGGTTCTCGAGACTCACTTTCGCTCGCACGGTCTGTAGAAAGTTGCCTGGCCCGATGATGAATCGTGCACCCCGGTGTACGTTGTTTAACTACATGAGTCCTTAGAACAAGGAGACTTTGGGAAATCAGGATGTTACTAAGTCCTTGACTAATGCCTAATCGAAATTTCAACAGAGAACGAAGAATAACAAGGAAAACGATGCTGTGATATCACTTTACTTACACCACCTTGGCTAATGGCACCGTGTCACTGACACCACGATGGTTGGGGTATCACGCCGTCTATACTAAGTTATTCCAAGTTCAAAATTGAGACTTCGAATGAGAACTAGTTGAATACTTAGTTCATTTTGACATCTCTTAGAATTTGTCGTTCTGAACGAAGGATACACCCTAAAAGAAATTCTGAGGAATTAGGCAACCTTCGAAAGACCGTAATCTCATCACGCTTGCACATCGCACCTTGCATCTTACGCTTGCTTTCGTGTCGCATATAGAACTCTTACGCTTGCTTGCGCATCTTGTTTAGGATCGCCTTGACCAATGATGAGTCGTGCTTTTTGAAGGCACGTTGTTGAAATTAATTAGTCCTTGGAATGACGAGGTTTTAGGGATATCAAAATTCGTTAAGTCTTCTATACATTTTTCAATCATGGATTCAATGAAAATTAACAAAACAATTAGGCTACAATGTCGTGATACCCACACCACCCAGGCTAATGGCGCCATGCCACTTACGCCTCCCCGGTTACGGTATCATGTCATTTACGCTAAACGGTTTTCGAAACCAGAACAGAAACTTCAAGTGAAAAATATTAAAGACTTAATTTGTTTTGATATCTCTCAAATCTTGTCATTCCTAATCAAAGGATACGCATTCAAAGGAATCTCTGAGGACTAAGGCAATCCTTCATAGGATGTCATTTCTTGAGTCAGGGTCTAGGAGACCATAAATCCATGGAGTTTGGGATAACTCCGGTGTTCGCCGTGCCCGAACGGCTCCCTTTAGTTTAGCCTTAGGTGCATCTTCCAGCAGTCTTATTGCTCTGTCTCGGATGGTCTTAGATAAGGAGATTGGCTCTGATTCCCAACGTGCGGAATTTAACCTGCCTGACACCGACTTACCCGTGACTGTTGGAACTTTCCGTAAAGTGCAATCCCTTGAGTCGACGATGACAACACGTCAATTACAACTCTTTTATTCAACATGCATTTTTTTCAATAAATCATAACAGGGGCATGTCCTGAGTTCGTTTTCGTTTGCTTTACTGTCAACACTGGGCCACTCATCCTACCTCAAAAGCTCCCAGCCTACCACAACCCAAATGCCTTCTGCGCATTCCACCAAATGCCTGGTCACGCTACCAATGACTGTCACCGTCTCCGTCACAAGATCCAAGACCTAATTGATGACGGAAGCATCCCAATGCCGAGCCTTAGATCTGGAGAAGGATTTTGAGTGCAGTAAAGTCAATCCATGGATGAAATTTCTCACGAGTCTGGAAAGTTTCCGAGTTTCAAGTTGAGTCTTCGTTTCAATTTCAAGTCAATTTGTATCTCGAGTCTTTCATGCTTTTGTGTCTGTATGTTTTCAAATTCAACTTTGTAGTCAAAGAAGAAAAACCAAAAAGAGTGTCAGCTTTGTAGCCTGAACTACGTTATGACCTGATTCCTTTGCAAGAAGGATACGTAGGCAGCCTTATCCCGAGGCCCGGTCATGTTCATTTGAGTTGATTCCAAAATTCGGTCACGATCTTTCAAGTCAATGTCGAGCTTCTTGAGTCGAAATTGTGATAATAAACTCGCGTTTTGTGATAATCCCTTAACTTGGAATTGTTTTTCACCATCAATTGAGAAATCAAAACACAAGATACTTTGCCCTTGCAAGAAGAAGAATTTCATGGGACCACACCCTGACGCCGTCAAGAAGCAGCACCTTGGCCCAAGAAAGAGCTCGCTAGATCAAAACCTCAAAATGTGATCTAGGCAAAAGTTAGAGCACACAAATCTCTTAACCTGCATCTAGGATCCAGTTATCAAGTTGTGCAATTCAAAATGAAGAAAGGCATTCTTTTCTTTTATCAAACACTTGAAGATATATATCCATTGATAACCCCTTTGAGCCTAAATTAATTTCTTTGAAAGGACCCAGCTAGGCAGCTATCCCCCACACCGGGTGAAATGAGGAGGACAAATGTGCCAAACACCTGGTTATCATCGGCGCATCAGAATTCAATGCGTGAAAGTGCCAAATACATGGGCTCAATGAGATGCAAAACATTGAAGAAAAATCGGAGAAAGCTCAAGATCAATGAAAATGCAGAATGCATCGGGCACAACAAAAGGCGAAGCAAAGCAGGCGAAAGAAGGCGCCTATCAAAAGCAAAGAAGGCACAAAAATATTCAAGATAGCTGCTAGCTCTCGAAACCCCAAGAAAATAAAAAATTTGAGCCTATTATCCTTTCTTTGTTAAAGCCAAAACCTTAGCCACGTTACAACCCGAATAAAGTCCTGTCAGATTGAAAAACACAACTTGATAACAAAAATCCTGGACAATAGGAGAAAACAAGAAGGAGCACCAAGGCATTTCATGAATCCTGTAACGTCCGAGCTGGGGCATTTTCTACAGCCATGGGTTGTCATCAGCAACCTGGGGCATGGTTCGCGGTAAAAGTCCTCGTGTTTTGCCAAAACATTTCAAAGCCTCGAATGGGAAAATCATCAAAACTTGATTTTATCATGACAATTTCAAACATTAAATCCTCAAATAATCAAAGTGTCTCGTCCGGTCAAATCAAACTCCTCATCCAGTCTTGTTCATCATTGAGAGTCTTTCTTGTCCTTCGAGTCATCTATGCCTTGTCCAAATTCACACAAGGTCATTAAGGTCCCAACTTGTGAAAGAAACTCCAATACGTGGAAGAACCCGCACTTCTGATCATGACAAAACTAGTTGCCAAAACTATCAGTGGAAGCAAGGAAAAGGATCAGAACGAAGGACTGTCACTCACTGGGGCACATCAGCCCAATGCCATCAATCACTGCAAGCGTACAGCCGACCTCAAGATTGGGGCATGAATGCTCGGAACTCAAGCCCTGATCAAAGCCAACCTCAAACCAGCTCCAGCACAAGCCCCAGCTCCAGCTCAAACCCAAAGACGAACTCCATCCCAAATCCCAAGATCCTGACAATACCGGTCCGCTGGCCAAAAATAGTAAAGCAGAAAGGGTACTCGGACAAGTCCATTGTTGTTTTTCAAAACTAAAAATCATCAGTGTTGTCAAAAGTCGAAACACGGGTCTCACTTTCTAACCACGACCTCCCACGGTCGCCTTCTTCCTTCATATTCGTCAACATGACTGCACATCTCTTGCCATAGATTTGGCATTGTCCTGAGGGACACCCTTTAATTTCAAATTCAAGCTTTTCAGATTCAAGCTTCTTCCAAAAATTCAAGCTTTTTCCAAAAATTCAAGCTTTTCAGATTCAAGCTTCTTTTAAAAATTCAAGCTTTTTCCAAAAATTCAAGCTTTCCAAAAATTCAAGCTTTTTCCAAAAATTCAAGCTTTTCAGATTCAAGCTTCTTCCAAAAATTCAAGCTTTTCAGATTCAAGCTTCTTTTAAAAATTCAAGCTTTTCAGATTCAAGCTTCCTTCGCCACCCTTCTGCTGCTGCCATAGATTTGGCGCTGTCCTGAAGGACATCTTTCTATCATTTGCTTGCATGTCTGCATGTTTGCATTTGCCCCAAAGAACTACGCTGGTCTGATCCTTGCAGAAAAGGGTACGTAGGCAGTCTGAAAAGATGCGACCACATGCATCAGATGTTTGTATCTTTACTTGCATTTGATTTTGAGTTGAGGATTTGATTTGGCTTGAATTGGGCTGTCTCAATCTTTGGACGGCACTCGTATCTTGATGTGATGCTGAGCGTCGCCCAAAGAGGGGCAACTAAAGACACCCCAATTTGGACTTTTCAAAATTCCTTGATTTGTGGCCCGGAGGCTCCCCGATGATGACTTTGGATTGAAACAAGCCTGGTATCGATCGGAACATTGCTCCTTGGAAGATTGAAGAAGGATTAAAAATGGTTAAAAATGTTTTCAAAGCGCTTGGGAGCAATCCTAAGCGCTCAAAACTATTTCACAAAACCTCTGGCCTGGCTCTTTCTCGAGCGCTCGAGAGTGAGGTCCCAAGCGCTTGGGAGTAATCCCAAGCGCTCGAGACTTTTCTGTTGCCCAATGCATGGCTGTATCACCCACTCACCTTGCAAATCATCATTACAGCCGCTTTCAGCCTGCCGATGGCTCATTCCACACTCAATCTCTGGTAGGAAGATTTTCAGGCCAAGGGTTTACCTATTAAAGAAATGTTTTATCAAAACCATTTGATTTTCAAAAACCATTTGATGATTTGCCTATAAATATGGCTGGTTTTCAGCTAGGAAGAGGGCACGAAAAATTCCATTCCAGAGCACCCTTACTCTCTGCTCTTTTTCTCTCTCTAGCCAAAGACCAAAAACCTCCAAACTCTCTTCCAAATTTCAAAGGGTTTTGCAAATCACCAAGGAAAAAGGGCAAGAAATCCAGAATATCCATCTGATCTCTTGCACTCTCCTCTCTCCATCCACATTTCAAAGCTACACCAAGGAGCAAGGTTCAAAGAAAAGGTAGAACTCACCTTTGGTCACAACCTAAGGGCTGTTCTTCCCTTCTGAGGGGGGTCTCTCAGCCTGACCCAGTCTTCAATACTGGGTGCATGGTTGGGAGACCCTAGTGTAAAAACAAGAGCAATGGGCCACAAGAAAATATTTTCATAAAACCCCTTTACTGGACACACTCCCAAGCGCTCGAGAGTCTTCTGGAGCGCTCGGGACTGTCCCAGATTTCATGCTTGCCCCTTTGTCACATGGCAGGTTGGGAACGAGGTGTAATATTAAAAGGATTGGTTTCATTTTGACATGCATGCACAGAAAATGGTTTCCCCCTAAGAACAGAAACATTTCCTCACAAGTTTTCATGTGTGAACAAGACTGCCTTCTGTCAAAGTTAAAAGATGTTCTCCCCTTTGGAAACATCAAAATAAGGGCTTTTGCATGTCAAGATGGAACCACTTCTTGTTTGAGAGAAAGCTGACATGCAGCACACTCCCAAGCGCTCCGAACCATACCAGAGCGCTCGAGAGTGCATGCATGCCATTGCTTCCTATTTTCCCACTCTATTGTGTTACCTGGTCTCTGCATGCATTAGTGTGGCCTGTTGCTCTTTTAAATTCATAGATTTAACTTTGTTAAGGCAGGGATGCATGATTTGAAAGATTGAGGGCTTAGCTCAGTCTTCCAAGTCCTCTGCTGAGCCAGTAGTGTACTTGATGTCATTTAAATTTCCAGTTTAGTATTGTATCCTGTCTGTGCTAACAAATTTTGCAGGTTCAGAGTGTCAGAACTCCCAAGCGCTCGGGACTGTACCCGAGCGCTCGAGAGTGAAGTCAGTAACAGATCCTCATTTTCTGTAACCATGCATTTTGCTCACCTTCATCTAATCATCCACTGCACAACTGCACATGCATGCAATTCTTACCTGCTATAACTGTACATACTTGCTAAATGGTCTAATGAAACAAAATCCCTTTTGAAAAATCCCACAAACGTTTAGTAGAGACCGATCTCGAATCGGGCGAGGGGGGTGCCGTAAAACCCTTCCCCCCTCGTAACATGGCTTCCGAACCCTTGAAACTGATCTCTGGTTTTCAATTTCAAATCAACCAATGGTTTTCCAAACAAAACGGTTTCTCGGGTGATATACCGCAAATCCGGGTGGCGACTCTTCAAACTCTTCAAACAATGTATTTTTTCTTCAAACGCGGGAAAAATATATTTAATTTTTCGGGCATAGCAGCCCACAATAGCCGAACAAGGGAAGAACTCCAATCAAGTGCTGGAGCAGAGGGAATACTCTAGGAGGTTCCATTACAATTGGTTCCGTAAAGGAATGGGATCCCGAGAATATAGGATCCAGGAGAGATACCCAACGGGAATGGGATGTTCGGTCAGTTATGGAAAAGAGTCCTAAAAGGACTAAGGTAATGAACTGATAAGGGAACGAGAATCCAAGATATTATGGGTTTCCTGTATGAGATAGGAAACCTAGGGCAACACGGATACTTGGGCAACAAGCATCTGTGAATCTATAAATACAAGGTAAACCTAAAGGTGAAAGGTACGCAGTCTACTGCAATCGAGTTATTTACCTACTGATAATTAGGGTTTTTCTGCTAGTACGTGATACTAACTTAGGCATCGGATGGCCTTTGCCACGAAAGGCAAAGGTGCGCTCACCCTTGTCTGTTTTGCAGTTAGGGTTCCGGCGAAGGGCTAGGGTTCCGGCGAGGAGGCACGTGAAGCTGTTTACCAAAAAGCTAGAGTTAGCACTAAGCGGATTTTTTCCCCTTACAATTGGCGCCGTCTGTGGGAAACGATAGAATTCCCATTGAAACCATGATGGAAGAAGAGCCATACGACCCAAAGAACACGCATGGTCTTGAGGGGGTCGTGACAAAACGCCACTGCAGGCTCCGAAAAAGTCGCTGGTGGAGTAAAGGAATGGCTTGGCGGGTACGAGTCACTCGCTGGTTCAGTCCTAGAGTTCTAAGGATAAAATGGTAGGATGAACTCAAGGGGTATGCACGCCTGATTAAAAAAGCATGAGAGAGAGAGATTTGAGAAATCTAATACAAAACAGAGTAATTCTTTGAGATCAACAATGTTTTCTAGAAGCGTAAAGACTCCGCGAATGGAGGATGATCCAAGAGGGAAAATGAGAGGACACCTTTTTGTAATTCTCTTGAGAAGGCACTGAGTAGGGCTATGAGCAAGTCCTTCAATATTGTATGCTCCTAGGATTGGGGGAGCTAATCAAGATGTCGAGATGGAAGTCAAAGCAGTTCGAATCTGCTAGGTAATCTCGAGGAGCAGTCAAAATCTGCTCCACAGCCGCGCAGCGCAGTGTAGTCTGAACCTGCTAGGCGACCGCGCAGAGCAGTTTGAATCTGCTAGGCAACAGCGCAGAGCAGTCCGAATCTGCTAGGCAATCTTAAGGAGCAGTCTGAATTTGCTCGGTAGCAGAGCAGTCTGAATCTGCTAGGCGATCTTAAGGAGCAGTCTGAATTTGCTCGGTAGCAGAGCGGTATGAATCTGCTAGGCGATCTTAAGGAGCAGTCTGAATTTGCTCGGTAGCAGAGCAGTCTGAATCTGCTAGGCGATCTTAAGGAGCAGTCTAGATCTGTCGGTAGCAGCTCAGAGCAGTTTGAATTTGCTTGGCAATCTTAAGGAAGCGATGGATGCTGCCGGAGCAGTTTGAAACTGCTAGGCGATTGCACAGAGCAATCCGAATCTGCTAGGCAATCCTAAGGAGCGCATCAAAATCGCTCCAGCGCAGTGCAGTCTGAACCTGCTAGGCGACCGCGCAAATCAATTTGAATCTGTTAGAGTAGTCTGAATCTACTAGGCGATCTTAAGGAGCAATCTGAATCTGCTCGGTAGCAGAGCAGTCCGAATCTGCTAGGCGATCTTAAGGAGCAGTTTGAACCTGCTAGGCGATTGCACTTAGCAGTCTGAATCTGCTAGGCAATCCTAAGGAGCAGTCTGAATCTGCTAGGCAACCATGCAGAGCAATTCAAAATTTCTATACAATTGCACGGAGTAGTCTAAATTGTTTAGGCAATCGCACAAAGTAGTACAAATTTGTTAGGCTCTCGCGAAGGCCAATCTGAATCTGTTAGATGATCATGAGGATCGGTCTAAATTTGTTAGGTGATCACAACGTACTCGAGACTACGAAAGGTCTCAAAGAGAAAGAATGTAGTATTGAAGAAATTGCTTAGCGTATGAAAAAACGTGAGCAAGAAATCAAAGACTGGTATAGATGCTTACGAAAGGTGGAGAATTCAGGTAGTGCTCGAATAGGCAACAAACCAAAGGGCCAAGCACCTTTATGGACAAAAACCTGGAAATTGTATAGTTATCGGACAACGATGCTCTCGTAATAAACCCACGCGGGAGTGATTACGATGAAGGAAGGAATCTACCGAGCAGGATCAAGAGGAGTGAAAATTATATGTTTACAGTTCAAGATTCAGGAGCACGAATTATGATATGCTCTCCTAAGGTTGTGATGCTAGAACTGGTTGTTCAGCTCAATGCTTCGAATAATGTGGTAGAATACAAAGCCTTGTTGGTTGGGTTACGAAGTGCCCAAAGTACTGAAGGCTAAGAAACTAAGGAAGTTTTTACATGAGATCCCACGAATGGGAAGCTTGGTCCGAATTGGGAGAGACCATACAAGGTTACAGAGATAGCTGAGATTGAAGCTTATCGCCTCAAAGTCTTGGATGGGAATCCAATGCATATGCCATGGAATATACAGATAAGTAGTGGAATTACTTATTGCAATTTATATTTTAGCTATGAGTTGTTAGAAGAGAATTATGATCAGAATTCCATAGAAATTATTCAGCTACGAGCAGCTTTGTGACGGAATTAAGAAATTTTATTTGTGTTCGGTCCTAGCACGACTAAGCTAAGTATGGACCCAAAGACACTTAATTTGCCTCCATACTGGGGAGCAGGGAGAGTGTGCATCTAAGTACGAATAAACTTGGAATGAAGCAATAAAACGAAATTTGATTTGAAAAATTGTTTTTCAAGTTAAAGTACGAATACGACTTAAGAAAAAAACTTGAGAACCGATTGAGTACGAAAAAACTCAAAATTTGGCTAAGTATGAATAAACTTAGGCCATGGCAATGAATAATGCTAAAAACCGATGGAGTCCGATCATACTCCGAATTTGGCTAAGTATGAATAAACTTATGCCATGGCAATGAATAATGCCAAAATTCAATGGAGTGCGAACATACTCCGAATTTGGCTAAGTATGAATAAACTTAGGCCTTGGCAATGAATAATGCCAAAATCCGATGGAGTACGATTATACTCCGAATTTGGCTTTGTATGAATAAACTTAGGCCATGGCAATGAATAATGCCAAAATCCGATGGAGTACGATTATACTCCGAATTTGGCTTTGTATGAATAAACTTATGCCATGGCAATGAATAATGCCAAAATCCGATGGAGTCCGATCATACTCCGAATTTGGCTTTGTATGAATAAACTTAGGCCATGGCAATGAATAATGCCAAAATCCGATGGAGTACGATTATACTCCGAATTTGGCTTTGTATGAATAAACTTATGCCATGGCAATGAATAATGCTAAAAACCGATGGAGTCCGATCATACTCCGAATTTGGCTAAGTATGAATAAACTTAGACCATGGCAATGAATGATGCCAAAATTCAATGGAGTGCGAACATACTCCGAATTTGGCTAAGTATGAATAAACTTAGGCCTTGGCAATGAATAATGCCAAAATCCGAAGGAGTACGATTATACTCCGAATTTGGCTTTGTATGAATAAACTTAGGCCATGACAATGAATAATGCCAAAATCCGATGGAGTACGATTATACTCCGAATTTGGCTTTGTATGAATAAACTTATGCCATGGCAATGAATAATGCCAAAATCCGATGGAGTCCGATCATACTCCGAATTTGGCTTTGTATGAATAAACTTAGGCCATGGCAATGAATAATGCCAAAATCCGATGGAGTACGATTATACTCCGAATTTGGCTTTGTATGAATAAACTTATGCCATGGCAATGAATAATGCCAAAATCCGATGGAGTCCGATCATACTCCAAATTTGGCTAAGTATGAATAAACTTAGGCCATAGCAATGAATAATGCCAAAATCCGATGGAGTCCGATCATACTCCAAATTTGGCTAAATATGAATAAACTTAGGCCATGGCAATGAATAATGCCAAAATCCGATGGAGTACGATTATACTCCGAATTTGGCTTTGTATGAATAAACTTATGCCATGGCAATGAATGACGCCAAACTTCAATGGAGTGCGAACATACTCCGAATTTGGCTAAGTATGAATAAACTTAGACCATGGCAATGAGTAATGCCGAAATCCGATTGAGTATGATCATAATCTAAATTTGGCTAAGTATGAATAAACTTAGGCCATGGCAATGAGTAATGCCAAAATCCGATGGAGTCCGATCATACTCCAAATTTGGCTAAGTATGAATAAACTTAGGCCATGGCAATGAATAATGCCAAAATCCGATGGAGTACGATTATACTCCAAATTTGGCTAAGTATGAATAAACTTAGGCCATGGCAATGAATAATGCCAAAATTCGATGGAGTATGATTATACTCCGAATTTGGCTTTGTATGAATAAACTTAGGCCATGGCGATGAGTGACGCCAAAATTCAATGGAGTGCGAACATACTCCGAATTTGGCTAAGTATGAATAAACTTAGACCATGGCAATGAGTAATGCCGAAATCCGATTGAGTACGATCATACTCTAAATTTGGCTAAGTATGAATAAACTTAGGCCATGGCAATGAGTAATGCCAAAATCCGATGGAGTATGATTATACTCCAAATTTGGCTAAGTATGAATAAACTTAGGCCATGGCAATGAATAATGCCAGAATTTGATTGAGTATGATCTAGCTCAGAATATACCCAAGTACGAGACATTTGAGTTGCATACGTGAATATGCACATATTTCCAAGTACGAGGAACTTGGGGAGCATACGGGAACATGCAAATTTATCTAAAGTATGAATACACTTAGGAGTCTGTCAAGTATGAAACACTTGGGTGAGCAAACACAGTACAAAAAGTGTGTATGAATGAACGCACGAAATTGGCCAGGCACGAAGGGTTTAGGTCTGTAAATAGATCCGGTAGGGATTGAGTTCGATTGAGGTGTATGAAGGAACACACAAGCCCGACTACGTACGAATGCTTTGATGTGTATGAATAAACACACAAAACTAGGGTATGTGCATGAACAAGCACGAGATTGAGTCGCGCGCGAACGACGACTATGCTTGAGAGTTGCCAAGTATAGACACAGAAGTATCTAAGAATGAAAAACTTAAGCTTATGTATGAGATACATAAGGTCGATAGGTATGAAATACTTAAGAAGCTCACACGAAATTTGGACAGCTGCGATCGGCGTCCGAGCACGTTATATTCTGGCCACGAAGGGCCATCAGTCAAAATAACGTCAAGTAATGGGATTACTTACAGAAGAGGTAGTGTTCAACATTTCTTTTAAGCTACGAGTTGCTTCAGTAGAATTATGAATAAAATTGCTCGAAAGAAATTGTTTCCAGCACGAATATTGTACTTGTTCGGTCCCGGCAAGAACAAGCTAAGGATACTTTTTCTCCATCCTGGGGAGCAAAGAGCATTCATCAAAAATATTCGTTGGGTACGATCAAACTCTGAATTTGGCTAAAGTATGAATAAACTTAGGCCATGGCGATAAAAAATGCCACAATCAGATTGAGTGCAATCAAACTCAAAAGTTTGGCTAAATATGAGTAAAGTTAGGCCATGACCATGAACGGTGCCGAAATTCGATTGAGTATGATCGAACACAGGATATACCTCAGTACGAATAAACTTGGGCAGTCTCCCGAGGGCGATTAAGCTTGGGCAATACCTGAGTACGGACAAAAGACAATTCACCGAGTATGAACAAGTACAAGCGAAACCTAAGTATGCATATACTTAGGCATACCAAGTGCGAATAAGCTTGGATAATGATGCAAGAGCGATGAAGATTGCTAAGTATCTGTTGAGTGTGAAAGAGCTTGGCCACGAATAGGGCCAAAGAGGCGATTAAAAGAAATTTGCCTCACAAAAGGCAGTGAATAATGTTGAGATTTAGCTACGTATGAATACACTTAGTCTCACAGCAACGAATAATGCTGAGAAAAGCCCAAGTACGAATGCACTTGGGCTGCTACCTAAGTACGAATGAACTTAGATGATTCGCCGAGCATGCATAGGCTCAAACAATAATAGTTCAAAAAAACTATTTGGCTGTGTCAAGCATAAACAATGGCAGAAGTTAAGTGCCTAGAATTGGAAAAATAACCAAGAACGAAAATTTGGGTGACCATAAGCTAAATTGAACATAGGTATGAATAAACCTATGACAACGTAGAATGTCAAAAATAGACCCCAGTACGGAGAGGCTTGGGGCCCGAGCAGTGAACATTGCTTGAATCATGACAAAGGCCCAAGCACGAAAACGTTTGGGGCCCAAGCAACGAACATTGCTCTCATGTGAGCAAAGCCTGAGATAAGCTAGGTACGACATAAACCTAGACATGACAGTGGATTGGCTAAGAATGAGTATGCTTAGGCCAAGGCAGTAAGGAATGCCAAAAATCGACAAAACTTAAAGCCTTGGCTACAAGCTGAGCCCGAGATAGGTTGGGTGCAAAGGAGACCTAGGTCTTGGCATCGAATGCCTGAAGCAACCATGTTCGGCCATGAATTGGGACGAGTACGAGTACTCCTAGAGTATTGCTGGGAATTCGCTGAAGTACGAGAAAACTTTGGGCCAAAGCAAATACTGAATACCAAGAAACTGCGAAGATACGGAATGACCTAGGGTCAATGCTAAGTACGAACAAACTTAGCAAGAGTGCAAAAAGATTTACTGAAAAATGAGTGAACTTAGCAAAACGAAATGTGGGTCTGCATTGGGGACGAGATTCCCTGAGTACCCAAGTTAGTAGGGTGACGTACGTGAAATGTCACCCCGGACGCCGTTTGTGCGTCTCGTTTCACGAAAACATCTGTTTGCATCTAAATATGGGAAGTAAGATATGTGCCACGAATAAAGGTGCAGAAACAGGACGAATCTGCTCGGTCCTTAAGAGCTTTGCTCGTCATTTGGGTAATAAATAACGAGTAAAGCTGGGGAGCAATTGTAGGGAGGTATTCCCGAACAAGGCCAAATAGGGCCCGAACACGTGGTACGTGGGACCATGGTGTAAATATGATGGGGTAGTCGTCGTGCAAGCCGGTGGTCGGCAATATGGACCAGCGATATGAAATGTCATTGGTCCAGGAAGTCTGTATGGGGTCAAGGTCCAGTAAACATGAGAAGTTATTGGACCAACAGATTGATAAAGGACCAGTGACATGTGAAGTTGTTGGTCCAAGTAGTTTGTTCCTGGAAAAGGCCGAACAGGAGGAGAGGTCCTGAGAGGACGTTGGTCCAAGAGGACGTTGGTCCAAGTAGTTTGTTCCTGGTCCAAGAGGGCCGAACAGGAGGAGAGGTCCTGAGAGGACGTTGGTCCAAGAGGACGTTGGTCCAAGTAGTTTGTTCCTGGTCCAAAAGGACCGAACAGGAGGAGAGCTCCTGAGAGGACGTTGGTCTAAGTAGTTGTTCAGCGATGAGATAGCCAAACAAGGGAAGAACTCCAATCAAGTGCTGGAGCAGAGGGAATACTCTAGGAGGTTCCATTACAATTGGTTCCGTAAAGGAATGGGATCCCGAGAATATAGGATCCAGGAGAGATACCCAACGGGAATGGGATGTTCGGTCAGTTATGGAAAAGAGTCCTAAAAGGACTAAGGTAATGAACTGATAAGGGAACGAGAATCCAAGATATTATGGGTTTCCTGTATGAGATAGGAAACCTAGGGCAACACGGATACTTGGGCAACAAGCATCTGTGAATCTATAAATACAAGGTAAACCTAAAGGTGAAAGGTACGCAGTCTACTGCAATCGAGTTATTTACCTACTGATAATTAGGGTTTTTCTGCTAGTACGTGATACTAACTTAGGCATCGGAGGGCCTTTGCCACGAAAGGCAAAGGTGCGCTCACCCTTGTCTGTTTTACAGTTAGGGTTCCGGCGAAGAGCTAGGGTTCCGGCGAGGAGGCACGTGAAGCTGTTTACCAAAAAGCTAGAGTTAGCACTAAGCGGATTTTTTCCCCTTACAGCGATTTCTGCAGATTTTCAGAACAAACTTGACAACCAAAACACAACATTGCGAGGCTCGATTCTACACCAAAACAACAAGCAAACATATAAAAGAGGTCAAGAAGTTCCTACCTCGAAACAATGGACGAGATCCTCGCATTATTGAACGAGCCCTAGACTTCCAAGCTTTGAAACTTCGATTCGAACTCAACCCAAGGATTTCTGAGCTTATGAATGTGATTGCAAGGCCGGTGGGAGGTTGATTCTCAAAGATTTTGGGGTGTAAGGTGGAGTTTTGAGTGTGAGAGAAGGGGAGAGAGAGAAAGCCGGTGGAGAGAAAGATGGGAGACGCCGGATGAGGGAGAGAAAGAGGGGAGGAAAATGATCCCATACATGTGCACACCCACTTATATATCCTCAAATCATAAAATCACACTTTTCTCCCTCAAACTTCAATTTCATCACTTTGGTCCTCAAATCAATTATTCGCCAATAAAACCTTATTTTCTCAATTAGGCATTTAATCGATATTTCAAACATTAAAATTATTCGGGTCTCTACATAAATGCTCATATCATTTGTCTTCAGGGCTCGTTATCGAGTAAGTGCCTGGCAGGAGCATCGACTCAGACTCTTATCGATACGTAATTGGCTTATGAAGTAAATGATAGGATTTTGATTTTGATTAAAGAATTTTGATGGAAATCCTTCGGTATTCTTGAGCGAATCAACAGACTCCGGTATTCGGCCCGAATCAACGGAGCTCGGCCTACTATGGTCTTGAGTTTTCTCTAAATTGTTTGATATCAAAAGGAAAAGTTTCTTGATAAAGGGTTCGACGACGAACGAAGGGGAAATGAGAAAGAATGTGATACTGCACGAGATGATGGATTGGCGATAGTTGGATACTCGATCAAGATAGTTATGCTTATCTCTGTTGTCATTTGGTTTCTATCATTTGTTCATCCGTATTGCTCATTCGCATATAGAGTTTGCGTAGACTTTTCTACTGGGCTAGTGTAGCTCAAGCCTTATATTAATTTCAGGTATCAACCCGGAAGAGTAGCATGCATGACTGGAATGCTTGAAGTGTGGTCATACCTTTTGAAAGCTAACCTAAGAAGTTACTTATCCATCCTTGTAAATTTCTTTTGAAAGATGTATTTGTAACTTAAGTTGTAATTCTTTGACTATGAAATATCTGTAAACAGTTAACTCTTTTGATACATGATACTTATGTTAATTTGGGGCCGTTGAGCCAATGATGTAATATTTGGAAATCTTATGGACTTGGAAGTAGTATTATGGGAATGGAAATACATAAATCTTTTGGGTATCGTATGGAATATTGAGAGGATTTATTTGTGAAAAATCTTTATATTTATGTTAAAAATCGAGGGCGTGACACTACATCTGCATTCTTTTGTTGTAGGAGTTTAGTGTGCTCACAAAGCCAAAACTGCCAAAAGAAATTTGATAGTTCAGGACAGTTTATCGAGACACTGAGAAATTTGTAACAGCTGAAAGTTCTAGATCTTAAAACTGCATTATTTAGAATCACAGAAAGGACCTAAAAAAATACATACTAATACACTTTACAAATGGAGGGGCTCCGATAATCGAAGTACATTAGGCAAGGAAGAATAAATAATGTTTACCAACTTTTCCAACCTGAATAAAACTTTAGTCTAGTTCTTTTCCAGTCTGAATAAAACTACAGTCTAGTAGTAAGAGCTAAAAGGAAATTATTTAGTAATGCATGTTCAGACATCACATAGCACCATCCATAATAATAATGAAATCGTAAAAGATCAGCAGAGACATGTGTTATTGTGTGAGACTATGAATTAGGCAATAAATCAATGGCAAACCCACGTTATTTACTCAAAAGAAATGTGTTGAGCTATGTTTTAATTACCATTAAAAGCAGATAACATCCATGCAATTCGTTGAGCTCCTTATGATTTTTGTGAATGGACTTCATCAAATAATCTGTAACAGCTCCCGCTCAGTTGTATTGTTTTACCTTTGCTAGGTCTTCCATGTAATAAACAAATGACCAATTCACCGTTGTTCCACTTGTCGAGAAGAGCAATGTGACACAAAGGAAAAGGCAAAGCAATCTGACAACGTCATTAATATCTTCTAGCTCATTGCTAGTTTTCAGTTGTTTAATCTTTTCCTTCATTGTTGTAGTTGTTAACCTTGGCTCTTTAATGCCCAACCTCTTAGCTAATGCAGTGTCTTCTTTGTTGATGTTTGTTTTTACTATCTCTTCATTTCCACAGGAAATTCCAAAAATCAACTTCACATGATTATCCTTGAGCTTCACTTTCTTGTCACCCAATCTAAAACTTTTTGTACATTCATCATAGGACTTTATAACTTTCACAACCACTTCATCAAACTTTCTGCAATGATCACTTACCAACTTCTTGTTCACAATTGCTTCAATCAATAACCAGAATGGTGTTTTTTTAGGCAAGCTATATGTTTGGGACTGAGTTCGGTATCTTTGATCAATCTAATCATACCCTACAAGTTGGACCTATTCAAGATTACTCGTTGTTGTGTGCTCTCTTTTTCAGCCACTTTTCTTGTCCTTTTTCACCAATTGTGATCGGGTTGTCGATGCTTCTTCTTCGATGTTGGTTGCTAATTGTTTTTCTGATCTTGCTCTAAGTTCATACTGAGTTTGTGTCGCTCCTCTTGTTCTAGACTTTTCTGGGATTTTGATGGTAATGGATGGAACTTTCTTGTTTGGCTGGTTTGCTTGAGCAGAACTTATCTCAACTGGTGTGCCTTGCTGCGTACCCTTTCTTTGCCTCAACTCGTGCACATGTGCTTGTGCTATTGGGGTTTTGATCTCATCAGGTGTATTTAAGTTCGAGTCATATTCTTGTGTATCTGATGCTTCTGCTGGTGTTTTATTGTTTGAATGTAGATTTCTCCTTGCCCGCTCTGCATAGTTTTAAAGGAGATCTTGTGAGAGCATAATAAAAAGTCCACACACTAATAAAATCAGTGGTGAAACATAACATAACTCAGTTAAGAATGAAACACAATTAACACTGTTAATTGCTAATTAATTGCATTTTTAGCATAACAATAAACGCATAGGTACTAGGTAGCCAAAACCCTAAAAAGGATAAACATTTAGAAAAGATTAAGCCAACTAGTCAAGATGCGGAGTACAAACATAGTTAATTAATAACATTCTTAGCAAAACAATAAACACGTAGCTAACAAAAACCCTAAAAATGCTATAAAAAAAAAGCTAAGCATTTAGGGAAGGAAAGGTAATATTAAGCCTACTAGTGAAGATGTCGAGTACAAACGTAGTTAATTAACTGTGTTTTTAGCAAAACAGTAAACCCTAAAAAATAAATTAAAAAAGGCAAAAGCAAGTTCAATTGAAGATGTCGAAGTAGGGTTTCAAAAAAGCAAAAAATCAATCATTGTCTGATGTTGGCAACAAACAGAATTTACTTTTAAACCTCATTCGTCTGAGTGATCAAATGATCACGTCTGTTGTTGGCTGCAATGTTCGACAATCGTCTTCTCCATCTCTCTTGCTATTGTATTCTCTCCTCGCAATCGCCTGTATCCCGTGACTTAGAAGGGTATTTTTGAAAGGAAAAATGGGACGGGATTTGGTGGGCTATGGTTTCCGCGGACGGGACTTGGTGGGCTATGCTGCACCTGCATAGGACCGGCCCAGAAGGAGCCTTTTCTGTGGGATTGCCATAGCCCAAGGGAGTTGCCCAAGCTCAAGGGCTTGCTGCGCTTACCTTTGGGCCATCTCTTTACAAACTTTCCCTTAGATATCCGATCAATTCGAATAATATCCGAAACCGAATGGGTTCGTTTATGGAATCTCTCATTCAATCCCCGATGGGTTTCTGGGCGGATTCGAGTAGATATAAATTTTCAGATATATTGATATCCGCCCCAATCCGCTCCATTGTCATTCCTATTCATACTCGGCCTCGATGTTAGAGACGGGAAATCGATCAGATGACACTGGTGAGATGAAGAGGTGGAGGTAGAGGTCTTCATGCCTCTTCGGTGTAACAAGAAGCGGTGCTGAGCTCAACTACTTATTTAATTATTCCAGTGCTTGGTCGCAATCTGTCGTCCACTTAAAACTCTTGCTAGTCTTCAAGGCCTAAAAGAAGGCATGACACTTAGCTGAAGATCGACTGATGAATCGATTAAGTGCCGCAGCCATTCTTGTTAGCTTCTGAACTTCTCGTAATTAGAGCCCCATTCTTGAATCGGCCCGTAAATGTCCCTTACTATAGGGGAGTGAATACAACTTGCTTGATTTTTTGTTCATATAAAATGGCTAAACTCATCCTTTATTTATATTACCCCAAGGATGATTCTAGTCCCTTGATATTTTCAACAAGATATTATATTTGGTACATTCTAGATTCAAAGATATTTTTGACATAAGATAAGTATCTAGATTTTTCTATGATATATAGAAGCGTAAGGACACTTCTTCTAACATTTGTAGGTCTCTAGAATATACTCCAACTTGGGCTCTACTTCTTGGGCTTCTCATATATTTGGGCTCCAAAACCTTGGACTTCTCTTTGAACTTAACTTATAGATAACAAATTAACATGAGAAAATGACGAGTCGGTTCTACTTTTGAAGATTATAGCTTAGCAAATCTCATGCGCATAAGTGCAATGTTCCACTAAGTCCTCCAAAAAAAAAACTCCCCACGTGCCTCTATAATTCCCTGCCGCATTTAATGCGTGGTCCCCCCCCCCCCCCCTCCCTCTTTCTCTCTCTCCTGTCACTTTTTCTCCATCTTTTTTCATCCACCTCTCTCTTCCTTTTACTCTTTTGCCATCTAATAATATGTTTGATTTTGCTCTCTCTCTCTCTCTCTCTCTCTCTCTCTCTTCCTTACTTTTTTCTCTTGCACGTTTCTAATTTTGGTTTTACATGTATAAAACAAGCTCCATTTTAAATGTAAAATTATATATCAAAAAAAGTTTTTTTGTTGTGGGCTTTTATTTTTTTTATTTTTTCAATAAACTATAATTTTTTAATTTAGAAAAATTAATATTGTTAGTTGCGAATTTATACTGTATTTTTAATCCCCAAAACCATAAAATTCTAATTTTAATTGTTAATTAGCAGTACTTTTAATCCCAAAAATCATAAAATTTTAATTATTAATTAATAGTATTTTTAATCCCTAAATTCGTAAAATCCTAATTTTAATTGTTAATTAGTTGTAGTAATGTTAATGTGCAATTGCCTTGTAATTGTTAATTAACAATATTTTTAATCCTCAAAACCATAAAATCTTAATTTTAACTATTAATTAGCAGTAATGTTAATTTTTAATTGTAAATTAGCAATATTTTTAATATCCAAACTCTAATCCTAAAAACTCTAAACCCCAATTTTAACTGTTAATTAGTTGTGTTTTTAAATTTATAATGCAAAAAATAAAAAGAGACAAGCATGCATTAAAAAATTATAAAGTGATGTTGAGAACAACAAGTGAAAATGTTGAGAGAGATGCGGAATAAAGTGAGAGAGAGAGAGAGAGAGAGAGAGAGAGAGAGAGAGGAGAAGGTAATGATGTACCTGAGAGCAACAAATTATAGCCAAAGACAGAAGTTCCACGCCAGTGATTTATGGAGAAGTCAGAGAGAGTAAGAGAGGAGAGTATGCGTGGACTGTGGAGAGAGTGGGTGTAAATGAGCGTGGGAGGACTTTGTCATACATGAACTTACGAAATAAATGTGGGGAAAAATTCAAAAAAACCCCTGAACTTTGAACTCAATGTCAAATAGGCACCTGAACTTAAATAAACTTCAATTGAACACCTGAACTTTCACTCCGTTATCAATTTACCCCCTGCCGTCTCAATCCGTGACTTGTCGTTAACGGCACAGTTAAAAAAAAAAAACTTACAACCAGTTTGCAATCCTATGATGCAGAAACGTGATTATGAGAGCCTTAGAGACAAAATTTGATTATGTCTCTTTAGAATAATATGATCAGAATAATAAAATCTTCACACCCGTTCAAACGGATTAAAAATTGGAGCACTTAATTTTTTAACCATATTTTTTAATATATAAACGGTCTCAAAAAAAATTAAGTGCTCAAATTTTCAAAAAGAATTTTTAAAAAAATTCCCCCTACTTCCAACATTTCTCTCTCTATCTCTCTCCACTTATTACCCGGACTCGGGGGCTCTGCTGCCCCAAAGGCACATCAGTCCCTACCCACACACCAAAATGGCAACGTTTTGGTTAAATAAAAAATTCATACCACTAGTTTGCAATCCTATGGAGCAGAAACGTGATTATGAGAGCCTTAAAGACAAAATTTGATTATGTCTCTTTATAATAATATGATCAGAATAATAAGATCTTCACACCCGTTCAAACGGATTAAAAATTGAAGCACTTAATTTTTTAATCATATTTTTTAATATATAAACGGTCATAAAAAATTAAGTGCTCAAATTTTCACTCCGTTTTGAATCAGTACAAAGATATTTAAGTGCTCATAAAAAATTAAGTGCTGAGAAAATTAAGTGCTCATAATCACATTTCTGCTCCATAGGGTCCTAAATAAAAAACACATACTTAATATGACAGCCTTAGAGATAAAAATGAATTACGACCCTTTAGAATAATATGATAAGAATAAAAAGATCTTTGCACCGATTCAAACGGAGTGAAAATTTGAGCACTTAATTTTTTTTGAGACCATTTATATATTAAAAAAATATGGTTAAAAAATTAAGTGCTCCAATTTTTAATCCGTTTGAACGGGTGTGAAGATCTTATTATTCTGATCATATTATTCTAAAGAGACATAATCAAATTTTGTCTCTAAGGCTCTCATAATCACGTTTCTGCTTCATAGGATTGCAAACTGGTGGTAAGTTTTTTTTTTTTAACTGTGCCGTTAATGACAAGTCACGGATTGAGACGGCAGGGGGTAAATTGATAACGGAGTGAAAGTTCAGGTGTTCAATTGAAGTTTATTTAAGTTCAGGTGCCTATTTGACATTGAGTTCAAAGTTCAGGGGTTTTTTTGAATTTTTCCCAATAAATGTGCACGGGACTCATAAGGATGTTACTCCTTCCACATAGGACCGGCCAGGAAATTTCCCAATTAACATCTAAACAAAGGCACGAGTGATCAGGATTTGGTGACTTGGGTTAATTCTAAGGTGAGAAAAGAGCGGACTGGGGAGGTGTTTGCTTAGAGGCATGACGAAGGGAACAAAGAATGGGGATGGGGAGATGCTGGAGTTGGAGATTGGGATGGGGTGTAGTGAACTCTGGGAGACTGTTGAGAAGATTGAAGAGCTAAAAGATAGGGCTTGTAATGAAACAACTCCTCTTCAAATGCAAGTTAAAGTGTCCAGTTTAAAAAAAAAATTTTTTTTTTGTCAATCGATAGAAGAGATCATTTTACATCAAATATGAAGTACAGAGTACAAATCCGGGGCACTACATCTATTGTGAGAGTCTACGAGATAACCAAGCCCAACAACTCGTATGTTTCCGCCACTGCCATCCTGGGCCCCACCATGCGTTCATTTTAGTTTTCTAAATGGTTCATCTTGTAGGGTTCATAAAATAGTATATCTACGCAAAAAATCAACTAGATTGGACATCAAAAAATATATCAGAAATTGAATTTTGTTTTAATTAGGCGGTTATGGACAGTTTTAACTTTAAATTATTGACAGAATCATACCATTCATTTTATAAACCATAATTCAGTTTTTGATATATCTACCGTTGTCCAATCAATTTGATTCTTTCGCAAGGATGTACTATTTTGTGGGCCCTACAAGATGAACGGTTGAATTAATAAACACACGATGGAGCCCACAATAACAGTGGCAGAAACCCTACGATGTCCACCATCGGCGGAGAGAATTTTAGACCTAAAGTGTCAGGGCTAGAGCTCTTATTGAGGATACGATGACTTCTGTCTCTGATTATTTGAGTTTTTGGATCACTGTGGAAGAAGTGATGCTTCTGGTTTTGGAAGCAATATATGAAAGTTCTGAACCTGTAAAACAAAATTTGAAACCAGAGTTTTTGTTCTGAATTTGTTGACATCACTTGAAAGATGTGCACATTTTTTTGATTATCTTGTTTAATTAAGTAGAAAAATAAGGGAACGGAGAAATCCACTTGTAATGGGATAATGGGTGAAGAGGACAAGAGGTGGACGGAGCGGAGTACGGATGAATTTTGATCCACAAAGTCATCATCTCTTAGCAATTGCCGCTAAAATCATCTTTTGATCCCCAAAGTCAGTCATCATCTCTTAGCAATTGCCGCTAAAATAATCTCTAATCTTTCACTCATGCTTCATTAGTAAAAATTTCTTCTGATTTTACATATTCTAATGGTTGGAAGGTCCTTCGATCCAACGAGGCAACAACAGAATTGATCCAAAAACATCTCTCTCTCTCTCTCTCTCTCTCTCTCTCTAGAGTGTGGCTGGATATTTACATTGTTGTGTTTGTTTGAATGGCTGGCTAAGCATGTATCGACAGTTCTATGCATACGAATCAGACCACCGTAAACGAACATAACACCCATCTACACTAATTTTAGAAGGATGAAGGTCCAGTTGTGTTTTTTACCTTCTCCTTCCCAAAAATATGTCCCAACAAATCCATTTGAATCCCTTGCCTCACCCAACGAGCCCTCTCAGCTGACACAATGCGTTTCTCCATTGGCTGCTGTGAAGGGTCTGAAACATGACTGCCAGTAGGACCTGGGGAGGATTGCTGGGTTGAGGATGGAGGCTGCTGCACCAGTATCAAAGAAAGCGATAACTGGTATTGGTTTCTCATACTTCCCAAGCAAGATTTTAACCCTGGCCAGAGGTTGAGCCAGCATGATGTTTGGAAACCCAAAGGTTTGGATTTCATAGGGGAATGAATCAGAATCATCAGAAGAATCCTCTGATTCTGATGAAGAATCATCAAAGGTGAATGCCAGGACTACTTCATCTGTTGCTTCATCATCAACTGAAAATAGGGATTCAACATCAGCATTGTCAAGATCATCATCAATGAGAGCCAAAGAGCTCACCATCTTGTCTCTTGCTGCTCTATTTGGACACTGTTTTGCATAGTGCCCCTTCTTTCCACATATATAACAGCGATCAGACTTTCGCTGTCCTCTAAACTTTTTCTTCTTAAAAAACTTCCATTTTTTCCGACGTGAAAACTTGCCGGACTTGGAAAACTTTGAGAACTTGCCAGGAGATTTGAACTTCCATTTCTGAAAGTGTTTGGCTTTCCGATATGAAGGACGGCAAGTGCACTTCTTGTCCTTGCACTTTATAGATAAGTCTGGCCGATCACAAGCTTTGCCAAGAAGTTTCCCTGTTCTTCAAGAGTTCTGAGGAATTTCTGGTGATTGCACAGTTTCTCCAAGGCAATCAAAGAGTGCTGATAAATACCACCAAGAGATGTTGCATTTAACGTCAATCCTTTTGTTTGAAGTAGCCTTGTTGTCTCATTTCCCAATGGTTCTGGAAGGGAATTGAGAAAAGCTTGCTTAAGATTGACATCATCCATGCCGTTGAGAAGATAAAACCGTTGAGACATACGGTCATAATGGATTTCCAGATCTCTCCTTTTGAATGAACAGCATCTCATGCTGAGGTATTCTTCTCGAACAAACTCCTTTGTGTTGTTATGATCTCCAAGAAACTCAGTATGCAAAACTGAGATGAATTGATCAAGAGTTGGCAGTTGCTTAAGTTAAAGCTGTCGGTACTCACCAAGAGCTAAGTACCATTGACGTAGTCGGCCAAGAAATTTTGTTGTACACTTAGTAATGACAAGACTAAGCGTAGTGTTTGGAGAGAGCATAGCTGCAGTGCACCAAGCATGAATCTCATAAAGTTTATCCAACCACTTTGATGGGGGAATATTATCAAAGGAGAAACCTTGGGTATGGACATTGGAGTGTGAAAAGGAATCAAAAGTTGGATTTTCTTGAGGTGTTTCAAACTCAGGACCTTCTTCAATGATAGGATCTTCAACATTTTCCTCTGGGTTTTCGGGGTTCATCATGAAAACATGAGGTATTGGCATAGAGTCAGTGGATTCAACATCTGAATCGGACTCAATGGTTGGTTCTGGAGATGAGGTTTCTGGTATAGTGGCTAAGGTATGAAGGAGAGTGGAAATGGGATTTTTGGAGGCTGGCTGAACCATTAGCTGGGGTGATTTTAGATTTGGGTCAGATGGTTTAGAAGAAGTAGAGGTAGTTGGAGCTGAGGTAGAAGTGGATGGTGGAGTTAGAACTGAAGGAAGTTGAAAAGGTTTTATTTGGGGTTTTGGGAAAGGAAGTTTTGGTGGAGATGGTCTTTTTGGTGGAGGAAGGAAAGTTGATGAGCTTCCAAAGATGGAGCTTGACTCACCAAATTCTGAGGTAGGGTTTATAGGTAAGGGTTGAGACATTTGAGGATACCCAAACAAACTTTGTTGAGAGGAAGATGTGAACATTTCAAATGGGCTTTTTTGCTGGGAATACTGCTGAGCTTGGAGAGAGTGAAGCTGATTTTTTAGATGCTTCATTTCAGCATCCTTGTGGGAAAAAGCTGCTGAAAATGCTTGGTTGGCATATGCCATCTGGAGAAGTTCCTGGTGAACAAACAGACACTAATAGTATAAACATCTACTAAATACCATAAGAGGAGATAGGCTTCTCTTTTAAAATAAAAAACATTATGGTCATATATTTCAAACTGGGTGAGAAAAGGATAGACAGGATGGAAAGGTAGACCACTTAGGGGACCTTCATCAAGACCATATTTGAAAATACAGAGATGTTGAAGGTTTTGACACATTTGGACACATCTAGAGAGAAGGGTTAACTCTAAAAGATGACACTGAAGGTGGACAGGAAGATTGACTGGATGGACACAGGAAATCATTGGAAAACAACCAGGGACAAAGAAATGTGGTTTTGATTTTGAAAACTGGTTGATTTCTTTTTTGAGTCTAGACAGAAAATCTGGAAGGACATTTGTTTTTCCTTTTATGTGAATAGCATCAAAACTCCAATTGGAAAACCAATTTGCCCATCTGAGCAATTGTGCTTTTGGAAGGTGTTTCTGCTTGAACTTGAGCATGCTGGGAAAACTCATCATATCAGTCTTAATTAGAAAATGATGACCAATAAGATGGAATTCAAACTTCTCAATACTCCTTTTGATTGCCAGAATCTCTTTGTAGGTAGAGTGGTAATGAAGCTCTGCTGGAGAGAAAGCACCACTCTTATATCCACAAATTCTGCGCTTCTGTTCTGTGTTTTCTTCCAAGAGAACTGCTCCCCAATATAGATCAGAGGCATCTGTTTGAAGTACTCTTTTTCCATCTGAAGGTATGGTTAATGGAGGAAGGGTTTTGGCTATGGTTTTGAGGTCTTTGACGGCTTTGGTGCAATGGGTTGACCAAGGAGGAGGGATTTTCTTTAGTAGAGCTGAAAGAGGAGTACGGTATTTGGCAAGGTTGGGAATGAAATCAGCCATATAGTTAACAATTCCAAGGAACTGTTGAACTTGTTTGACTGTGAGGTTTTCATCTGGGAAATGGTCAAGTTGGGAAGCTATATGGGGCTGGAGGTTATATTGACCTTTAGAGATATGCATCCCTAAAAAATCAATTTCTGGTTGAGCAAGGAGCATCTTTTTCTCTGAGAGCATGATACCATGGGTTTGTGCCAAGGAATGGAAGGCTTGTAGTAAGACAACATGAGACTCAATATCTGGAGAAAAGAGTAGAACGTCATCAATGTAGACGAGGGCTGAGGATAGAATGGGAGCAAATATCCGAATCATGGCTTTTTGAAATAAAGATGGAGCTGTTTTTAATCCAAAAGGCATGACTGACCACTGGAAGTGGTGATCTGGAACGCAAAAACCAGTTTTGGGACGTTCATCTGGTTGGATGCCCAGCTGCCAAAAACCTGCTTTCAAATCAAATTTTGAGAAAATTTGAGCTTTGGGCAAGTTTGCAAAAAGAACACTTCGCCGAGGAAGAGGGAACTTGTTATCCTGAAGAAAATGATTGAGAGGCTGGTAATTGATAACCAAACGAAGCTTTCCTCTTATCTGCTCTGTTCTTTTGTTCACATAAAATGCTTCACATGCCCACTGAGAGGTCGTGGGCTCAATCAATCCTTCTGACTGGAGTTGTTGGAGCTCTTGGAGAGCAAGCTGGTAGTGTTCTGGGTTCATTCCATGATGGGTAGCTTTGGTGGGGTTAATGTCTTCATTTTTCTTAAAGGGAAGAGAAATGAAGAAGTCTGGGTTTTTCCAAAGTGGGTTGGAACATTTGGTAAGGAACTGGGAATGAGATTCAGCACAGGAGGTTTGAATTATGGCTTCTTTGATTGGAGAAATTTTCTATGGAAAAAAGATTTGGTTGGGAGGTCCAGGGTAACAGGTAGTTTTTGTATTTCAAGCCTTTTTTGAGCCAAGAAATTTTGCTGAGATTTTGGAGAATATCAAAGCCTAACAATAGATCTTTCCCTGGGAGGTCAGAACCATAGACTTGGTGTTTTATGGTGTATCCAGGAAAAAGTTGAATGATAATAGGCTTACTGATGAGAGTAATGATAAAAGTTTCTCCATTGGCTGCTGTGAAGGGTCTGAAACATGACTGCCAGTAGGACCTGGGGAGGATTGCTGGGTTGAGGATGGAGGCTGCTGCACCAGTATCAAAGAAAGCGATAACTGGTATTGGTTTCTCATACTTCCCAAGCAAGATTTTAACCCTGGCCAGAGGTTGAGCCAGCATGATGTTTGGAAACCCAAAGGTTTGGATTTCATAGGGGAATGAATCAGAATCATCAGAAGAATCCTCTGATTCTGATGAAGAATCATCAAAGGTGAATGCCAGGACTACTTCATCTGTTGCTTCATCATCAACTGAAAATAGGGATTCAACATCAGCATTGTCAAGATCATCATCAATGAGAGCCAAAGAGCTCACCATCTTGTCTCTTGCTGCTCTATTTGGACACTGTTTTGCATAGTGCCCCTTCTTTCCACATATATAACAGCGATCAGACTTTCGCTGTCCTCTAAACTTTTTCTTCTTAAAAAACTTCCATTTTTTCCGACGTGAAAACTTGCCGGACTTGGAAAACTTTGAGAACTTGCCAGGAGATTTGAACTTCCATTTCTGAAAGTGTTTGGCTTTCCGATATGAAGGACGGCAAGTGCACTTCTTGTCCTTGCACTTTATAGATAAGTCTGGCCGATCACAAGCTTTGCCAAGAAGTTTTCCCTGTTCTTCAAGAGTTCTGAGGAATTTCTGGTGATTGCACAGTTTCTCCAAGGCAATCAAAGAGTGCTGATAAATACCACCAAGAGATGTTGCATTTAACGTCAATCCTTTTGTTTGAAGTAGCCTTGTTGTCTCATTTCCCAATGGTTCTGGAAGGGAATTGAGAAAAGCTTGCTTAAGATTGACATCATCCATGCCGTTGAGAAGATAAAACCGTTGAGACATACGGTCATAATGGATTTCCAGATCTCTCCTTTTGAATGAACAGCATCTCATGCTGAGGTATTCTTCTCGAACAAACTCCTTTGTGTTGTTATGATCTCCAAGAAACTCAGTATGCAAAACTGAGATGAATTGATCAAGGGTTGTCAGTTGCTTAAGTTGAAGCTGTCGGTACTCACCAAGAGCTAAGTACCATTGACGTAGTCGGCCAAGAAATTTTGTTGTACACTTAGTAATGACAAGACTAAGCGTAGTGTTTGGAGAGAGCATAGCAGCGGTGCACCAAGCATGAATCTCATAAAGTTTATCCAACCACTTTGATGGGGGAATATTATCAAAGGAGAAACCTTGGGTATGGACATTGGAGTGTGAAAAGGAATCAAAAGTTGGATTTTCTTGAGGTGTTTCAAACTCAGGACCTTCTTCAATGATAGGATCTTCAACATTTTCCTCTGGGTTTTCGGGGTTCATCATGAAAACATGAGGTATTGGCATAGAGTCAGTGGATTCAACATCTGAATCGGACTCAATGGTTGGTTCTGGAGATGGGGTTTCTGGTATAGTGGCTAAGGTATGAAGGAGAGTGGAAATGGGATTTTTGGAGGCTGGCTGAACCATTAGCTGGGGTGATTTTAGATTTGGGTCAGATGGTTTAGAAGAAGTAGAGGTAGTTGGAGCTGAGGTAGAAGTGGATGGTGGAGTTAGAACTGAAGGAAGTTGAAAAGGTTTTATTTGGGGTTTTGGGAAAGGAAGTTTTGGTGGAGATGGTCTTTTTGGTGGAGGAAGAAAAGTTGATGAGCTTCCAAAGATGGAGCTTGACTCACCAAATTCTGAGGTAGGGTTTATAGGTAAGGGTTGAGACATTTGAGGATACCCAAACAAACTTTGTTGAGAGGAAGATGTGAACATTTCAAATGGGCTTTTTTGCTGGGAATACTGCTGAGCTTGGAGAGAGTGAAGCTGATTTTTTAGATGCTTCATTTCAGCATCCTTGTGGGAAAAAACTGCTGAAAATGCTTGGTTGGCATATGCCATCTGGAGAAGTTCCTGGTGAACATTTTGAATTTTCTGCTGCAAATCTCGGATAAGAAGTTCCAAAAATGATAACTTCTTATGGACAACATTTTCCAAATTTTGCTGGGAGTTAGCAATTCTTTGGAGAATCTTGTTTTGTGCCAGAGAGTTTGCTGACTGCCAATTTATCGCTGCTTCTGCTGCTGATACTGCTTTGATGCTACCATCAGGAAGAATAGTAGCTGAGTCTGGAATTTTATGACGGTGGGTGGTTCTTTCCTGAGGATTATGAAAATCCAAAGGAGGGAAATCTGCTTCAGTGAACATAAAACATCCACTGGGTTGTGCCGAAGGGTCATTTTTAGATGGAGGTTGAGGAGAAGGTGGAGATTTACAAGGAGTGGGAGGTAATGAAGGACATATGGGACATGGTTCTTCAAAGTCCTCGTCATCTTCTAGAAAATTGGCTTCTAAACAGTCATCACAATCACATAAGTCGAAATAACAATGACCTGTTTCTGGATTTTTGAAATAGAAGACTGGGAGACCACTAGATTGGAAATATTTAATTGGAGGTCCGGGTCTAGAGCCATCTACAAACATATCAATCCTTGACGGAAAGATAACAGGATGAGTGGAAGAGAACGCAGAGTCTTCTTTTGGGAAAGAAATTTCCACGGTACCATCAGGTTTCGAAATGAAAAGTGGGTTTGAAGTCTGGACAGGAATAGGTTTTTGCTGATTTTTCTCGTAAGCTGTAACCCAAGTTTCTGGGAGAAGCTTGAGAAGCTCAGGGCGAGAAATTTGTCGTGGGACATGGACACAAGAAGCTTGGTGAGGTGCATTAACGGTTAGGAAAAAGGCTTCATCTGTGGAAGAGGGTAAGGACATGTCAAAGGCATGGTTTTGGAGACGATAGGCCATTTGGTAGTGGAGGGTTGCAGCATATGTGGTGGAGATTTGGGAGGCACCACCAATTTGAACTTGCACCTTTAAAGCTGATAGCAGATGAGGATCTGCTAGTGGCATGTTGAAATTAGGATAAAATGTGAAGATTACAGTTCCAGCATTTAAAGTGGTTTGAACAGTAGCAATACACGCATGCTGATACTGCATGAACCTGGTATCTACCAGAGCAAGTCTGGAGGTAACAGGTAAACCTTTTCTCCCATGGAAAGTTACTGCCAATCTGATTGCTCCAAAATGAAGATGAGTAAATCCTTGTTGTTGCCAGATGCGAGGCAAATCAACTGGGATTTCTAGAGGTAAAAGCTGTTCAGCTTCTGTAGCTGTTATGAAACACTGATCAAACTTGGAGGCCTGGACATACTCTTTTACTGAGGTTGGACGTTTTGTAGAGAAGAGTTGGGTGACAGACTTTTTTACAGAAGTTTGTGGACGGACAAAGGCATTATAGGGGTTGAGGAAAGGGAGATCAGTAAGGGGAACCTTACTGTCATCGGGAAGATATTCAAATTCATACAAGTACTCAAGATTAGGAGAAGAGGTAGAGGAATTTCTACTGGTGGAAGGGACAAGAGAAGAGGTGGCAGAGGAATGAGTAGAAAACAAACGATTCATTTTTATGGATACAAGTCTGGGCTCTTCGTTTTCTTCATACAACAAATCTTTTCTTTTTCAATGTGTAAACTTAAACTAATTTTGATTGATAAAATTCTGTATTATAGGGTAGATAAACCGAGACACACCGCTTACACAAAAGCCAAAGTCTCAAGGTACTTTTAACCCACTGATACAAAAAATTTCAATCAAAATAGGTTTAATGAAGTTTCTGATGTGGAGGATCCTTAAAAGGCAACCACAGAGCATACCCCTATAAGTCGCCTTCTCTGAAGTAAAAACACAGAGCAGTTCACACAAACATACCGTCCTCTGGCATTGCTTATCTCTTAGAAATTACATCATCCGCAAACAATACAATGGGAACCAATTGGCTATTTTGCTATGAACTCTTGTTTCGAACGCAATCCCTTGCCCGCCTTCAAAGTCTGAATACTATACCATGTTCCTTCATCCCAAAATCTTCACTGAAAATCTGTGAATGCAAACTTTTTGACAAAATATGCTGCCTTCCACACAGAGAGAGAGAGAGAGAGAGAGAGAGAGAGACACCCTGCTTTTTGTTATTTTGGTTGGTATCCAATGATGCACAATCCAACACAGTGTCCTCTAAATAAAATAAAAATTCAACGAAACAAAAACCATGATAGCTATGAAGGATTTGTTTCCTGTATTGTTTCTTCATATTTTTTACTTCTACAGAGAAGAGGGAGATTAAGAAACCAGGAAATCACATCTAGCAAGTTGAACAAGGCTATGAAACGGAACCAACAATTAGAATGCACACACTCCCAACTGAAATAATATTACTGTGATTCCTCCCGAGAAGTTAACATGAATTTAACATACAAACCAGCATGAAGAATTTGTTTTACAGATAAAAGGCTCGGCCTATTCATCTCTCGAAGCAGGATCCAACCCCGTCGTTGGGCTATCAGCAAAATACTCTTGATGCTTGACATTCACACCATACTGCTCAATTTACAAGACAATAGAGGCAACAAGTTACCATTGTCAGTAAAAAGAGACTAAAATCTGGGCAAAATAGTATATTTATCTGAGAAAGGCCGAAGCAAGTACTGGAACAAGGACAATATGACGGATTCAGATAATGCAAACCAGATATCTTAGTTATTTATAGTTCAAGGTGCTAGTAAAACTCCCTTTCTCCCGAGAAAAAGAGAAGCGCATTCGTTAAGCTAAATTTAGATAAACATAGGTCAAGTTTTGTACTTCCAGACAACAAAAATGCTAGGAACACATCCAAGTGTACATCCATTTGTACATCTTCTCTCACAAGTGATTACGGGACCCACTAAATAGTTTTGTGGGCCCTGCCATCACTTGTGAGAGATGTAAAAAAGATGTAAACTTTGATGTGTCCCTAGCATTGCTCTCCAGACAATACCCTGTCATGGTACCACCCAACATTCATGAAAATCTCCGCAAGAAGCATTGCCTGAAGAGATTCAACATCACATAGAACCTTTAAGTCTTTATCCATAATGACTAGTACTCTTCATCACTCCTCTGGCAAATATAAAAATAAGGATGTCAACCTAGTAACCTACATTGTTGCATTGCTTACCTTTGAACATAAACCCAACAATACTAGTACCAATTCTCGACCTCCGTGATTCCTACTCGTGCCTGTTTCCTATCCAAACAATTTGCAGTGTACTTGGGAGAACATGAAAAGTACTCCCTCCTACCCACTTGCAAAATTGATTCACAGGAGAAACTTATACATTCCACAAATCTTTTACTTAGTACATTGGACAAAAGATCGCATCAACAATTGATTTGTGGAACTGTCACTTCAGGTGAAGGAAGCAATGAATCACAAATCATCTTATATATGAAGTGACGGCTTAACACAATAAAAGCATTTGTAGGATGTCTTGCAGTCCATATTAACAACTGCTTTAGTCCCCAACCTCCCAACCTTGAGAAGCACAAATCCCACTCTATCAAATGATAATTCAGCTGCTCCAAAGTCAAAGCCAAAAACTTTTATCATGGGGGAAAACCAAATAGAGCTGCACTTGAAGAGCATTTCCAAAAAACACAGTGTCTATGAGAATTGAACACTCTGCTGATCTCTGACAGCGAGTCAGAACACTAGTACTCACCAACAGTCCAAAAGAACCTCGATTTTTTGAGAGTGGAAGATTTATACTAATACCGGGAAGATGCTAAAAGGTAAAATATCATCCAGCCAACGCTCTTAGGGAGGGGATGGGGTAACCTATGATCGGGTTATTTCTGAAATTGGCAGAGTTTGGCAAACAACACGCTGGGGAAAGATAAAGTATTAATAGACTTCAAGGACCCTAGGGAACGAAAACACAGAAACATCTATCACAATAAAAATTTTCCTTTTTCTAAGATGTAATTATAAGGTTGTATACACTAAGGGAATGCCAGCTGGATACAAAAAGATAGACCACGACAACAATCGCAATGGAATATTTACACACGCACATCCATCCAGAAACTTTGGACAAATGCAACTTTGAAAGTAACTCCAAAAAGTGTAGGTTATCATGCCAAGCAAAATATTCCAGAAGTTACTCAAAACTCAGACTCTGCTTGAAATGATTTTATCTTGCCATCATAAACACACAAGAGGTCCACAATAGAACATAGAAAACAAATAATATCTGAACTAATATCCTCCAACAGACCTCAAAGGGCATTCCAAAGAAAGAAAATTAACACTAACTCTCCAGATTCGCCCAGGGACCCTGTGCCTAAGTTACATTAACTCCTCAAACTAAATCAAGTACATGTGGACACTAGGCACTTGGATGAGGGTGCAGAATAAGGTTCTCTCTTGTCTGGAACACGGGTCATTCGGGTATGAGGAACGAAAATAGGAACACGGTATGCTACATGCCCCCTAATTTGTGGTACAATATTTAGGATCTATATATTTCAATATTTATATGTACTTTCTTCAAACGGCAAACATTTAATCAAACAACATATGGTGTTTTGACCCTTTTTCCTTCCTTTACATTTTTTCTTGCTAATCTACACTCTTTCTTTCGACGAAAGGATGAGGAAAAACTGTGGGATCACTTCGGATCTCGCCAAATTCATCGTTCCAGAATAGAATTTTACCATGTTTCAGAACAATTCAATACGTACGTCGCAAGGGAATTGGCCTTTTCAGGTAAATGCACCATGTGTTTGATACTACATATAGTTGTATATCTCTTCTTCTCATTAACCACATATTGTATGAGACAAATGGATGCATTTCGATTATGCTCATATTCTCTAGTTAAGATTTTGACATATATGTTTTTTTCATTCCGTTGAACATATTTGCAAGTACTATTAATTCTATGTACATATCTCACTACCCGTTGAAGGATAACGTCCTACAAGATTCAATTTGAAAAGGTAGAACTTCAGTATCTAGAATTACCAAAGGATTCATCATCTATGGCTTCTAAAATTGAAGATATAAAGTTCTGATTTCAAATGTATAACGTCCTTTTTTATGCTAGATGTCAAGACTCCTTGAAGCACTATACTTCTTACCTCTCGCAGAGCCTTGGAGAGGTCCTCCATTGTCAAGATTGAACGCTTGTCCTATTATGAGGCAAAAAGATGGAAAAGAGGGTTAATCTAAGGGGGAAAAGAAACCCAGATGTATGACCACAAGTATAATAAAGCACCTTTTGCTGCTTCTTGTCCTTAATAATAGATGTCTGCCTCGCCTTGCAATGCCTATATTAAGATGCAGACAGGTAACCCATCATCTAACAAATGCCAAGTTCCAAAAATCTAACAAGGGCCTCACCTCGGTTCTATATCCAGCATTTATTTGATTCGAGTTACGTCCAATTTATTCCTTCATTACTTGTTCTAGTAGAACGATAGGTTAAACATTACAATAAACAAGATACCATAACCATGCTTCACTTCTAAGCCCCACCCGGGAAACTTAAATAGTCCAAAACCCCAAAACTCTACCGAAACCATGATTTTTAGGTTAGAATAGAGTGCAAAAGCAGCATAAGTTAGATACATACTGTAGAGCATCATTAGCAACCTCTGCAATAAACTTCTGTGTAGCAACAGCTACCAGCCTGATTCTGTAACAGAAAAAGGATAGAACTAAAATCCTCTCCAGAGAAATTATGACAAATACCCAGAAAATGCACAGAGATTTTTCACATCAGAGAACATATAGCAACTACAAATGAAGCAAAGGTACACCAATAAACTTTGACCCAAAGTTGATTGAAATTGTTCAAAAAGTGTAAATACTTAAAAGTCAAAGTTTATCCACTTCCATGAAATATAAAGCAACCCAGAAAAAGTAAGACGAGCCATTTAATAAAAAGAACAGACAAGGACAGCGGGCATGCAGGAGTTAAACCTAGTTGAGTAGAACAGTTTGCAAATATCTGGAAAATCACACCTATTTTTTTTTTTTAAAGAAAATCACACATAGTTGAATCACAAACTATTCATAAGAAAGCCACCTTGTGTCAACTTGATAAAAGAAACAAAAATGAAGCACTGAAATGTCTGCAGAAACAAAAATAACTCATAAAGCACTTGGTATGAGCTTGTGAATTGAAGTAAGGAAACCAAAGACGCATCGTATTTACTTCCCATTCGTTGTCCAAGCCTCATTTCAGTTAGTGTTCCCTATTTAGCTTAGCAAAAATAGGAAACGTGGCCTGTCCATGATTAGCCCGCACCATACTTTACCAAGTTTAATACGTCCACAAGGGATGGCTTGTTTTGGCAGTCTTATGTCATTCATTTTTTGGGCACAAATGATGCCCTACATAGAAAAATGATTTGCATCACTGGTGTTATTGGGAAAAGAAAAATGGAAGAATCAATGGGCAAAGCCCAGACAACAAAACAAGTGAGCTTCCTCTTAATCAAACCCAATGCAACGGATCCTAGAAAGTAGAAAGAAAAATCAATCTACTAATTGAGACGTCTTTATCCACTTCTCCAAAAATTACAAGATGTACTTCGGCTCAGTCACTGCACATACAATAACCAGATATGCTCATCAAACGCAGTCCTTTTGTTTGATAATTTGGAAGATGATTCAAAGCCAAAGAACCTATTCCGGGTCAGGAATATAGTGAAACCACCTTCCTACTCTTCCCCCAGACCCCGCCACTAAGAAAGATGTTTACTTCTTAAAATCTGTGGTTCCGAATGGAATAGGTAACAAAGCCACTTTTCCGTTGTTCTGAATTTCTAATTTCACATAGAACATCAATTGATTCTGTCAAGCTCACTATAAGTTGTTATTATCAATGTTTATGATTTGCATCCCGTAATTAAGGGATTGCTTTATTTATTCTTTTATGATATTTTTAACTCTCGAACATATAGCCATGCCATGGAGTGGGGAATATCCCCAGTCATGGGGACGGACTACGAATTACGAATTTAACGAGCTTTAAAAATTTGTTCGAGCTTGGCTTGTTTACGAGACAAACCAATCTCAAACAAGCTTTAATCGAGCCGATCACCAACCAGTGTGGCCAACTCAAATTATTAAGACATCGTTCAAGCTTGGTTTGAAAAAATTAACAAGCTTCAAAAAGATATTCAAGCTTGGTTCGTTTACCTAACAAACCTATCGAGCTTTCAATGAGTGAACACGAGCTCGAATTGAGCGGTTTGATTCGTTTATCAGCCTTAAATAGAAGACACTAAACTTAACGAGCTTTTTTTTTTTATCGGTAGAAATAGAGGGTTTTAAGTGAAAATACAATATCAAATGGGACGAAAATACCTACAATCGAACATCGGGACATTGGAAGCCGCTCTTTGCCAAGTAATGCTCCACCAATTCGTCAGGAATCTGAGGAAGAAAAGATTGCAGTGTTTGTTTTACGTAAATGCCCTTTTGAGAAACAAAGTCTACATGGATTTGAGAGGGGTTTTCCTGGAAGACTTACAGTAGGGGTGTAGTCCATCAAGGACGCGAGAAAATCGGAGAGGGCAGCATCGTCATCGTGCCTGCCTTCGCTCGATTGCTGATTCTGGTTCATCTCTCTCTCCTCCTCTCTCTCTCTCTCTCCCTCTCGCGCTACGAACTCTGATGTTCAGGAGTATTTACGAAGGGGAATTTTTTTGCTTTTGCACCCCTCTAATTAAACCGTTTTTCATTTATGTGCCCTTGACTACGCTTTTACATACGTACACCCCTTAAACTTTTACGAGTATAAACTGAAAAACATGGATGGCGTTAACATGAGATTTGAAAAGACCGAAAAAACCCCCATTACTTCCTTTGTTATTCTGAAGCATTTTCTCAGGGTTTCTCTCTCTATCAACCCTGTTGAAAGATAAATGGTAAGGGGGTGGGAGAGAAACTTGGGTCGAACATGGGAAGATAGTAGTAATAACTTAAATGATTCCTCTCAAACGTAAGCTTTCGATTTATGTTGGTCTTGAATCTCTTGACTCATCATCCATCATCCGTAATTAGATATCTTGAACCATTGACAAGGGAAGATTTTAAGGCATTTTTTGAGAATTATTGTTTTGATGAAATAGTTGAGATAAAAGATATCTGAGTGAGATAGTAAAAAGGCTTTCAATAATATTTTGGTTGGCTTTCACCGTCAATCCTCCCGATAGTTTCTCAAGCAACTATATTTATCTTGTTCTTTATTTTCTTTAAATTTATACCTTGTGGTACTTTCTTGATTTCTTGATTTTTTTGGTTTTGTTTTTCTCCCATTACGAGCCTTGACAGTTGACGTCGTGATTGTTAAACTTCCTTACATGCTTGAATTGATTGTGTCATTTGAAATGATTCTCATGATACTTGTACATAACCTCCTGCTGATTGACCAAAAACTTGGCAAATACTGGTTTTACAATGAAATACTCTCTTGTAGTCTTTCTTCTAAGCCTTTCTTGATCTGTTCACTTCCACCTCTTTTCTTCATTCAAGGCAGGCATGGGTAGAACCTAAACAAAATAACGAGATGTTTCGATTCGCATACCAATCCCTATTCATCAGCAACTGCTTCAGGACATGAGCAGCCAATAATAACTTTCCAGCTTTTGAGGCTTCCATTTTTGCTTTCAACAAGAGGCAAATATTAGCCATATGTGCTTTGTAATATGACTAGTTATCACCCATGTCTAACGACACTATCAAATATCAATACAACCTTTGAATCAGATCAATCTCAGACATTCTAACGACACCATTGTGAATTGTCATATAGACGTAATAGGTCCACTAGTTGCCCGATTTGTGAAGCTAAGAGAGAGAATAAGAATGGACAAGAACACGAGCACAATCTAATAACAAACGAGACATCTCTGAGTACTTTGTTGCAATTTAGTGGACGAATATTTGGATGTAGTATCTTTGAAGAAGAATGGAAAGGAAAAAGAAAAATGAAAACGATAAGAGCAGTGTAGAATACATGTTTGGAAAAATCAGGGGTCGCACATTCAAGCCAATCCTAAATCTGGGAAGTAATGATGAAAATCCTCTTATACAACATCAAAAAAGAAAACCATTAGTTATTCCCTGAAGCAAAAAAAAGAAATTGGAGAGCAGTAACAAAATACCATGACAATGCAGCTCAATTCGTAAGGAGGGAAAACACGAAAAGGAAATTAAATAAGCCATCTAAATGCTCTAATCTCCCCCCTTGTATAATTCAAAGCTCGCACTAAAGTTATCTTTGCTTGTCCAGATATTACCCAATGGATGAATGGTGCCATCATGGTAAGATGCAATCTCCATGCTACCGCGACACCCTTCTAGTATTTGGCTTCATCATAGCCTCGAGAAGTCTATACATCCACCGATCTAGCATGCCTGATAAAGAGTAAAATATAAAAACTGTAATTTGAGAACATGGATGGAAAATGAACTTTATGTGCAGTGGCAAAATTAGCAAGGACATAATAGCAGATTCCACCCTATCTGCATCAAAAACATTGTTTCCAGTAGGTAGAATCTCAAAAACTCTAAGAAGTTGATAAGTTTATAGCAGGCTATGTTACATGGACTCCTGTACAAAAGTCGACTAGTTGTATGACAAGTGGTGGATTCATTTAATTCTATTGCCAAGGAGACGGCACAAGTGCCCGACACTGATACCTCATACATTTTGAAGAGTAAACGTAACCTAAGTAATAGATGAATTTCTAAATCAATTCTTTTTTTTCTTTTGGAAAATGATTTTTGCACTCCACTTTCGTATAAATGCACTCCAAAATTAGTCTTCTAGTGCATGTGTGGTGAGTAATTTTAAGCACTAAATTACAAATTTTGGAGTGCATTTAAAAAAAAGTGGAGTGCAAACATCATTACCTATTTTTTAATAAGTAGTACTTGAGATCAGTTCTGAAGCAGTGAAAATGCTTAATTTATAAACCTGGATAGACTTCTAACTGAATTGAGTCGGATTCTCATTGCTCAGTGTGCAACTTCTTTGCCAGATTCCAAAAGGCATCATAGAGAGAAAAAGGACAAACCTGTTAAAGCAAAAGTACCACCTAATACTGCACAAAGCCGAGTGATGAAGTGGAGAAAACTGCGACGTTCTTCTCGGATGGTCACAGTAATTGGCGACAAATCATACAAAAAGTAAACAGCTGGATACAATAGCAATGAGCTTAGTATTTGGAAAACAGAAGCAGCAAGGGAAGAAAAAGATCCACCAAGAGAGGGATCAAATAAATACAGGGATGTGTCCAAACTAACCAGGCCAAGTTCTGTCATTTATAGGGGAATAATATTCCGTGACTGAGAACTGATTAGTTGGTACAACTTCTTTTGATAAGTATCGATATTCAGTAGGAACAACCTACACCAAAATAAAGAAAATATCTCAATGAAGGACAAGAAAAAGAATGCTAAAACAGTCAACATAAACCTCAACATTAGATGAAGACAAAGATAGGCAAAGAAGAGTTTACAACTTTTGTCCACTAACCATGTTATTATATTGGTCGTAGTTATAACATTGCTCTCACAAAAGTTTTGTTAGGTACCAGTGAATTCAATTTTCCCATTGGGGCAGATTGTGATGCTATTTTATTTTCCAACAAGCTAAATTTAGATCAAAGAATACCAAAAGGGGCACCATGCAAGTAAATAAGGAACTATCCAAGGCCAAAAGGACCAAATAAGCAATAATGAAATTTGAAGATCCAAGACTAATAAAAAACTAAGGCGGTCAATATCACGCCGCCCCTTCTATGGCTACCTCCACTCCATCCCTATGTCTTTGGCATCATAATAGAGTTAAAAGTTTTACCGCCCAACTCTTGCCATCCATTTCTAGCATTACTAACTTCATTTCCCCTTGTGATGATGTCATATTACGTCATAAACTCGTTGAAGCATTTTACGTAAAATGAACTTTTTCGAAAATAGTGGGACGTCTAATCTCCCTTGAAGATTTCACAAACCACGTTTTCAAATTGCATCACCCGATGGATTGCATTAAAAATAGATTATCATGCTTCTATTAAGCAAATGAAGAGCAAACTGTCATGTTTTATATGCCTTAAGGATTGTCAAAGCTTGGACAGAAACTATAATTGACGCAATGGTTTGAGACTTTGTGTATCAAGATTTCGCCAATTTGTGCAGGTATGAAACATGTATGTTAACTAAAGAGCAGGCAGTAACACAGGAAAATAAATAAAATTTCATGAAAGAAACACTAGGAGTCAAACCTTTATGTAGTATTTGAATGTTCCACTTGTACCATGCAGAATCCGTGCAGTCTCATCCAGTGGATTGTGAATTCCAGGATATTTTGGCCCAAATGATAAATCATGAATGACATGACTCACATTAACATGATTGGGTCCTTCAAAAATCTGTTGATGAAAAGTTATTTCCAAGAGAGAGAGAGAGAGAACTGAAGATAATGAAAAAGCAGATGGAGATGAACATGAAGTAACCTGACCTCCAAACGAGCAGTTCAAGACATCGAAAAGGCTAGTAAACAAAGAATCCCTTCATAGTAAGATTCAAGGGCTCTCTAGAGGAAGCATTACATATTATAAGAGTCTATTTTGGAAGCTCCAAGAAGTTAAATAGCTTCCTTAACTTTTTGTACGATATTCCAACTAAACATTCATTTTGATTCAGATTATGAAGTTTGCTTCTTCGAAATTAGAGCAAGTGTCAGTGTTGAATAGCATGATATACATTGTTGGGCCCAATTCCTAACAGCTTAAGCTTTTGGGACAATTAGTAACTTAACATGGTATCGGAGCTCACTTAACATGGTATCGAAACTCCAGATGCGATAGGTCTTGGGTTCAAGTCTAGTTGGTCGCATTTGTTCCCCATTTGCATTATGTTTCTTCCCTTGGCATTCTTTCGCATTATGCATGGATGCTTGCATCTCCATGTGCAAGATGGGGTTACAAATGAGGGAGGGTGTTGAATAGCTTGATATACATTGATGGGTCCATTTCCAAACAGCTTAAGATTTCAGGGCAATTGGTAATGTAACAGTTGACACAATGTAAAACAAGTCTCATGCCAAAGAGTAAACCAAATTGTTGCCAGCTGTCCATTAGCTACCTCTATTCGCTTAAAGCCTCAGCCAAAGGAAAGGGCACGAAACTACCTGGAATGTTTAATCCCAATAGTGAAAATGTTGGGAGGTACATTTGTGTTAGTAGTAAGTACGAGAGTTATTGTACTATTTTGGTCTCTTTCACTACAGATACAACATGTTACGGAAAACTTTTTTCCTATCTCTGTCTAACATGATGGTATCAAAGCAGTGACTTCTCCCTTCTCCCTGCAGGGAAATTGCAGTTTTGAGCCTTCTAGTCCCAAAACTCTTTTTTGGTCCTTTTTGCACTCTTTTATGCTCAATCCTTTGATTCTAGAGATTCCTTGAGAAGCTATGTACCACACAAACTTTCCATTAAGCTTCCAAGATATTTCCAGCATGGGGAATTGCCCAAGGTGGGGCTTGAAACGCTTTATAGCCAAATTGGGGTGTCTACACTGAGCAACTAAAGAAACTAACAAGAGTCCTGACGAGGCATCTCTACTACATGGAAGATTTTTCCGGGCAAATCTATTTCATGAAATTTAGCTACCAAAAAAGTTGCTGGCAATGGCAAAATAAGACTACAGCCTGTGGGAATCGATTGCTTCATTTAAAAAATTCACCACATCACAAGGGCCTTCTTGCTGCTTTTAACAGGCTATGAAGCACGGATACTCTATTTTGGCCTCCGTATCACGTACCGTACGCGTATCGGATACGGATACGCTCGGATACGCTCCGGATACGTATCCGATACGTTTTTTAGAGTATCCGATTTTTTATTTTATTTTTTGGTATTCGGATACGTTCGGATACGTTTTGGATACGTTCGGATACGTTTTGGATACGTTCGGATACTTTTCGGATACGCACGGGGTAAATATGTTATTTCTTTAAAAAATATGGGTTAAAGTGCAATTAGGGCTATATATGTTTCTTTTACCCTATCGATCAAAATCAGAAACGATGAAACGAAGAAAAGGTAGGAAGAAAGACGGTGATTTCCTCTCATCTCTCTCTGACCTGCTCGTCTCTCTCTCCTCCCTTGTCTCTCTCTTTCTCTCTCCTCTCATCTCTCTCACTGTGTTGCTGTACAGTATGTATGTATATATATATATATTACATATATATCTCGCCCCCCTCTCTCTCTCTCTTGTCTGAGACTGAAACCCTCATATATTTACATATATACTCTGTTTTTTTAACAGTCAGACACTTTTCAAAATTATATATATATATATAATATATTTTTTATTTAATTTTATATTCAACGTATCCCCTAACGTATCGTATCCTAGTTTTTGAAAAAATCACGTATCCACGTATCCGTATCGTATCGTATCCGTATCTCGTATCCGTATCCGTGCTTCTTAGTTAACAGGTTAACGAGGCTCCATTGCAAGTTTGCAACAATTATGCTGGTAATGACAGTGTGATTCCAAATCTAGAACATTCAAGAGGATCAACAGTATATTAACGAAAAAGCTATAGTTCTGAAGAAATGGAGTGGCTAAACTTTAGTCTATTAGGAAAAGCATTTTGTACTGAGCTGATACAGATGTATACAAGATTATTTTGTTCTACAACTGCTTCTTCCACTTTTTATTGGTTTTTATTTATCAAGCAACCAACAGTTTAACCAGGAAGAAATTCTTGGCAAATTTCTCAATACGATGACCTTTTGCAAGTATTTTAAACACTCAAAGGGGAAAAAAATACTGACCATTTGTGCAACGAAAATGTTTAACCCGTGAACTGAGATATGGAAATTCCCAGCAACCCTTTGGACATCTAAAACCCCATAAACCTGCAATAAACTTTAATGTTATCATACGTTTCACAAACTTCGAGAATGTGCATATCCAAAAGTGGATCAAAAAACATACCCTGCATCCTTCCCCATTGTCTAATGCCTGCTTAACCTTCTTAATCGTTTTTTCAGCATCTTGATCGAAGCCATGTACATGAATTGAATTCTCATTATGATCTTTATCACCATCTGGTCAATGATTTCCGTGAGAACCACTTAGTTAATGATAAACAAGCTTGGACAAGTACGTTATTACCTTCAACTACACAAAGACCTCAAGGCAATTAAGACACAATTCGTTAATGATGAATTACAGCATATGCTGGCACCATGGTAAATTAGTAGCACAAAGCTTAACAGCAGCAACAGCATCCAAACACAAGGGGTGGAGCCAAGGGCTCAACTCCTATCATAAAGCGAAATCTAAAGAAGCCAACAAAAAAGATCTGTAGCAAAGCAAAACCATGCTGATAAACCAGGGTGACCATTCGTTCAGTGGTAAAAAACTCAGCATACTAATCTCCAGGTTGTTGGTTCGAGTCCGAGGACAACCACTTTCTATTTAATTCCAGAGGCTAGGTTTGTAACCCTTGCAGATACCCACTGCCAGGTCGAACTGGGTGTACTTTTTTGTATTTGATGTTTTGTTTTCAACATCCAAAACAGGCATAGTTTTCATTCAAGATAAGAAAATGTATTTGTGATAATCACCCTAGTGGCCTAGCAATAGCACTTATGACCTTGAGTCCTTGACAAATAGATTAGCAGCAACTTTAGGGAATTCTTTGTGTCAATGAGAGGTAATTCAGATGTTGAACCTGGTTAATCAACTGGGAATTTACATCCATCCAGACAACATGAGAAATGATGAACCAGTGGGCACACCATACCGGTTTCAGGTATTCCTCAACCGAACGGATAATAGCTAAAGCAATCAGCCATGTGGCCAATGCACGGCTTTGTTTCTCCTAGGTTTCCCCAAGAAAAGGCATAGTATAGTGGGAAGCTTAGTTTCAGGGAGTTCCAAAGTGGGTGTGCTCCCGAGACAAGCTCGAATTGGCACTCCCGAGTAAGGATCGTGCTCCTAAATAGGATGGGAGCTTCCACCCTTATCGCAAGGAAGAAATTTTTACTTCTCTTTGCAAACATATGCAAGGAAGAAGAAAAAAGAAAAAAAGAAGTAAGGGAGATTAGGACTCTCATCTCAAAATTGACTTATCTAAGTGTTTAGTCCATAAATTTGATATAAACCTATATTGGGCCGTCTTCTCACACTCATGCTTATATATACTATAAATATAAATACTTATACACACGCTCCTTTCTGTGTTCCCAACTTAGGATCTTCTAATAACCACGCTCCCGCTCCCGCTCCCGCTTCGTGTAACTAAGGTGGGAAGGTTTTCTTGGTCATACATATAGCACATAACTTCACACCCACCAAGCAATGTGGGACAGCTTGACTACCCCACCTTAAGAGCTGAGGTGTCACAGATACCTTTTGCCAAACTCAATTCTTAATTTAGACTTTCTTGTCCCTACTAAGCAGGCAGCTCATCATATGCTAAGCAAAATATACTCATGAAAAAAACGTCTTTCCCTTTCTCTCTCTAAAATTGGCGATTCCGAACCCTAGTTTTCCCTCAGCCGCCGCCTGCTTGGGGGGGGGGGAGGTGTACTCCGGCCCTCCTCCCCCGGGCATGTTTTCCTCTCTCATTCCCCTCTATTTCCCTCTCCGACCCTCTCTTCTTTCAGATCGCACCCCTCTCCCTCTATTCCGTTCTGGTGAGATTCCGCCCTCCCCGGCGTGGGAGGGTGTGGCGTTCTCCGTCTCCGGCCGGTGGTTCCCTGGCTCCACCGGTTTGCCTAGCGGCGTGGGTGTCTCATCGTTCTGTGGGTGGTCCGGTTTGGCGGTTTGCTCTGGATCTGGAGTGTGTCGGTGTTGGGCGGTGGTGTGGTGGTGGAATGGTGTACGTGTAGTTGTCTGGCTCTGTTTTGTAGGTTTGCTCTTTTCAAAAATCGATCGGTGGAGATGGCGACGCTGTTCGGTGATGACTTCTGTCCGGTGGTGGTGAGGTGGTTGCGGCCCCCATGGTTGGATGTTCCTGGTCGTTTTGTGTGCCGAAGTCCGGTCAACGACCTTTCAAAGCTCTCAATCGGGCGCGGGGCCGGCAATTCACTGCTTCTGGGTTGCTGTTCTTGCCGTTGATGTCTTTGCCGCTGGGGAGGTGCTTGGGAGGTGCTGCTGTTTGGTGGTGGTTGGCCCCTTGGCTCTGATTGCTGCGGTTTATGTCTTCCGTAGGCCGGTTTGTTTCCGCCGCCGGTCTCTACATCTGGGAGAGACTGGCTCGGCTTAACGGCGAGGCGGGGTGCCGGTGATTTGTACGGAGGGGTGGTCGTAGTAGTTAGGGTTTCGGAAATGGATAGGGCAGGCCGGTCCAGGCTTGGACCGGATTGGGTGTTTTTGGGCTTATTGATATATTTGGGTTTTGGATCGGGCTGTCATGTTTTATTTATTTTGGATCCTTGTAGACCATTGGGTGTTTCGGGCGTTGCCCTTGAGGTGTATTCACCAACTTTTCGTTGGTTCCCCTTCCCCTTTCCCCGTTTTTAATAAAATTCATCTTTTGCCGATCAAAAAAATGCAGGCAGCTCATCAAGTTCTCTCAATACTCTTTAGTCTCAAATTTTCCAAGGCTTCAATCATTCTTTTAATCTCATTCTTCACCTTCTCAATTCACATAAGACCACTTTATTCAGACCTTAATTTAATATTTTAATCCTGACCATTCTTAGTGTCTCATAAACTTGAAACTCTCTCATTCATGAAGCCTATGGATCTCCCACCACTCTTCGAAACACCTTTCAAGCAACAATGATCTATCCACGTATTCTTGAACCTCAAGGAAGTAAGTCCCACGAGAAAGGGTAGTTCTCAAAAACCACTGGACAAGAATCTGAAGGCACTTTAGGAAGACTTTCTGTCTCACAGTAGGAAATCTTCTCTCCAAACTCAAAGAATAGAACTCTATCCAATCTACAGCAAACCAAGTTTTCCTTCAATTTGAGCAAAGGAAGAGGCATTCAAGGAAGGAGTGTCAATCAAGACAATCCCTAATACAAGCATCAGAGCCTCCTGTACTCCTAATTTCCCTCCTCCAATTGAACTTTTCAGATAATACTCCAATGAACGTAAACCCTAACCCAAATACCAATTGGGGATAACATATGCCAAGGAGAATGATTACCTGTATAAACTGGATTTTTAAAACTATCCTTCATGACATGAAAAATGGAAACCTGACTAGCCCCTGACCTCATCATACTAATGGTGCCAGAAGATCCTCATGTACATTCAAAATAATTGTTCCAGATTTAATGTATCACTGCCACAAGCTTTTGAGATATTCCAAAATCGCATATCATAGGATCTTAAGTTCTTTTATTTGAGAAAACAATGGAATCTTAATCTGTAGCCTTGCAATTGAATGAGCCATCTTGATTGAAGGTAAGTGTAAACATCAAAATTCATTCTAAACCAGAATGAATTTTATGATATTACCAAAAGACATTACCATGCTTTTGCTGATGTTCCTTTTCCACAAGATCAGATAAATATTCAGTCCCAATGATATGACCATCCCTACTCAAGCGAAGCTGCAGAAACAATTAACAGATTAGGAAAGAAGAAATAAAACATAAAGACAAGATGCCATCCAATTTATACCAAAGCTTGTGAGAAATTAACAAAGGACACTGGAATTCGCTCAGGAAAAAAAAAATCATGCTTCACTATTATAGAAGACATTAATTAAAGTAACTAATTACTCAGGTTTATCGCCACAAAATCTTAGAATCCCATTAACAATCCAGAAAACCCCCAATCATCTGCTTGATGCCCACAAAATCTTACAAAAAGAGCAAATTGTGGTTATTACCCTTAGCCACATAATCCGCATGTGCGAGCGCCAGCGGTTGTGGATGCATGAGTGTGAAAGCAACTTCCGAAAATATCATAAACTATTTACCGTTGTTGAATGAAAGTGTACCATATTTTAGGACTTACATTCCTATAGGGTATTAGTGTTTTTCTGATAGCTGTACTCACTACTGCTTTTAGCCACAAAACAACCGTATTTCACTCCCAAAGCACTAGCCAATAAGCCAAAGTCTATCTGATCCCTTTCACAACCCAATGACTTCTCATATTATAATCAATAAGACCTCAAATAGATTGTCTTCAACGGAATCCCACCCTATTTCTCTGCAAATGCAGAACTATGGACTTTCTACATCAAGCTGATTTCAATATTTCCACACCCCAAACTTCGAATTTCCTTCCACCATACAAACCCTGACCCCTCCTACTCTCCCGATCAAATCACTCCCTAAAGATAATGCAAGTAAGATATTGTTTGAGTTCCCTAATCAGTTCTACGTCATCATCTCCAGAAACCTTGAACAATCTCCACGGAAAAGCATGAGTACTTCACTTTCATGCACACATGAGTTGAAAATACACAAGACTGAAAGGTGCATATTCTTATCAAGAAATAAGCCAATCTCTTACTTTCCATATATTTGTATCAAGATCCACCTCATGCTTGCCAGACATGTCAATAGCATCTACACTTAAAACTGCAAGAAAGCAAGGGAAAAAAATGATGATAACCTATGACAAATTTGTCCATTGATGCGAGCATATGACGCTTGCATCAGGGTTACAATAATCATAACAATTATACAATAAATGTTTTAAAAGCAACGTAGTTAAGTAGAGTGTAAGACATGCTAACCATCACAAGGTAAAGATGGGAAAGTCATATTTATGTGGATTGGAAGAGTTTCACCACGTTTCAAGTCAACGGCCATCTGCCAAAAGATGAATTGTCACGGTAAAAAAACTCTGCAGTGCTTCAATAGCCTGAGGATCTAAGTAAGACAAATCTTATGACACAAAATATGAAGAACTACATGAGGGTGATCCAGAACCCTAGTAACATACCTGGTGAACAGTATATGTGGTAAGATAGTATCTTAGCTCGTGCAAGAATAAAGTGGCCATTATGAACAGACCCACAAGGGAGACTAGATAAAAAGCCAAGGAAAAAGAAACAAATTAGCACTACAATCAGAACACTAATCACAAAATAAGAAAACAAAAGATTCAGAAGCGCAACTCGCATAATATACGCTAATAGTCAATAAAGTAGCGAGGTCGTATCCACAAGTTACATTCTGCCACAGCTTGGTTCATTTTATTTGGATCCTAGGTTAGTTGCGTGTAACATTGCGGGGGCAGGAGCGGGAGCGGGAGTGGGTAGGGGAAGCGAGAGCATATAGAAGATTCTAAGGTTGGGAGCGTCTGTAAGATTGCGTGTCACTTTCATCAATAAGAATATAAACGAGGTAAACTATTTTAGTTGAAACAGGTGAGAATATGAATATAAACAAGAGATTGGTGTTATTCACAAATAAATTATTACAAATGTAAGATGACTGTAAATACCAAGAGCTATAGTTAATCAGAGTTCATTCTTTTTCAGTATCTAATGCCTGCATCAAATTTCCTCATTATTGGCATCTATTCTTTTTATTTCTTTGGGATTCATATGCTTGAGAGGTTCCGTTCCAGCAAAGAATGCAATTCCTACATCAGGGAGCAAGGATCCAAAGGATTCTTACTTCGAAGAGCGGGAGCGAGGTTCTCAAGCAAATTCGTCGCAGCTATAGGTGGATCCTTAAACTAAGTAAAGCTAGGGAACTTTGATTTAGCAGAAATTAAAAAATATAGGTTACTGATGTTGAGGAACATTCAAATTAAGAAATACAATAAGAACATGTTACGAATGAAAATAAAGCAACAAGGAAACCAGTTAGGCAGTAAAAAAAACACCTATGTTACATGGCTCCCTTGATGCAGTAAGATTTAGGGTCGTTTGTGTCTTTTTGCGTCCTTAGTGTTGTTAGGGTATTGAGTCTATAAATAGGTGTGTTCTTTCATTTGGTAGCTTTTGATTATTAAGAATATTAAATATATTGATTGAGACATAGTTTCTCTCTCTACCCTTTGGGGTTTATCCCCTAGAATGGGATTTTGCTCATTTCTTTCAATCTTTGATCTCCTTTGATATTTTGGTTTGCATCATCCCTTCCCTCGAATAAGGGTACGGGATCCTTGTCGGACATGGTTATTTGGATAATAACTTAGCATTTAGCAAGCATAGTTTCTAATTCAAATTTCTCATGAGCTATGCATAGAACTCCTATAATATGCATGAAAGGATCAAAGACAACTAGTAAAAACCATTTTGTTGAACAATAGAAAATATATGTGAAGGATTCCACAATTTCAGTGGGTCCTTGTATCCTCCAAATGAAATTAGATGAATCTGATAATTCGACATGTACACGCAACTGCCCGTGTGTGCAACATATGTTGGTACTGCTTAGGGAGGGCAATCAGGGCGTTCGGGGCGGATATGGGGAATTCCGTACCCGAACCCTACCCATATCCACCCCGATACCCGAACGGGGAGAGCAAGAAGAAACCATAACCGAACCATTCGGGGTTCGGGTAATCCCCGAACCGATTGGGTAACCGAACACAGAGAAGGAGAGAGAGAGAGAGAGTCGAGTGCTTCAAATCCACAACCAAACAGTGATCAGACGACTTCAACCAACAATACCAATCCAAAGCATAACATCTTCCAAATGACAGTTTTTTTCAGGAGATTCACCGCAGGAAAACATCCGTTATAAATAATTCACTCGTGAGGTTATTTCAAGCATGGTGGAAAGAGAGTTGTGTAGCACATCCAATTGATCTATGAAAATGCCAAATCAAACACATGTTTCCTCGAAACAAAAACAGACATAGAGATATATTGTCCAATTTGTCCTTTACTGCATGAGAAATCAAGTGGTTAAAGCTGTCAATCACCTAACATACAAAAGAAACACCCAATTCACTAAAATTAGGACTTTTCGTGACAGACAGACTGAACAACTTACACAAGAATGTCTACTGTCCCTTTTTTCATTAAGTTATGTACACGCATCTCTTAATTACAAATTAGTAAAATTCTCTTTTCCTCACTGAAAGATGAAAAGAAAAGGAGCGAGAAGAATATGGAAAAGCAGAGTATCGAAAAGATGAAATAGATACCAACTGCCCCAGACTGTGTTTTCTGCAGCAAGTGCTCTTCTGCTCGTGGAAATGCATCAAGGCTTTTTATTGCTTGTTTAACACCCATCCTTACCTTGTATTCACAAATCACCTATCAAAGGTAACATCGACGAACTTAATGCGAGCAATGATTAAAGCCAACAAAAAAAAAAACAAGAACAACAACAAAAGGCAGAGAGCAAGCTCAAGGCCAACAATGTGCACCACGAAAGGACTAAATTTACACAACGAACGAGAATCTTTGAAACAAGGTTAACCTTCAAAGTGCTCATGTGTGCCTATGTGCTGGACACGTGTGTCCCCAACTATGGAACGTGTGTCTGGGCGAATAAGACACATTTGGATGTCTCTTAGATAGTATGGAAGTGTTACACTTGTGCTGGCATCTAAATAGTTCCGGACACGGACGTTGCAGCTTCTTGGAATTGTGCATGCTGCTCGGGCATACCTATATACGTATCTACCCTATTATACCAATGGAAACTTGGTGAAGCCTCCAAACGAAGTCCGTCACCTTTTCATTTCTCATATATTCCCAAAGGAATCTTATTCGTTCCGCCCAAAAGGTATTCAACTGGTGTAGCTTAAATGAGTAACTTCCCTCATCATTTCATAACTGACCAAAACCACCATTTTGCACATATTCAATACAAAGGATGTTTGTAAATCCAACCAATCAATCACTTCATGGATAAAAGCATAGTATTACCATACATGAGCCATGTGAAGACAGGATATCTTTTTCATATAGTCTAATCTTTACATTGTGCAAAGTCTATTTTTCTTCATTCTCAACCTTTATTTTTATATCCAATATTCATGTTATTAAATCAATAACTTCTGATATTTGGGTTCAGCTGTATTAATGATAGAAATGGTATTTCAAACACAAGTTACATGAGCACTCTATGCTGAATATATGCTTCTTTAGTCATTAGGGCTAATATAATTTTATATTTACCTGAGATTGAATGGGAGAAGTATGCATCCAATCTAAAAGTGCATGTGTATCACGGGTTCGCCCACAGCAATCGCTAGTAATAGTTGTTACATTAGAAAGGCTAGTATGTAACCACCCAATGTAATGTTTTTGTAAGTCCTGGTGCTAATTTACCAGCTTCTGTTATGCTTAACTTAAGAAATGAAATATGTTGGCTGACCAATTAATCTTCGCCCATGAAATCCACGAAGGAACATGTGGAAGCCATGCTGGGGGCAGATCCATTGCCCACCGAGCAATCACCCAAGGTTATTGGTGGCCGCACATGCAGGAGGATGCCACGAAACTCCACTGCAAAATTTTATCTTAGATAAACTATTTTGAAATCTAACTACAAAAGACGAAACAACGACAGAATTTCACAAAATCATACCCCCAACCTAAACAAAAACAAAAACTCAACACTTAATAATTAGGCCCAAATTTCTACTTTGCCGGCAACATTCCATCAGCTACAAACACAAGGACCCCACAAATTAAACGTACTTCCAATACAATTTCAATTCAAAATCTAGTGTTAGAATCAAATTGGAAGAGGCACGCAAACATATAGCAAAAATATATATCCATGTATAGCGAGAGAGAGAGAGAGAGAGAGAGAGAGAGAGAGAGAGGGACCTGGGAAGGATCGGAGTAGAATCTTTGGCCCGAAAAGACGAGCAGTTAGGGTCTGAATTCCCAACGCGTCGATTTCAACGTTCGAAACAGGAGATTCAAGATTTGATCAAAAGAAAAAGGCTTGTGTAGTGTTTTAGTCCCTATACTTATGGGTAGGTTTCAATTTGGTTCTTAAATATTTTAATGTCTCAATCTTGTCCTCAGAATTTTATGTACATTTCAATTTGATCCTTATATTTTTAAATGTTTCAATATCGTTTTAGTCATTTTTTTAATTATTTTTTATAGTTGGATATTTTTCTTGATTGAAAAGTTGCCTTTTGTTTATTTGTTTCCTATTATGCTTTTTTTATCTGAGTTTCCTATTATGCTTGCGTCTTAGTAGTCCATAAATACGCATTGTAAGCCTTATGGCAACTGTTGAGTTTGAATATAAAAAAGGTGAAATTACACGGAGACCCCCTCATTTATGCGTTTTGGACACGAACACCCCCTAACGTTTAAAAACGACCATACTTACCCCCTCATATATTTAAAACGAGAAAACAAGAAACGGCGTTAACGGAAGGAATGAAATGACAAATGTACCCTTTCTTAATTAACCCTAACGCAGACTTCACTTTAGACTTCACTTTTTCCTTTCCTCCGCAGTTAACGCGATCATGGCGACTCTCTCTCTCTTCATCTCCCTCTCCAATCTTGAACACGCATTTTGATCGCGTGTAATTCCTGGTTTCCACATCGAAGAAGATCAAGCTTTCGAACTTTTGTACTGAATTTTCCACATCGAATCCAACCCTAGTTTCCAAGGTATGTTTTATACGTTAAAAACCCTAGATCGTATTATTGTATGGGTGGCGCGAATATAGATGTATACGTACATATTATATCATTGTTTCTGTTCATTTTTTGTTGGAATCTGTTATTTTTTTGTTGGAATCTGTTGTGTACTGATTTTTCTGTTGTTATTTGGTTGGAATCTGTTGTGTACTGATAAAGAATGTTCTTTTTTGGGTGGAATCCTAGCTCGAACTGCATGTGGGTTTTGTTGGAACTGCATGTACTGATAAAGAATGTTCTGTCGTTGACTTGTATGTTTTAAAAATTGGGGCTTTTGTTGTTTTGTGTTTGGTATGGCCCTTTAAAGCATTTCTCTGTAACTGGTCCCCCCCCCCCCCCCCCCCCACTATGCATTAACTGAAGTCGTTTGGTCCCCCATGTCTGTCTTTGTCCAAACAAAGGCAATAATTGACCATTGTTTCTGTTATTTTTTGGTTTTGCTTTTCAGATTTCAAATGGATTTTCCAGTAGTTAATCTAGTATTTTACCATGGAGGTTATATATCTGAGGGACCCCCAAAAAAGTATATTGGGGGGAAAGTGGTCCCAGTTACAATTGACCCTGACATGCTGTCCTACTTTGACCTAAAGTCTATACTTAAGGAATTTGAGTGTCCTAATGTCTGTGAGATGTACCAAAAGGCTCCAACTCAAACTATGGATGATGGGTTGGTGGCTTTAACTTCTGATAAAACTATGGTAGAAATGTTTGAAATACACAAGGATAACAACTCAAATGTGATTGATATATATATGTGCATAACCCTATGATGGAGCACAAGAAACCTAGTGGTGAAGAGGAATCTGGTTTGACTAAGGCTGACCATAGTGGACAAATTGATGACCTCATTGACCTTGATGACTTAGTTACCCCTGATGACATAGCTGAACTTGATCCAGGCATAATACCAGCTGGTCCAGTTGATGAAGATGATGAGTCTGATAAAGAGTGGGACAGGGGTGATGACAGTGGTGATGAAAGTGGAGATAGTGGAGATAACAGAGATAGCAGTGATGATGACAGTTTTAGTGGCTTTGTTGACTCAGATGAGGATGACCTGGAAGATGATGAAGAGGTTCAACAAGGAGTTGGAGTGGTGGGTATTAATGAACTAGCTATTCAGATTATGAATGAGGAAGGAGAACTTAGTGATAAAAGTGATGACGTGGGATGTTTGTCAAATGATGAGGAGGAGGGTGGCCACAAAAGAAAGAAGAAATTCATTGAGTTTGATGAGGCTAAGGATATGAAGAACCCCAAGCTAGTGGAGGGTATGGTTTTCCCTAATGTGACTGCATTCAGAGGTCTCCTCAAAGAGTTCCACATTAGGGAAGGGTGTGAATACACATATGTAAAGAATGAATCTAGTAGGGTCACTGTTATTTGCAAAGAAAAGTGTGGTTTTAGGTTACATGCATCACCAATGCATGGTGAGAAATCATTCCAAATTAAGAGATTGAGTGCTGACCTTTGCTGTACCAGAAAATACATCAACAAGTATGCAACATCTAAGTGGATAGCCAAAAAATACATAGAGGAGCTCACTGATGAACCAGACAAAAAGGTGAAGACACTTAAAAACGATGTTAGAAGGAAATGGATGCTAGATGTCTCAAGCAAGAAGGCTTATAGAGCCAAGAAAGCTACTCTAGATGTAGTCCAAGGGAATCATGAGGAACAATACTTGAGGTTAAGAGACTACTGTATGATTTTGGTTAAGCAAAACCCAGGGTCAACTGCCCTTTTGAAGGTGGACAGGCCTGTGCATGAGCAAACTGTGGTGTTCCAAAGATTATTTATCTGCTTTGATGCTCAAACTAAGGGGTTCCTTGCTGGCTGCAGACCTTTCATAGGTTTAGATGCATGCTTCCTCAAAGGCCCTTATGGTGGACAACTTATGCATGCAACAACTAGATGGCAACAACCAAATGTACCCTCTGTGCATGGCCATTGTGGAAGCTGAATTGAAAGATAGCTGGGTTTGGTTTTTAGAGAATCTGTTGGCAGTCATAGGAAGACCTGAGGAGAAGAGATGGTGTTTCATGTCTGATAGGCAAAAGGACTCACTGATTGTAACTTCATTCTTCTTTCCTTGATTGTAACTACATAATTTCCTTAATTCTTACTATACAACTGCATAAATTGATTGGAACTTTGTGATTGATTATTGCAGGGTTTGATTGAAGCATTCAAGCAACTCATGCCTAATGTGGAGCACAGGTTTTGTCTAAGGCATATGTATGCCAATTTCAACAAAACCTACAAAGGAAAAGAATACAAAGATTTGTTTTGGGGAGCAGCCTCTGCCTACACAATTCCAGAGTTTAATGAAAAAATGGCAGAGATAAAGAATGTAGACGAAAAGGCACATGAATGGCTGTAGACACCCCAATTTGGCCTAACGATTATTTCAAGTCCCACCTTGGGACAATCCCGATGATGAAATGGATACAATGATTGCTGATTGCTTCTTTGAGAACCTTAGGACTTTCGGTGAGAACTTTGACCACTTAGAGGACCCAATTCAAAGCCATACAGCCTTTCAGACAGAAATACAGAAGCCTAGGAGAATCCATCTGACGGCCGTAACATCGATCCCACGGTCACAACATCAATCCCTCACCCGAGCAACCTGTTGCCAGCAAAATCTCCCTGAGAGATCAATCCCTCGGCCGCGAGATCTATCCTTCGGCCGAGACATCCATTCCACGGCCGCGACATCCTTTGCTCGGCCGCCAGATCGACCTTTTTCCAGACTCTGGAACGTTCTGTCAGACGTTTGGTTTGATCCAACTACACTACCTTTCCGATGCGTTCGGGCTACGTTCGGAGATTACGACGTAGAGTTAGAGATGCATTGCAATTGCAATTGCCATCTCGTGATTTGATTGGCCGGAGTGAGTCATCCCTATGCCTATATAAAGGGGCCTTTGGGCTCCGAATTTAACACACAGAAATTGAGATACCTACACACTCAATCAAGCCTCAAAGCTCTGCACAAATACTCCCTCAATCCCATACTCCAAAAGCCCTAACCTTCCGAAGGCAGCCGTCAATCCGGCAATCAAACCCCGAAGTTCAAACCCTAACTCTAGGGTTCTCGATCAAGCAATCAATCGATCACACTCAATCCAAAGCAATCAAGCAACTGAGGGATCAAGGTGGTGAGGCCCAACGGCCTCTGGTTTGTCTTAATTTATTGCTTTTCTGATTAATCGTAGCATTTTTGATTATTCATTAATCTTTCTGTCTGGTGTGAGGAAGAACACCGACCGGGGCTTCGATCCCTCGGCCGGTACATCAAACCAGGAGGATCTCTCGGCCGTGACATCTATTCACCGGCAGCGAGATCCATCTCCCTGGGACATTTGTTTGTTTTTCTGCTTTCTAATGCATGCTTCAATTATCGCACTGGCTCACTTTGCTTACTGTTTAAAGGAATAACTAAACAGACTATGTGTTAGAATTAAACAAAGCATCTATACGTCTTATGTTGAACGATTATGGGTCAGTCTCATGACTGGGCAAAGAGGGGTGCCTAACACCTTCCCCTTATTGTACTTTTGGCTCCCGTATCCGGAATCTCTATCTATTTTCCCAGTTTTAATAAACTGGGTGGCGACTGTATTTGATGATAACCGTTATCGTGTGGCGATGTTCCTAGCCATGGGAATGTCCATGATTTTGGTTTATGAAGTGAGCAACCAATCGAGCAAATACAATGTGATCAATCTGTACGGCGATGCCCCGCTTGGGAGGTGTCTACAGTTTTTGGCGACTCCGCTGGGGATTTGAGAGCCATAACCAAAAAGTTCAACATAAGACTAATACATGCCTTGTTTAATTCATCTATCATATGCATCGAGCGGGCAACCCGTTGAGTTCACCTGATATCCCGGCATGACACGGGCTATGTTGGGGGTTCCAGCAAACTCCACAGTCACTCGTACCTAGTGGTATATCAAAAAGGGAATCACCCAATCACCGCCTATAATGGGTTCGTGAGAGGATTGGTGCCCTTTGACAACGGAGCACCCTGAGACTACCAAAACCTTGCATGTTTTAGAAAGCCATAGAACTTATCAAACTAAGACAGGAACCTACAGGCTAGGAACCTACTTGCATTTTCACTTCCAAGTCCTTCCTCACACCTTGTATCATCTGTTGTTGTAAATAACTTTTTCTGTGCAGAAGGGTTGGGATTTTCAGCCTAAATCCTAACCCTACACAAGCCAAGTACTGACTTACAGGTACTCTACTTTTCAAAGCAGACACAATAAGTAAAAACAAAGAAGCAACCACAGCCAATTTTATACTCTTACAACACCCGAAGTCACGCCAAACAGAGGTCCTTGCAGCCGTCTCGTCTGTCACCCTCACTGGCCAAAACACCTACACTGCTACGATCCCAATCACTTTCAGGGACTCCGCGGTCATCTCCTCAACAAACTCAATCATCTACCAAATCCTAAGCTTTATCAAGTAATCCTCCCACTCTCATGGCAGATAACGACGCCATCATTGCTAATCACCAAGCTCAAAGTCGCTACCTTATCAGCAGAGAAAGCAGCAAGAGATGCTGAGAACGAAGAGAAATCGGTGGAAGATGAGAATCCTCAAGAAGTGGTACTGGCAGAAAACCCTGAATTGGCCAAAACAAGTCAAGGAGATCAAATGTACTCTGGCCCGTTCACAAGGGGACCAAATTCTAGATTTTGAAGGACTCTGCCTTTTTCCAGATTCTCAACTACCTGAGAAGTTCAATAGAACTGGCAATCCCACTAGCCATGTCCGCCATGTCATCAACACTCTGAAGTCAATGGGCTTGGATGATGAGCTCATTGTTCAGTTATTTCAAAGGACTCTTACTGAAAGCGCTCTCGATTGGTTTCTCACTTTGGAGTTTGTGTACTATCATACTTGGCCAGAAATTGTCAATGCTTTTGTCAAGCAATATGCATACAACATCCAAATTGAGTTAACAACTCGAGATTTGGAAACCACTAAGCAGGAATCAAACAAGGACTTTGCACCTTTTGTGGCTAAATAGAGAGAAAAAGCCGCCAAGATGAAGAACCGCCCCTCTGAGGAAGATCAAGTGAGAATAGTTGTCAAGAGTTTGCAGCCCAAGTACCTCACGCACATTTACACTCACACTATCACTGATTTCAAGCGCCTGCAGGCTACTGGGCTGCAGATTGAAGAGAGGATCAAGCTAGGCCTCATTGGGAAAGAAGAAACTCCTCCACCCAAGAAAACCTTCACAACCCGTACATCTCCTGCCTTCGTCAACACCCTTAACTCAATCTTACCACAAGACCCTTTTCAAATTAGCTCATCCCAAAGCTCAAATCGCCCCCGTTGCAACTTTGACCATCTCTATATGACCTCATCTCAAGCCTTAGCCATTCTGAGCCGTTAGGGGCATCTCAAACCTTTAAAACAAACCACTTCCTCAGCCACCCTATGGCCCAAACCATGATCCTAACAAACAGTGCGCCTACCACCAACACCCTAGGTATGAGACAGATAACTGCATGCGTCTCCGCCATGACATTCAAGATCTCATTGATAGCCAAACTATAAAACTTCCAAAACCTAAAGCCAATCCACTTCCTACTCACAAAACTGAGCCACCACCACGAAACATCGATTTCATAAACAACCCCACATACAATCCTGGCCAATACATTGTCCAAAACAACCAAACCAAGCCAACCTTTACCTTCCCAGAGGAGGACGAATGTTTCATGATGGAGGAGGAAGAAAACAATGAGTCCAATCAATCAGAAGTGATCGATCCCGACATGTCTGACAAAAGTAATGAAGAAGAACAAGCAAAGGGGAAAGTGATTTTGACGGAATGGAAGGAGAATACGATGATCCACTCGATGGAATCTCCTTAGTATCACTATTCAATCAAGTGGAAATAGCTGACGACTACACAATCAATAAAGAGGAAGAAAGGGTGATGAAAACCTAGACCAACACTTCTATTTGGGGACTACTCATGTCTCAAAGAAGTAGCCACCAGTGAAAATGGATCCAGTTCAAAGGCCCTGTTTGGCAAAGAAGAGGGTGGAAAAGAGTATAAAGTTGCGAAAGGCAAAGGTTTTGAAAACGACCTCGAAATGCTACAGTAGCTACGAAGTCACAACATGGCAAAGAACATTAAACATTGCTTTTATCAAGCTAAAACCTGTTTTGAGCCTCTGCTTGGGCATTTAATTTCTGCTAAGTGAATTCCTGTTTCATCCTCTAGACTATGCTTATTCAATGATTTACTTCCTAAATTGCAATTGCCAAACACTATAGTCTCTTTGCCAAACAAGGGAAATTTCAAGGAATCAAGTTCCCTGTGTCGCTGACAAAAAGGAAGGAAATGATGAACTCTAGTTGCTTAAGAAACTAGGTTTTTGTCAAAACTTAGAAAGAAGACACTATCTCCGCGAGAACACTTAGGGTTAGCTCGCCCATTATGAAGGTACAAACACAAGAGAGATTTAGAAAAATATCTCCATCAAATTCCTCTCCAAAACGCAGAAACCCTCTTGAGAGAAGTGCTCGTTGGGTAACCTGAAAACCCAAGCAAAAGTAAGAGCAAAGCCTGCTAGAGCAAGAAAATGCAAAAACGCAGCCTAGGCAAAAGTTAAGACATTCAAAGAAAAGCTCGCTAGGGACTCAACCTCCATTAGGTAACCTAGGCAAAATCAAGAGCATGTGAGAAGAAAAACCAAGAGTGAAAAACCCAACCTCAAAGGTAATGATTTTGGAACTACGTAAAAGGCCTGATTCCTTAATTGGGATACGTAGGCAATCTCACATCGAGATGCGGCCCAAACATTTGGAGAGAAGGAAAAACATCAACAGATTTGTACTCAATGATAGGTATAGCTAACCCTGCGAATTGAGCTCGCAAAAGATGAGTATGCTTTTCTCGAAGAATTGGCAACAGCAATAGACACGAGAGCTATAGGTCATCCCCTCTAACCTAAAGGTAATTGACACAATGAGCAAGATACCTTGAATACTCCCGAGTTTGGCAACCGGACTATGGAACACGGCAAAAGCAAAAGGCAAGAAAATCAAAACCAAGCATAAGAAGGAAGAGAAAAGAGGATGCCACTTGGCCAAAACAAAATCTACCTTTGGAAAATCAAAGTAACGGCCGAAGAATCTATACATCGGCCACAATATCGATTTTTCAGCCGAATAATCAATTCTTCGGCCAGTATTTTATTTTCACACAAATTACTGTCTATCAGCAAATACTTGTTCAAAAAGCCATGTTCTGACTATCGCATGCAAACTCAAGACATCTAGGGGCATAAAAAGCATTTCTCATTTCATGAACAAAAGCTTGCCTACAAAATCATCACTGTGGTTGTTTTCACTATACAAATAAAATTTCTGCTTCTCTCTTTGCTAACCACGAACAGGAAGGAAAAAGAAAATCCTAAAGCTGGTCGTGACACCGTCTTCAAGACGATCTCTGAGACAAAGAAGGGGATTGCTGGTTATCCTCCCTACTGACAGCTGGTGCTCATTCAACCTCAAGCTACAAGGAAAAGAATGCAAAACAAGGGGCAAGCACCAAGCGCCTCTTCTCCGTCATCAAAATGGAAAGAGACAAAGGAAAGGGCCCGTGGCCAAACAAGAGCAACTGAAGGAACAGCAGGCAGAACCAAGGAAAAATGGCAGTACTCCATACAGCCACCTGCCTAAAGAAGCAAACCCGCCTAGATCTGAGCATTCTCCAAGTCTACTTTAGACATCGAAGAAGTAGACCTCATCAACGTCGGAGGAGGAGGAGGAACAAACTGAAGATCCTCAGCACGCGGGCGCCACTGGCTGGCCACCCGATCACATAAGTACCAGGCTTAACAAAAGGGACCCTCGAACAGGCTACGAGTACAATCTGGAACCCTGGAACGTGTAAGAGGGGTGTCCTCTGATATACCACTCCAAGGGTCGAACCTCGCCTACAAACAAAGTCTAAATCAGCCACAGCACAGAGGAATGGAGATCTGAAGACAAGGAATGCAAGGGGTACCTGGTCAACCGTCAATCGGTCCAAAACTTGTCGCCAGGGCTCAAAACTGGCAACCGTGGCTTCCATTGCCCCACCAACCATCGCTCGTAGCAAGGGAAAAAATCACAACGAGAAAAGAAGAAGGATATACTTCAAGTACTCGGTAGTGACCACCAAAAGTCCTGTCCCGTGAACAAGCCCTAAGGAGGCCATACAAGGTGGCCAAGGCAGATGCTCCCTAATCAAGCTCCCAAACAGCCTCCAAATACTGCAAAGGGGCTAGAGACTGCCTATGCACTGAACTATCCTTGTTGGCAAACAACGTTTGCCCAAGGAGGTAGAGAAGAAAGGCCCGTGTCAGCTACTCAACACTCACCTGAGTCGAGATATCAACCTTCATAAAAGTCTTGATCAGCCAAGAGACATCAACATGACCACGCGAGTGAAGAGGGGGCACCTTGCCCAAGAACCACTCCAAATCCCCTACTCGCTCCCAAAGCCAAGGGTTAACCCAAAGAGGAGCTCCACCTACTCATAGGCCAGTAAGCAAAGAAAAATCACCTGGCGTGATCGTCATCTCGCCAACAAAAGGAAAGTGGAACATGTTGGGAGTATCCCACCAACCAGCGAGGTCATCAACGACCAATCCATCTTCAGAAGATTGAGGCCCAAAACAAACGGCTCAAGACCAGCAGCGCGTACTAACTCCGACAACGTCACAAACCACTTGTGCACTAAAGGCCTCCACCGCGAGCCTCTAATCTCCTATTTCTCACCAACAAAAGGAAGCTTACCGAAACATTGAGGACGCTCAAGTACTGCTCAGCAGCTCTACACCCACACCTCAACAGCTCTATGCCACGCCATGTGCACAATCTCGCGCTCGGCAGGCCAGTAAAACAATCCTGTGGCTTCCACTCAATGCACCCTCCAGAAGGCATTTATATTGCTAGCTACCAGAAAGCGTTTATGTTGCCAGCTTGCAGAAAGCATTTAACCACCAGAAGACATTTGAGTCGCTAGAAGGCGTTTGGCCTCCGGAAGGCACTCCCAGCAGTGGAGGTAATGGGAAATCTCCCTAACAAACTGGAATATGGTCAAGAACTAGCCTTGGGGGCAATCCCGAGCATGTGGAATCTAGCATTGGGGACAATCCTGAGCATGTGAAATCTAGCCTTGGGGGCAATCCCGAGCATACACAAAACTAGCCTTGGAAACATCCCAAGCATAAGGAACCAATCAAACCCCGTGGAAGATGGAAGATGGAATACTCAACAGCTCAGTGCCGTAACCATCACCTCAACAGGCTCGAAGCTTGTATCTACTATCTCAAATGGCTCCAAGCCGTAACCATCACCTCAACAGGCTCGAAGCCTGTATCTACTATCTCAACTGGCTCGTAGCCACCCACTCAGCGGCTCTAAGCCCATTGTCTCAGCTGGCTCGAAGCCGTACACAATCAAGTTCTTAACAGGCTCGAAGCCTGTGTTCATCATCTCAACTGACTCAAAGCCGTAAACAAGCAATCTCAGCGGCTCAAAGCCCACTATCTCAACTGGCTCGAAGCCGTAAACAATCAACAGGCTCTCAGCCGCCCCAACAATCAAGACATCTATTCTCAGGCTCTACGCCTGAATGCTCAAAAATCTAACATTTTTGAATGCTCAAGCTCTACGCTTGGATGCCCAACCACTGTGTACTGGATGCTCAAGTTATACACTTGAATGCTCAAGCTCCACGCTTGGATGCCCAACCACTGAGTACTGGACGCTCAAAGCCTGTACTTTGAATGCTCGGATTCTGCCGTCCGAATGCTCGAGCTCTACGCTCTGAATGCTCAAGTCCGGAACTTGATAGAAGCTCTAAGCTTAAAACAAACACACACGCACGGGCCCGTGCACATATTGCATCAACATTATCACATCGAGTCTGCATCATCATATCTGTTCACATCTAACAACCATCATCATACTGTTCACATCTAACAAACAAGCATCACACATATACACTCTGCAATCAACCGGCACTATGCCTCGGTTTTATTGATCGGTTCAGCGCCTCGATCCTTTGGCTCCACGCCAACACTTATGATGAGAAAGCTCCGTGCACAGACCATCAGAATACAACCAGCTCCGCACTTCGGTTCATTACGTCAAGCTCAAAGCTCTGACACCACAGGCTCTCATCCTGATCAATACCAGCTCCGCGCTTCGGTCCTATCCCATCCCCTCAGGCCTTCGCCTCAAGATTGCAACAGGCTCCACGCCTCAATTCTATCACTCTCCAGGCTCTCGCCTCATGACTACAACCGGCTCCGTGCCTCGGTTCCCTCATCTCCAAAAGCTCCGTGCTCCAGTTACTGGCCATGTGCCCCCCACATCTCAAAAACAAACCGGCGTCCAACTCATCCCCAGCAGATGGTTTGGATTCCACCCCATTACATCAATCCCATCCAGCTCATTCGCAAGGATAGGCTACTCTACCGAGCTCCTTTCAGTCAAAGTAAGGACGATCAAGAAAAGCAAACGCACCTGCAGTGTACTGATCTACCCCAAAATACTAAGGAAGCTCTCCGCAAAGAACTTCCCCAGGTAGCCCCGCGCTCCTTCAACTACTCTTCGCCAAAACCCTGGCTCAGTCTAGGTACATCACACTACGGCTTTTTAAGCCCTAAGGTACGTCTTCTGTCTCTAACCCTCCAAACTTTTACTTTTCTTTATTGCCCGAACTACGATTGGTCTGAATTTCCCTTGTGGAATACGTAGGCAGCCTCCCAGCCCGACCATAACAAAACCTTTTTCTAAAAACCCCTTGGAATAGTGGTTGGACCAAATTGAGTTGCTTTTTACAGCTTTGACTCTTACTCAAACATGTCTCGCGATCCGTCTGAGTTCAGTCAAAGAAGGGCATCTGTAGACACCCCAATTTGGCCTAACGATTATTTCAAGTCCCACCTTGGGACAATCCCGATGATGAAATGGATACAATGATTGCTGATTGCTTCTTTGAGGACCTTAGGACTTTCGGTGAGAACTTTGACCACTTAAAGGACCCAATTCAAAGCCATACAGCCTTTCAGACAGAAATACAGAAGCCTAGGAGAATCCATCTGACGGCCATAACATCGATCCCACAGCCACAACATCAATCCCTCACCCGAGCAACCTGTTGCCAGCAAAATCTCCCTGAGAGATCAATCCCTCGGCCGCGAGATCTATCCTTCGGCCGAGACATCCATTCCACGGCCGCGACATCCTTTGCTCGGCCGCCAGATCGACCTTTTTCCAGACTCTGGAACGTTCTGTCAGACGTTTGGTTTGATCCAACTACACTACCTTTCCGATGCGTTCGGGCTACGTTCGGAGATTACGACGTAGAGTTAGAGATGCATTGCAATTGCAATTGCCATCTCGTGATTTGATTGGCCGGAGTGAGTCATCCCTATGCCTATATAAAGGGGCCTTTGGGCTCCGAATTTAACACACAGAAATTGAGATACCTACACATTCTCTCAAGCCTCAAAGCTCTGCACAAATAATCCTCAATCCCATACTCCAAAAGCCCTAACCTTCCGAAGGCAGCCGTCAATCCGGCAATCAAACCCCGAAGTTCAAACCCTAACTCTAGGGTTCTCGATCAAGCAATCAATCGATCACACTCAATCCAAAGCAATCAAGCAACTGAGGGATCAAGGTGGTGAGGCCCAACGGCCTCTGGTTTGTCTTAATTTATTGCTTTTCTGATTAATCGTAGCATTTTTGATTATTCATTAATCTTTCTGTCTGGTGTGAGGAAGAACACCGACCGGGGCTTCGATCCCTCGGCCGGTACATCAAACCAGGAGGATCTCTCGGCCGTGACATCTATTCACCGGCCGCGAGATCCATCTCCCTGGGACATTTGTTTGTTTTTCTGCTTTCTGATGCATGCTCGTTTATCGCACTGGCTCATTTTGCTTACTGTTTAAAGGAATAACTAAACAGACTATGTGTTAGAATTAAACAAAGCATCTATACGTCTTATGTTGAACGATTATGGGCCAGTCTCATGACTGGGCAAAGAGGGGTGCCTAACACCTTCCCCTTATTGTACTTTTGGCTCCCGTATCCGGAATCTCTATCTATTTTCCCAGTTTTAATAAACTGGGTGGCGACTCTATTTGATGATAACCGTTATCGTGTGGCGATGTTCCTAGCCATGGGAATGTCCATGATTTTGGTTTATGAAGTGAGCAACCAATCGAGCAAATACAATGTGATCAATCTGTATGGCGATGCCCCGCTTGGGAGGTGTCTACAATGGCTACTGCATGAGGTTCCAGAGGTTTGGGCTAGAGCTTACTACAACCCTAGGTCCAAGGTTAACAGGATGGACAACAACATGAGTGAGGGGTTCAATACATGGATATCTGAAGCAAGGGATAAGCCCATAGTGACACTGGTAGACACAATTAGGAGACAACTCATGGTAAGATATGTGGCCAGACTTGATTACAGTAGCAAGTTCAAGGGTAAGTTGTGTCCAAGTATTACTAAGAATGTTGAAAAGAAAAAAGTTAATGCAAGAGGACTGCAGGTTATATACGCAGGGGGAACAATGTTTGAAGTGACAAGTGCAGACAAGGTATATGTGGTTGACATTGGGGAGCAGACCTGTAGTTGTAGGAGATGGGATCTAAATGGAATTCCTTGTATTCATGGATGTGCAGCTATCATATCTCACAAGGCCCAACCTGAGGATTATGTAAATGATTGTTACTCAACTGAGACATTTGTGAAGACTTATAGTCAGAGGATCTATCCTATACCAGATAAAAGCTTGTGGCCAACCACTGAATGTGATCCCATCTTGCCTCCACCTATAAGAACACCAATTGGGAGGCCAAAGAAGGCAAGGAGAAAAGGAGTGGATGAGCCCCAAAATCCTTACAAGGTTAGAAAGCATCATATTACTCTCATGTGCAGACAATGTGGGACATTTGGCCACAATAGAAGGACTTGTAAAACACCACCAGAGAATTGGGTTAATCATAAGGGCAAGTACTATGGGAAACAGAAACAAATGTATTCTGGTGTACCACCAGCTGGTAAACCAAAGAAGAGTGGAACAGGAAGTGGAAGTGGAAGTGGAACTGTTGGTAAAGGAAGAGGAAGAGGAAGAGGAACTGGCAAAGGAAGGGGAACAACAGTTGGGAGTGGGACTGTTGCAGTTGATAAGGGCAATGGAAGAGGAAGTGTGGCAGCTGCTGGCAGAGGAAGAGGTAAAGGAATTGGGACTGATTATGCAAGTGGAAATGTGGCAGCTGCTGGCAAAGGAAGAGGAAGAGGAAGAGGAAGGGGTAGAGGAATTGGATCTGATGGAAGTGTGGCAGCTGTTGGCAGAGGAAGGGGCAGAGGAATTGGGCATGTTGCATCTATTGCAAGTGAAAATGTGGGAGCTGCTAAAAGAAGGGCAGTTAACCAACCACAACAGAAGCAGGTATACTAATGCCTAATGCCTATTAGTTATGTAGTTAATTCACTATACTAATGCCTATGACTTATGTAATAATTGAGAAATGTTTATTTTGGTAGGCTTCTAAGAGATTGAGAAATGTTGGTGAAGGTTGGTTTTCCAGTCAACAATCAAGTAATCTACCTTGTATGTCCTCTCAAGCCTCAAATGATCCTACAAAATGACTGGTAGATAGATATGCTTTGTGACAGTTTCTGGGACTGTTTTTTTGCTAATGCCTTAGCTTAGCTTGTCCTTTTTGTTAATGCCTTGTGAATGGCTAATGGCATAAGACATTTATTTTGGTAATGCCTTGGTGTAAGGCTTATGACTTGATGAATGTAATGCCTTTGTGTAAGGCTTATGGCTTGGTTTTTGTAATGCCTTAGCTTAGCTTAGCTTATCCTTTTTGTTAATGCCTTGTGAATGGCTAATGGCATCAGACATTTATTTTGGTACTTTTGGTAATGCCTTGGTTTAAGGCTTATGACTTCATGTTTGTAATGCCTTTGTGCAAGGCCACTGGATTATGATTTTGGTAATGACAGTGTACAAAGCTTATTTGCTTTGATGATATATTGTAATGCCTTTGCTTATCCTTTGTACAAAGCTTAGTAAGCCATTCATGTTCACACAAACCACATGAGTGGTAACACAAGTTTACCATTACACAAAGCATATATTTCATTGCATTACGGTGATTACATCTTCCACAAGTTCATGGCAGGTACAACATCCCACCATTGGTAGGTTTCCAATTAGCCAACCAAACTACCAAAAGTACACCTATAACTACCATGCCCAGCACATTGCATTTCCACATCACTTCATTTTTCTTCTTCAATTCATTGTTAACTCGCATCAGCTTGTCCATCTTCTTCGTCATCTTTTCCAGGTCCTTTTCCAAAACTTCATTGAGCCTCTCCAGTTTGTCTTTCTTTTTTTCCTCCTCTTTGATCTTTTCCTGCAACTGTCTACCATAAACTAGTCCTCTAGGGCAAGTAGGAGGATCAACCCATATGAAACATTTGCATGCATTTGTCTCCTACAAACCCATTAAAAATCAAAAATTTAGGGCAAAGATTTTAGAGAACACAGAAATTAGGGGGAAAATTGGATTGTTATAGCCATAACCCACCTCGTAGTTGATACACCCCCAAGAATCTCCTTCCAGGGTTGGCATACGTATTTGAAGTCCTCAAGGGGGCTTTTTCTCCACAACCACAATACGCATCAACCCAGTTGGAGTTGTAGCTGTTACTGCGGCTATGGTGGCTGCTCTGGCTGTTCTTGCCAGCTTCCATGGCTGCTGGAGAGAGAGAGAGAGAACGACTGATGTAGAGAGAGAGAGAGAGTGATTGAGGTTTGAAAGGGGAAGAAGCACCTGTATATAGGTGTTAAAAGGGTATTTTCGTCGAAAAAAGGTTAAAATTGGTGACACGTGTTCTTGCAACCAACGGAAGGGGTCACTTGGGTAACAGAAAGGGGCCAACTGGGTAACGGTCACATATGAGGGGGTAAGTATGGTCGTTTTTAAACGTTAGGGGGTGTTCGTGTCCAAAACGTATAGATGAGGGGGTCTCCGTGTAATTTCACCTATAAAAAAACAGTCTCGTTCTTATTATTTGTAGAATAGAACAAGAACTCTTTTATATATATTAACAAGCGAATGCCCGTGCCTGAAGGCACGGCGCGACACGTTTTGGAAAAAACAAAATCCAATTGTCGTTTTCCTGGCATTTACCACCCCACCAATAAAGACAAAATCTCCCATAAGTCGTTTTCTTAAATAAACTTCAAATATGGTCCATTTATTCAAATTATGTACATGAGAGCGGAAAAAGTACCACACTTGAATCCACCGGCGGGCTCTCCCTTGAGACTACATGACGTTAAAAATCAATAACATTGCCTATAAAAAAAAGAACCACCAATGACAAACATGTTCTATTAGCCATTCTCCTTCCCATTTTGATGCCAATGATCATAACAAGAAGTAACTAACTAAACACAATTGTGTATGCCCGTGGCCATACACTCTATGAATTTGACAGGGGTTTAAACTTCATTAACTATAACTAACAATACTAATTTTGGGTAAAAAATAACAAAATATATGGTTCTATACCATTTTTCTTGCCTTCGGTGTGTCCCCAGACTAAAAAAAAAGGAAAACAAAGAACTAATAAGTATAAGCAATTTAATCTATGTTTCAAAAAACTTTTTGAAGAGGGCAGTCCAAACGTTGATATCTGCCAATAGATAATAGAGAAAGGCCTATAAAAAAAAAAAAAAGAAGCAAATGAGGGTGTTTCGATCAGGTAACCCATGTAGAGAAACTTAACACTACCATACCTCCAATAAATAAGAATTGATTCATTTTTGAATTAATTACTTCGAAATTACCTTAGACTAAGTTGTTTCCCCATAAGACCATGATCAACTACAATCCAATATTAAACTTTCTAGTTTTAGTCATAATTAATTTCATAGTCATGTCAAAATGAGACCAAATAAGGCAATGACGCCTTAGTTGTGTCTTCAAAATTGATTAAGGAGAATTAGCAAGAACTACTGATATATAAATAACTCCCAGAAAAAATCAACCGATTTCGTTAGAAAACCAAAAGACCATAAACACGGACTTCATTAAATGAGAAAGCAATAAGAAGGGACGAAAATTATTACCCTTCTAATTTGCTGTTCTTGATTTATGCAGCCTTATACCGGAAAAAAAAGAAGATGAAACACTCGCATCTATTAACATGAACTGATCTTATGACTAAATACAAAATACATACAATTGAATAAAAAATAGTCTACTACTATAAAAACCAAATAACTACAGATTCATTCCTCATGTGTTGGGCATTCCGTCAAACACCATATTGGCTACAGTGAAAAGTTAGCGAGTACATATGAACGAAGCTAAAGATTGGAACCACTGGTTTAAACCTAATCATGAAACAAAGAGACTAGGGGTGATTTCGGTTCGGGGTGGAATTTTTGAAAACCGAATCGGTTCGGGGTGAATATGTAAAGGACCGATCCCGACCGTGTTCAAGTTCGGTTCGGTTCGGGGTGGAGTCGGTCCATTCGGGGATTTCGGGGATTTCGGTCTGCCCGAAATGGGCCTTAGGTGGGCCGAATATAAAAACTGGACAGTGGGCCAAATGGCCCAAACCCATCAATTTAAGCATTTTTTGCTCAAAATTCGAACAGTTCTAAAGGTACGGCCCAACACTGTGGCTTTTAATTCAAACCCATAAATTTTTGCTCAATTCAAAAGGGTCGGCCCAAGCCCAGGAATAAATTTTCATCTTAATTTCTCATTTTTTTTGCACAATTCAAGCAGCTTATCAACATTCAACATTGCAATTTACAACTAAGGCATTACAACAAAAATTCCAAATTGCAAATTCTTACACCAGATTACATTAAAACTAAAATTCCAAATTCCAGATAAACATTCTAGGTTACAACCCTCAACATTACACAACCACAACACCAGATTCACCAAAATAGACTATAGTATCACAATCCACAGGTTCACCAAAAACTTTGCCATCAACACCTCAAGACATCAACAGATTCAACACCCTGCCAAGGTTCTGGCGGAGACAAGAGACAAAAGATGAAAGCCTGAGATTGAGAGAATTCGATTAGGTTTCAACAACGAAAAAGAAATCAAAGTCGTTGCACAGTGGCTACAGACTAGAGAGAGAGAGAGAATATGGAAACCTCAAACCAGTGCGTATCTCGCCGACTACGAATACATGATCTCTTGACGAAACGCCGTCGCGATCGTTGATGTAGTGAGGCGGAGAGAGGAGTGTGGTCACTGGTCAGGACTGAGGACTGAGGCAGAGAGAAGAGTCGGTGACAGCGTGGTGGTGTGAGAGAAGGGAGGGTGAGAGTCGTGAGGGAGGGATTGAGATTGGAGGGCTGCGTCTGATGAGATGAGAGTGAGAGTCTGAGAGAGTTAGAGATGTTAGGGTTTGTGAGTTTGTGTGGATGGTCTAGATTGAACATAAATTAAACTAACGGTCAAGATTAATGCAAATATAAATATCATATAAAATATATAGTCGGTTCGGTTCGGTCTAAGTTCGGTTCGGTCCTTTTCGGTTCGGTTCGGTTCGGTTCGGTTCGGTCCGGTCGGTCATAATTTTCATAAAACCGAGACCGAACCGAGATTAGTTCGGTTCGGTCCACCCCGAACCGAAAAATTCATCCACCACCCCGACCGAAAACCAAACCGATCGGTCGGTTTTTTCGGGTTTTTTCGGTCCGGTCGGTTTTGTAACACCCCTAAAAGAGACTAAGCAAACAACCCAAAATACAACAATATCAAAAAGGGAAAATGTTGAACATATAAAATCAAACTTACTTTCTCAGTCGATCGGACGACTCGAACTCCTTCGATTTACTACAAAAGAAAAAAAATACAACCGACAGGGAGAAATTGAAGAGAATGTTAATAGTAAGAACAAATCTATAAACATGTAGCCAATATGTTTCACCTTTATTAGAAGAACGTCAGCAAATCTGTAACGACTAAAATCATAGAAATCCTTGGAAAAAACTAATAAAGGATAGAAAAATATATAATCACACTCACTTTGGTAGCACATGATCTCCCCGTTGGATGCCTCTAAGAATAAACTAACCATCTCTCTCTCTCCATTTATTTTGAAAAAGATATTAGAAATCTCATAAATTAAGGATGGAATGATTAGCTGTAAATCTTCTTAATCAGTGGATACCTATATGCATTTAAAGATTATGGGATCAATCACAAAATTACCTTAATGAGATAATAGATTGGAAATTCCATTGGATTAGGAGGGATGTGATTTATGTATTGACTAACATTACCTTAACCTTAATATGAGGTTTTGGTAAAGTAATCTTCCGTTTCAATTTCAAATCTAACCATAAATCTTTCCGTTTCAATTTCGAATTCAAAAACAGAGTCCGAGACTCTCGCTTCCACCATAAATGTGCTCTATTTTTGTCATAAAAATGTAATGTATTTACCAAGCTACCATTTTGAACACAAACGGTCTAGATTTATGCAGGGTATAATTCTGGACCGTTCGTTGTCTTTAGGATTCAAAACCAGTCCTATCTTATTATATAGATATAAAATCTTGGTTAGGGCTCTCTCTAGTTTTTTTTTTTTTTCAGGCAATACACATCAGTAGGGGTTAATAGGAGTGTTAAGTTAACACGGGGTCCAGAGACTATCCATAGCTCTTGGCCCCAGTGGGGCTCGAACCCAAGACCTTCGACAAAGAGGAGACAGTAACTTACCAACTGTACTAAAGTAGTGGTTGTCGGGCTCTCTCTAGTTGGTAGCTTGGAACTTGATGCCCTCACTGGATTTAGGTCCCGTTTCAGAATGGGTTTTAAGTACTTATTTTTTAAAAAGGCAATTTCAAACTCAAAAATAATGAGCTTAATGAAATCTAAAAATATGCAATATGAATCTTGTTTGAAAGATCTTGATGAGATCTTTTATACATTGCAAAAAAATCAAAAAAAATATTTTTATTTACATTATTTTTAAATTTAAAAATATAAAATAAGTACTTATACTTTTAAAAAGTACTGTATTCCAGAACTGGCTCTTTACCAACCCTATGTATTCAGAGAGCGTCTACTACTGTGCGCAACCCTTTTTATGGGTGTATTATATGCACCCAGCTTCATCACCATTGGATTGAGCGTCTACTCATCCCAACCCTTCAATACTTAATTGCCAGTTATTCCTTGTGACTGGCTACCGGTTCTTTCTCTCTCTCCCTGCCTCCCTCAGAGGCAAATTGCTTTCCCCCCCTCCCCCGACCGAAAATACACCAGCCATTTTCTTTTATTTCTCTTTTATTTATTTAATAATATTTATATCTTTTTTCTCTTTTATTTATTTAATATTATTTAAGTGCTCCGATTTTCAATCCAGTTAAATCAGTGCAAAAATCTTATTTTTTTATTATTTTATCCTAAATAGTCATAATGAAATTTTGGCTCTAATGCCTTTCAACAAGCATCCTAAGGCTCCTAATTTAGTTTCAGGTATCTCTTAATTGGAAGGCCTTAAAGCCAAAAATTCATTACGACCATTTAGGATGAAATGATAAGAAAAATAAGATCTTTGTACCGATTCAAACGGATTGAAAATTGGAACACTTATTTTTTTTACACCGTTTATATATTAAAATCTATAGTTAAAAAATTAAGTGTTTCAATTTTCAATCTGTTAAAATCAGTGTAAAGATTTTATTTTTCTGATCATTTTATTTTAAATGGTCATAATGGATTTTTGGCTCTAAGGCCTTTCAATGGGCACCCTAAGAGAGCCATGAAACTAAATAAAGAGTCTTAGGGTGCTCATTGAAAGGCCTTAGAGCCAAAAATTCATTACGACCATTTAAGATAAAATGATTTTTAAAAAAAAAGGATCTTCACACCGGTTCAATGAGACTGAAATTTGGAACACTTAATTTTTTAATCATATTTTTTAAACCAAAAAAAAAAAAACCACATATTCCGATCCAAAACTTTTTTTCTTAAAATGATTAAATCTTTTACCACTCAATGACCGAATTGAGGAAAAACATAGATTCTCGTGATTTCTGGCGAATGAAACCAAAATCCTTAAATGCATAGAAAGAGTGATGCGGATGCTCTAACAAGTGGGTCTCCACTTTTTTTCCTTCTTTTTTTTCCTTTATGAGAATTGATATTCACACATTAGAAGTGAACGGGGTCGAACAATCGAAAAGGAGAAACATTTCAAACAAGCCTACCGCTACCAGTAACATCCAGTGCAATTTTAAAAAAGATTCCAGAGAGCTGTAGTGGTATCGATACCCCCATTTTGGGTATCAATACCAAACCCGATATTACCAGTAACATCCAGTGCAGTTTCAGAAAAATTTCCAGAGAGCAGAGGTATCGATACCCCACCAAGGGCTTCGAGCAGCGATTTCTGCAGATTTTTCAAGAATGAAACCCCAACAACAAACAACAAACTAAGGCACGATTAATGCACAAAATCAACTCATAAACATATAGAGTGAGCAAGAAACCCCTACCACAAGGAGTAAAAGCAAAGATCCAAACCCAATCGAGTAAGCCCTAGAACTTCGAGTTTGAAATCCTCTAAGAATACTCCTCTCCGAGCTCAATCCAATGAACCACGAGCTTAAAATCACATGTAGAAGGTGGAATGGAGGTTAGACTTCATGGGTCTTGAGTTCTTGGGTGAGATTTTGTGGGAGTGTGAGAGAATGAGAGAGAGAGAGATGGGGGAGTTGTGTTCTCCTACACACATAGACTCCTATATATACTAGCACATGTACAAATCACACAAGCACCTCTTCCACTAACAATCTTATCACATAAACCCCAATTTCCATAATCTCAATCATCTTTCACATTTTATCCAATTCCTTACATCCATATAATCTTTAAATAAGTTTAAATAAAATACGGGGCTCTACACATCTTGATCGGATACCATTTGATACTTAATCGGTACACCTTTATATGAGAAAAATGCATCATTCATACTGTATTCAAACCTATTTGTGTGTGTTTTTCAATCTAAATGTGTGTCGATCAAGTGCCAAACGATTTTCGATCAAGATGATTTTTGGTGTGGCTGAAGTTCTCGACGAAATCTACAACATGAACGGTCTTGATCGTTATTGTGGGTCAGCAAAATTACAAACTAGACGGGGACTGAAAAGAGAAAAACAGGAGTGGAGCCGATACCAAATAAGAAGTATAGTAGCCAACATATATCCGATAAAGAATTTAAGGCTCTTTCTTCTAATTTTGTCTTAGACCTCCAAAATATTTGAACCGGCCAAGTTGGTACTCTATCTGGCTCCCAAAATGGTTCTCTATTGATACCCAACAATGTCTCCAATTTAAATCTCTCTTGACCTTTGACTTTTGTTAGGATTTTTTTTTTTTTTTTTGGAGAATTACGGGACAGTGAAGGAGACCAAAGAAAATTACCACATGATGGCCTCTACTCTCCAAATCACCACTCTCAAGACACAAGCAAGATTTTTCACCAAAGCCATTGTCCGGTCATTTTCCCGAAAATTCAATCTCTTTTTCAGTTCACAAAATTCTCGTAGTTGCATTTATTCAAGTTTGGTATGAGTAATGGTCATCATCGCTTATCGCTACTCAATAAAATATTTATGAATATTGAATAGCATTGTCAATCATTATCTAACCTATATATCTATATATGCTTATGTACACACTTTACTAAGTGCGTCAATTTTGTGGGCCCATCTGGACCCATAACAATGATTGAGACCATTCATGTTGTAAATCTCGATGAGAACTTCAAACACTCTAAAATTCATCTTGATCAGCACACCTTTATATGAGAAAAATACATCGTTCATACTGTAGTTGAACCTATTTGTGTGTGTTTTACAATCTAAATGTGTGCCGATCAAGTATCAAACGGTTTTCGATCAAGATGATTTTTGGCGTGGCTGAAGTTCTCAACAAAATCTACAACATGAACGGTCCCAATCGTTATTGTAGGCCCGCAAAATTGCAAATTGGATAGGGACTGGAAAAAGAAAAAAAAAACGGGAGAGGAGCAGATCCCAAACAAAAAGTATAGTAGCCAACATATATCCGATAAAGAATTTAAGGCTCTTTCTTCTAATTTTGTCTTAGACCTCCAAAATATTTGAATCGGCCAGGTTGGTACTCAGTCCGGCTCCCAACATGATACTCTATTGATACCCAACAATTTCTCCAATTTAAAAAATCTCTCTTAACCATTGACTTTCGTTAAGATTTTTTTTTTTTTTTTTCAATCTCGTTTTCAATTCACAAAATTCTCTTGTAGTTGCATTTATTCAAGTTTGGTATAAGAAATGGTCATCATCGCTACTCAATAAAATATTTATGAATATTGAATAGCATTGTCAACTCTTATCTAACCTATATATCTATATATGCCTATGTAAACACGTGTATGTAAATTTATATATGTATATTAGAATGGAGAGGCGGACACACTTTACTTTTAGAGTGTGATGTGTCAAGTCCCAACCCCCCCCTTTTCTTTTTTTTTTGCGACAAACGCATCTCCCAAACCTATGCAGTTGAGTTTCTTCCGGTCACTTTCCGAACCTAATTCAATGGTCGGCTCCGTTTATATTATCAATTGTAGATCTCGTCAATACACATAAGTGTGGTTTAAAATCATGTTAATTGGATACCAATTAGTACAATCATTTTGAATTTTGGTCGTTTTGATCTGTTATGTGCAGAACATTATTTTGATTTATAATTTTAGGCTCTGTTTCGCTAATGTTCTTATTTTTTAAGTACTTATTTTTCGCTTTATGAGACAGGTCATTCTTCTCACAATACATCACATTTAATTCAAAAAATAAGTATACTTATTTTAGTTAGTAGAACAGTCGTACTCCATTCACATAGTATTAAGTTAGGACTTTTATTTTGGGTGTTACCCAATAGATTTAGATTTTTACTACATTAATTCTGCGCAATGAAAAAGAGATTGACATAGACACAATATTGATAACTTTCTTGACATCAAAGAACGCCTAGTTTTATTTTTTTAGGTAATAATAGGCGGTTCAAATCATCTTTGTGGGACCTGAGGTGGACCCCACAAAACTCATATGTACATGGTATGTACAAATTCATATGTACCTATAACTTTATTGTTTATTTTGACGTCTTTTTAATTTATGTATGCTTTTGAAGCTTGAATCAAAACCGTCTATATTTTTCTTTGAAATTTTAGTGTAAGCTTGAAAAATATTTTGCCTAGCTCCCCCAAACAAATATCTTGATTCTGCCACTGTCCCCATAAATAAGCGTATTTTTGTATTTATATACACTCATATTCTTTTTTTAATTTGTTTCTTTGTCAACTCTTATCTCTCTATATATATACATATACACGCACATAGCTTTAGCTACTATATCCCTGATCACCATTCTTTCTCTTTTCAACTGGTTCAAAAAACCTGAATTAGCAGCTATTTATGGTACGTTTTTGGGCATTTTCCTTTTATTTCCTATCACATATCCGCGCACGCAGGTGTGTGTAAATATATATATATATATATATATATTAAAATCTCTTTTTGAATATTTGTGCTTGTTATGACTTGCAGGAGAAAGGCGAAATTATTGAGGGTAAGGTGGATTGGAAGGGCAGACCAGCTATTAAGGGAAAACATGGAGGAATGTTTTTCGCAATGCTATCACTATGTAAGATTTCACAACTACAGAATTTCTGAACTCACAAAAAGAATCCAAGTAATCTTTTTCTACAAAATCATCCACTACAGTAGTTTCCTAAAACCCTCAAATTCATACATGAATTAATCAAAAAATTCTCTAAATACCTAATCCATTTACATCTGGCCATCTAACCATCTCCAAACACAAAATTTAATTTAAATCGGCAAGGTAAAATAATTGGCTAAAAATGATGACAATAAATCGGCAAATTTGTAGTAACGTCTGTACTCAACAAAATAATTACTAATTGAATCGGACCTTATTCCAGCTCCCTTTTTAGTTTGTACTACGTACATAAATAGAGACTATAGCCTCACCCGCTCAACAAAGCTCATTTTCTTATTAGGTATACTAGCTAGCTAGCGTTGTACTTGTACCCGGCCGTTTGATTTACGGAAAAATGAAAAAAAAAATCACATTGATCTTTTTTCCGTTTTCGTGCATCGAACGGGTACAAACGCTTTTTCAAAATAAATTGGTCGAACCATGCCAGTAGGGACCAAAGTGTTGTTCGCATTTTATGCATGAAAAGACTTATATCTACTTTTTATAAATTAAAGTTTTAAAGTGTCAATAGATTAATTCAAATTAATCTACAATTGGGAAAAATATAGAAGAAAAGCAAACAAACTAAAACTAAAACTAGAATAAGAATAACTACTACATTTTTTGCATATAATATAGATTGATTGACGTTGGGCGAATGACTAAATTTATAATATCCAAATATTAAAAATTACTGGGAAAGTTATCAATTTAAGACTGATGTTATCTAGAGTATATAGTATTGGAGATGATCTTTTAATGAAAAGCACTATATGATCGACAGAACTGGGGATGGTGATGTGCAAGGGGTACACATCACCGTGTTGTGCGCATCCGGACCGTTAATTTCGGCAATCAACGGTCCGGATTAAAAACAACTCTTACCGATAAAAGAAGTATGTATTACCGGTCAATAACTAACTTCGCAATGGGAGCCACTGACATAAATGGACCAAGCAATTTGGTTAAGAAATTTTCAAAAATAACTGATTAATCTAATTTTTCTTTGGAGTATATTTTATGGCATTTCGTACCACAAAAAAAAAAGAAGCAGCATGAGTTGTTACTACATTGTCTTAGTTTAGGATGATCGACCATAACTAGCTATAGCTAGATCGTCACTGATCGATATTGATTTGGTTATGCGTGGTGTTTTAAAGTTGTGGTTGTAGCTAGCATTGTTCGTATATATCGTACGTTAATTTGGTTACGAAATTGTGCAGGCACGGCTGGTTTTGAAAACATGGCGACTGTAGCACTCGTATCGAACTTAGTGACTTACTTGACTCAGGTGATGCACTTTGACATATCTGATGCAGCCAATCAGGTAACAAACTTCTTGGGTACGGGTTACATTCTCTCCATCCCCATAGCCGCCATCGCCGACATGTACACCGGACGACCCAAATCTGTACTCTTATCGGCTTGTTTTGAGATTGTGGTATGTAGAGATAGATAGATATCCTATCTATCTATCTATCTACAGTATTTAAATACTCCATACTTGGCTCATCCGCAATTTTAAAGAGTACTATTATCCAGAAAATAAGGCTTCTCTTTAATTTGTCTCTTAATTTCTGGAAACTGGATGGTATTGTTGGCCCACCTCGCTGATAGAATTTGGCTTATTTGTGTGGCCTGTTGATTAGAGATTACTCACTCATGCACAAAATCTATTTGAATGGCCGAGCACAGTTAGGTGCATGCATGGTTTGAACCACAGTTGTCTTAGGTCCCGTTCTGCTAAGGTTCTTAATTATTTTGTAAGTACTCATTTCCTGTTTTAGTAAAAATACGACTCAATCATGCGAATATATATCGATATCCGATCACACTGATTTCATTTGTATAGTTGATCTACACAGTGGGTACGTGCATAAATATATTGAACTATTCGATCAAGTCATACAGATGAGAAAGGACACACTAACTAATTTACTTCTTCATTGATGATTTGCTCCATAGGGACTTGGATTGCTAGCAATACAAGCTCGCTCCAACAATCTCAAGCCTCCTCTTTGCAACTTATATGATCCAACTGCACATTGCATCAAAGTTGGAGGTGGCCAAGCCGGACTTCTCTTTCTGGGACTCTACTTGGTGGCGAGCGGGAGCGCCGGAATAAAAGCCACAGTGCCGCCGCATGGTTCCGATCAGCTTGAGGAAAAAGATCCTAAAGAGGCAAGGCAAATGTCTAGCTTCTTCAACTGGTACTTATTCGTCGGAGGAGTAGGCACTGCAGCTAGTTTAACGCTTGTAGTGTGGATCCAAGACAACAAGGGTTGGGATTTGGGACCTCGACCTTTGCAATGATCGCGGGTGCCCTCTTGTTTATCTTAGGATTGCCTCGATACAGGATTCATATTATTCAAAAAGTTAATCCCCTCATTGAGATCTTACAGGTCTGAATATCTATCTCCACACTAGCTATATGAATATTCTGCTTAATTACCATCTCCTCATACAGTACTAAAGTACGTATACCATCTCATAAGTATCTTTGATATCTCACTAGTAGTAGTACCTCTTAATCGCACACATCTTATTTTGGCTCAACTTTTCGCGAAAAAAATAAAACCAAGTGTACCAACACAAAAGAAATGACTAAAACTCACTTATGCTAGCTATTAGTTTTTCGTAAAATTCAGATGTAGTACAACAAATGTAGTACTGCTAATACGAAATACGTACATTGTGCTGTTGAGGTAGAGATTTATTTTGTTGCCACAAATGTAGTTACATATGACCGGTATAATCAATAAATAGTAAGGTGTGCTGTACGTTTGTGTTCTTCGCAGGTATATGTAGTTGCTTTTCGCAACAGAAATCTTCGACTCCCTGAGGATCCTGAAGAGTTGTATGAAATCAATAGAGACATGGAAGCTGCACCAGAAACAGAGTTCCTACCCCATAGAGATTCTTACAAGTAATTTTTCTTCCATTCTCTTCTAACTCAAAACCAAAGTGCAGAAACTATGGATCAAAGCTGTGATTGTCCATCCCGATAATTTTTAATTTATGTATCTTAATTAGTTCATATCATGCATCTGTCAATCACATATTAAGTAGTAAAATTTTTGTATAGTTGTTCATAAAAAATTTAAATTTTTAGTATGAAAACACATCATCCAAATTTACCACAAAAAAAAAAAAAAGAAAAGAAAAAGAAACACATCGTTCAGAAGTACAATGACTTAGACAATGTGGGACAAGGACTTCAAGAATGAAATATTCAAGGGGCAAAAGATAATCTATTTACATAGAAGGGGAGCAAATTCTTTTCCCTTTTTTTATCCCAGAATTTTTGTTTAGTGAGAAAATTTTAATTTGGAGTCCCACGCAAGATGTTTTTTTGGGTATACTGTAAGTGGTAAGTATTTTTCAAAGTAAATCCCAAAATGTTTGATATTCAATGCTTGTATTGGAATTTTATTTGCCAACGAACGATCAAACTCATTCATATTTGCATTGCAGTGTGTGATAGCTCATTTAAAAGGCCACCAATATTCATTTTTCGATATTATGTGTGATTAAGAGAGAGAAGTATTTAGGGTTTGTAACTTACCCACATATAACATTATTAATATATAGTGATGAATGATACGATACAAAGACCAAACTACCCCTCACTAAATTCTAACACTCCCCTCAAGCTGGAACATAGATATCATAAAAACCCAGCTTGTTACACAATAACTCTAGATGCGGTTTGAACAACGATTTGGTGACGATATCAGCTACACACCATTATCACCTTTTCTCGAACAAGATGACAATCTACTCCAATATGCCTCATTCTCTCATAAAATACCAAATTTGAAGCAATATGGATGGCTGGCTGATTATCACAATACATAGGTATAGGCAACTGCACATCATAACCCCAAGTCCTCGAGTACGTAAAGATCGCATCCATATAATCTCGCCTGTAGTGCAAGCCATGGCTCTGTACTCTGCTTCTGCACTAGACCTTACAACAACTACTGTTTGCTTCTTGCTCTTCCAGGTAACAAGATTGCCACCAAGAAAAGTACTGTACCCAGTTGTTGATTGCCTATCAGATGGTGATCCTACCCAATCAACATCAGTAAAAGCTTCAACACGCAAATGACCATTAGAACGATAAAACAAACTACGTCAGAGATGAGCCTTGAGGTACTTAATTTACAATACGGAGACAAGCTTTCCAGTGTGGAAGACGATGAGCTAACATAAACTAACTCACCATACTCAGGGCCGGCCCTAATGTTTTGGAGGCCTAAAGCGGATTTTAAAACGAGGCCTTAGTTCTTTCGACAAAAAAAAAATAAACTTAAGTGGCTAATATGAAGTAAAAAGATTAAACTTTATATTTTAGCTTCAAAATTTAACTAAAATAATTTTTTACAAAGTTTTACACCATTATAAAAAATATGAATCAAACATGACGAAGTAGTGCACATACACTGCGTTTTGTCTAACGAATATTTTGAATAATTTTTTTTATCAAAGTTCGTTGAGTGAAAATAAATTATTTTGGTTTATTTTTGTCAATAGGTTTAATTTGTGAATTTGACATTAGAAGTTAAAAGTAAAATTAAAATTTAAAAAAAAACTTATCAAAACATTTATGGTGTGACCTTGGTCTTAAGTAACATCTACAAAGCATAAGTAATTTATAACACAAGAAGGGCAAGAGTCATATAAAAAAATAAGGGAAAAAAATAGCTTGCCAACAAAAGAGCTCTTAAGACTTGAACTTGGGACCTTTAGGTTTTATAATTTTACACAAACCACTGAGGCCAAAAGTTGATCTCTGCTAGAATATGAAAACTTTAATATATATATTATATAATTATGTTTTGTGAAAAATGAGGCCTCCTTTCTGCATAAAATCTGGAGGCCTAAAGCGCCGGCACCTCCAGCACACCTCAAGGCCGGCCCTGACCATACTAACAGCAAATGAGATATTAGGTCGTGTACCGGTAAAGTAATTTAGCTTGCCATCTAAGCAGCGATACTTATCAGGATTAGAGAGTAACTCCCCCTGATCAACACAGAGTTAGACATTCGGATTCATAGGAGTCTCTACAGCTCTCGATCTCAATAACCTAGTCTCCTCCAAAATGTCTAGTGCATACTTCCTTTGGGAAAAACTAATCCCATCCTTGGATCTTGCGACCTCAATACCCAAGAAATAACGTAACCTACCCAAATCTTTAGTGTGAAACTGACATTGTAAGAACTGTTTCAACTCATCAATACCTTTCTAATCATCCCCAGTGATGATAATATCATCCACATTCACAATCAACACTACTTTTTCCCGATCAGACTGCAGAGAAAAGACAAGACAGAATGATCCGAATAAGAGCAACGCATACCAAACTGTAACACAACCTCACAAAATCTACCAAACCAAGCTCGAGGTGACTGCTTTAGACCACATAGAGCTTTGCAGATCCGACACAAGGGAACGCTCTCCCTAAGCAACAAACCCAGGAGGTTGCTCCATGTATACCCTTCTCAAGCAAATCACTATGTAAAAAAACATTCTTGACATCTAACTGAAACTAGGGTCACACAAGGTTGGCAGCAAGAGAGAAAAGAACCCTAATAGAGCCAATCTTTTTTTTTTATCAAATAAGAGTTTATTAAAATATCTCGACAAATGGTACATCGAGAAGAGAAAAACCAAGTCCAACCAAAAGTTGGAACACCCTGAGGGCAAAAGCCCAAACACCCAAAGGCCTAAAGTGCCTAGATAATACAATTAAAATACACCCAAAGGCCTACAAAGCCCAAATCAAGCATTAAAGCACAAAGTGCTTAGCCCAAACAAGTGGACCAAGCGCACCCCAAGAAAACCCAAAACCTAACCCTAGCCCAAGTGCAAAACATCCACCACCACCGCTACCAAAAGCTCCTGACAGCCAATCTTAGCAATAGGAGAGAAAGTCTCAACATAATCAATGCCATATAGCCTTTGACCACAAGGCATGCCTTATACCGCTCAATAGTACCATCCAGATTATATTTAACAGTAAAGTCCCAATGGCAACCAACAATAGACTGTCCAACAAAAGAGGAACCACCTCCCAAGTGTCATTATTATGGAGAGCAGACATCTCAGCTTCCATCGCTGCTCACTACACAGGCATTGGACCCCAAATATCCTAATGAACTAACTGAAAAGGACGCGACACATGACTCTCAATTCTAGGATAAAAGGACGCTCTATGATGTTTTTACTAAACTCACAGACTTCACAGTCCAAAACATCAACATGGGCTACATGAAGGCACTAGCCATTTAAGGTTTTAATGGGATGGATGATCAAGACAACAATGATGTTGGTATGGTGACACTAATGACTGAAGAGCAACAGAGCTAGGGTGAACATCATCAGTAAAGTAATATAAGTGCCACGTTTAGTGCCACCACCAATTTTCCTCCTCGTCTTAAGATATTCACACAGCCATGAAGGAAAAATGTAACGGAGTAATTCAAGGACTTGATAAATTTACTAATAGACATAAGATTAAATGGAAAACTAGGAACATGCAATTCAAAGTACAAAGTAAGAAGATGAAGTAACTAGAATAGAACCCACACCAGTAATATCAATGGTACAACCATTGGCAAAGGTAACACGAGATGGTTTACCAATAGATTGACTATTAGAAAGAACAATGGAAGTACTGATCAGATGCACCAGAAAAAAATAATAATGAAACCTGTCTGAGAAAGTATAGCCGTGGAAGGCGTTGGTACTCCTTCGTGGAAATAGTCACTACGGCGTTAGTGGAGTGAGTAACCTACCCAACATCCTTCGAAGCAGTAACCCGATGAACCTGAGCAAAACCATGAAGATAGTAACAATACTCCACTGTGTGACTTGTTCCACCATAATTCATACACAATCTAGAACTACTACCTCGACCATAGCCATACGGGTGACCCCCACAACTAAATTTATGCCTGCCATGACTAGAGTCATGACAACCAAAAACACGACCACGGAATCCAGAATTACCACCACGACTAGAAAACACACCAAATCCATGAGAAACAGTGGAAGGGGAACTAGCAGCCATTGTAAATAAACCACCGAACAATAACAAATTGAAACCCAACAATCAGCAAAACACCAAACTATGAACAACGAAGGAATCAACCAATCGCAATACGCGAGTCAACTCAAATCAACAATTAACAATAGCATAACAAACCACCACTGCAAGCTACAGTACCCAACGGAATGCAACTGATTCGAATAAGATGTCAACTGATAACCAATAAGGAATAACCAACTTCATGTATTAACCAGAATAACCAACCATTTAACACATTAGAGATTGAATGAAGCGAAACCACTAAACGAAACTACCAACGTCAGCAAGTTGAAACATCAAACAGTTAACAAATCGATTGTGGTTTGAACAACTAGATATCACAACTTCACCAGACTTGGGCATAATTTTAGCAGCCACACCAGCAGCAGATAACACAACCAAGAACAGCAGTTCAAAACAGAGAGAAACAGGGATCGAACAGCAGTTTATATGAATTCCCGAACAAGATCAACACCAGAAAATCAAATAACACCCAGTTTCAGAGATCTAACAGCAAATAGAACCCTAGCTTACATGGATCCTTGAACAGAAAAGAGCAAAACTTGACCAGATTGTGCAGAAATCAAGTAGATCGTGTGAGAACCAAGACTTTCCAACCTTATTGGTCTCAGGCGAGCCTTGCCGGAGGACTTTCCAGCCTTATCGGTCTCAGGCTGGTCTCAGGAGAGCCTTGTCGGAGTTCGTCGGGCTCAGGCGAGACTCGCTGGAGTAAGTGTTTGCTGGTACGACTTAGGGTTTGGCAACGGTAAGCTCTGATACCATACGATTAAAGGAGTGCTGCTACTGGTACAGCAGCTTGGGCACAGACAACGCGTACAGCGCGCGTTTGGACCCGTCTCGGGTCCAACAAAGATAATCGGAGCCGCTTATTTTGTTCAATATATTTTGTTTAAGGTCCCTATAAAAAATCAACTCCATCCGACATCGATAAGGGCATTTACAAAGCGTCCAAAATCTCTTTAGAAATTTTCTTAACCAATTTTGGACACTTCGTAAACTCTCTTAATGTTGTCGGATGATGCTGATTTTTTTGCAGGAACCTTAAGCAAAATATATTGAACAAAATGAGCGGCTCTGATTAGTTTTTTTTACCCGAGACAGGCCCAAACGCGCGCTATACGCGCTGTCTGTGTCCCAACTGTTCTACCATTAGCATTTCTGCGATTAAAGTGAGAGAAGTATAGGGTTTACTTACTCTAATACGCACATAACATTATTAATATATGGTGCTGATTTTGCAACTTCTTTTTTTGTTAACGCAACTCCCCTGCAAATGTATTTTTGGTGCAAAAATACACGAGAAGTGGCGTTAACAAAAAAGAGAGTGACAAAATCATTTCTCTTAATTTCTGAAATGAAAGTAATATTTTATACTTATAGAGATCAATTTCCTTGATACCCAACTTGACTCGATGTGCCTCCACCTATGTATCATGATGTGGGTACATAATGTGAAAGAAAGGTAAAATGAGGAGTACTCCATACACAATCTTGACATGTACCATTTTTCATAATACAAGTACCACATTAAGGTCAATTTGTTCTATTCTTTTTTGGGCCCGTGATTGGGCATGTGATTGTCAAGGGTCTGGGTGCTAACATAGTTGATATATTTCCGTCTTGTTGTGATGTCGTTTTCATGTGTTGCCTTTTAATCTCTTTTTTTCGGTAACTGTGTTGCCCAACTTTGTAACTCTCTTTTCAATGATTAATGAAATTCATTTTTGCCGTTCAAAAAAAAAAGGTTAAACTTCTTGTTGTACCTTTTTTGTGAATTATTTGTAGGTTCCTTGACAAAGCAGCCATCCAAACAACTCCAATAACCCAACAAAGAACCCCAAATCCGTGGAAACTTTGCAGGGTAACACAAGTCGAGAATGCAAAGATTATCCTTGGTGTGCTTCCAATATTTTGTTGTGCAATTATCATGACCGTTTGCCTAGCTCAACTCCAAACCTTCTCCATCGAACAAGCCGTAACAATGGACACGAGGATTACCAAACATTTTCACATACCCCCAGCTTCCCTCGGTATCATCCCTATCATATTCATCATCGGACTTGTCCCAATTTACGATCGTATTGTCGTGCCCTTTCTCTGTAGGATCACGGGCCACCCCTTCGGCATCACTCACCTCCAACGCATTGGCATTGGTATAGTCCTCAATAGTCTGTCTATGGCAGTTGCCGGAATAGTTGAAGTCAAGCGGAAAGAGGTTGCACGAAAGCACAACATGGTCGACGCAATTCCACTGATCCAACCGTTGCCCATCAGCGTCTTTTGGCTATCGTTTCAGTACTTCATTGCCGTCGTGGCTGACGTATTTTCATACGTTGGCCTCCTCGAGTTTTACTACTCACAAGTACCAAGAGGCATTAAATCCCTCTCCACTTGCTTCCTTTGGTTCTCCTTTGCACTTGGGTATTACTTGAGCTCTGTCATTGTTAACATAGTGAATAGTGCAACTAAGGGAATAACTAGTAGCAGAGGTTGGTTGGCAGGAAACAACCTTAATACGAACCACTTGAATCTTTTTTATTGGCTTCTGTCTATATTGAGCTTTCTCGATTTCCTTGTGTATTTGTTCTTGGCTCAGAGGTACAAGTACAGGCCAATAGCGCAGAGAGGTACAAGCACTAATAAGGTTTCGAATGAGGATAACAAGGAGCTAGAAGACATTGAAGTTCACATGGGAGAAGTCATTGAATGACACATAATTTGATAAAGCGGTCCAAACTGGCTTACTCATGAGATGTCCTAACACGTTACAAAATTTCGCTTTAGATAATGAATTTTCTATCATTTGACTCTGTACTAAAGGCTTTCTCTCCATTCAAGATGGTAAGGATGTTTATATTGTTTGTATTACATATGTAATTGCAATACTATCTCTTATGTTTGTTGCCTTTTTGCTTTTCTCACATTGATGTGGAGTGCATGGACATGAGCTTAATTATTGTCTCTATTAAGAAGGTTTTCAGCCACCAAATGTATAATTATACATGTTATTTATTATTCTAGACTCCAAAAAGTCGAGCTCATGTGTGTTGCCGATTCTATTGACAAAACACACACTTTTCTGTATCCCGTTTATCAAGTTGTATTTTATTTTATTTGGGGGAGTGATTTTCACACTCCCCTTTTCGATATCCACACTCCCTTCTTAGTTTTTTTTTTGTTGAAAGTGTGTATTTTTCACTAAAAAAAGAGTGGATAAAAAAAAGGGAGTGTGAAACTCATTTCTTTTTACTTATCTTATTATAGCGTCTATTTAGAATTTATATGGAAAGGAATCATTTTGAACATGTATTGAGTGTTTGAGTGCGGTAGTATAGTTGCATTATCATCCAAGGCATCACCAAGTATCAATCGAACTTGATCGTAAAAAACAGAGCAGTCACGCACAAGTGCACAATCTTTAGTTTTTTTTTTTTTTTTTTTGGATAAGTACAATCTATAGTATTTTGATCATAACTTTCTTCTCAATGATTCACTTGAGGTGATTCAAATTGGGTTGGAACGCAAATTTAAAGCCCTCCTTTTACAATTTACAAATTTCTCCATTAGAACATTTGCTGGGTCAAAATGGGTCTGCAAGCTGAATCTGTCATGCTTAGTCACTTAAGAAGTCGCTCAAGCGACTTTATTTCACTCGAGCGACTGTTTTTGCTCAAGCTAAGTTCTGACGACTTGTCAAGTGCACCCTACTTGAAAGTTTTTTCTTGAGCGACTTTGGTCAGACTCAGAAGCTATAAATATCTGCGATCTTCATGTTTTGACCTAATATGAATGTGCGCGAGAATATCCACAATTTTCTCGCGAACACTTGGTGCACTCTCATGATTATCACAAATTTATTTCTGTTTGTCGTTGTTGTGGGGTTGAGGGTCACACTCAACCTCATTGTTTTGAACTTCATATGCCCCTCATTGCTCCACCCCAATATCATCATGTTGATAACAATGGTACTTCCTACTCCCACCCATATCTGTTAATGGCTTAATTAACTGATACTTGTAGAATCACTTAAAGTGCATCAAACTGTTTTATGTCGAACAAGTAGAGGCCAACCTTTTGGTTGGGCGGAAATGAGTGCCTCCCTTCACCATACCCATGAATCCAAAACTCAGAATCTCGTTCCTTTGGTTTCTTGGTTCCTAAACCCAAGTGGCGTTTAAATCATGCCTGCATTTGATGTAATATCCTGCTACATTTTGATCGTATGAATGTCGTATCCACATAATTGTTTTTTTTTTTTGTTGATAAATCAACTTGAAATACAAAAGAGATTAAGCGAAATAAGTACATGTATCTAATGCCTTCACAACCCGCAAGGCTAGGAACATGCTTATTGAATGGCCAAACCGTGAAGATCAACCATAATGATCATAACCTTTGAACATAGAAAGTGCCCATTATTATCACTCGTTGTAGGTCCAGTAGATCCACAATTTTCATGTCATACAAAAGGGTCCACTAGAAAGAAAGGCCCGTGTCGAGTTGGGCCATATATCCTCAGCCCATGCCTAGTGCCCTTGTGGAGCCAACTGGGATAATTGTTTTGTTCTCCTTACTGGGTTGGTTCACCTCTGCCTCCTACTATTACTTCTATATAAATGGTGGGTTTACCTTAATCTCAAATGACAGTGCTGTGCATGCATGCTTTAGATTTTGGATGTGCTGGCTATCAGGAAAAGAGATGCCAAGCCCAACAATCTCCACCTCATCGATGGAGGCATCCATCAACCTCTGCAACACATCCAAAACATTCTCATCAACCGCAAAAACCACCTCGGAACATTTTCACTGCAAATAAGCAAGGCAGTGGTAATCTTGAGCCAATCGAAAATTTCCTTTCAAATAATTATGGACAAAGTTTGCCAGCGTCAATTTGAAAAAAAAAAAACAAAAACTTACAAAATTTCCTCAATTTAAAAGAAACGCCTCTCCCATAGATTCAACTCCTTTTTCCATCAAATCACCTAAATTAGCAACTTCTTTTCCCATTCAGGTAATTATATACCCCCATTTAGAAGCCAAAACCTACAAAATCTTCATCGTCCCCACTACTCGGAGATTCAACCACCTGACTGTCATCGTCTTCATCGCCCTCGGTTACGATCTCGAAGATTCCGCCACCGCCATTAAAGTCTAAACCATCCATCATAAAATTACCATCTTCTCCATCATCGTCGTCATCGTCATCAAACTCGCTGAGACTATCATCATCATCATCATTGCTCATATCATCACCATCACTCTCACCATCCCCATCAATATCGGGTCCCATCAACGAGTCATCATCGCCATCCTCATCGTCGTCGTCCTCCTCTTCTTCGCTCTCAGCATCATCAGGATCAGAGTCATCATCAGTGGGCCTCCGACGGCCGATTTCGTACACCCTCGCAGAAGAATACATCTCTTCTTGATCGTCCATTGAAACCAACCCCACAAAAGAATCGGTCGGCTCCGTTGCTAAATCAAGGACACAACGATCTACTGGAATGGTGGCAATGTCAGAGTAGTTGATAGCGTCCACCGTGCGGAAAGCAGCAAAAAGCGGATGCTTGACACGACGAGTGTGAAATGCCGAAGTAACATCCTCCAGATTTCTCCTTAGAATTGCATATATAACATCCCCACTGGCATTGAATTTTATTACTGTCTGGTCCAAGGAAGGTACACTTCGGAGGAGCCTGAACTTCCGCATATCCCAGACTTCGGAATTTATAATCACCTGTGTAAGAGAATACATAATTTTACGAAGATGCCAATCTGGCGATGTTAATATCAAAGTACACTTAAGGGTATAACTATAACTGCTAGGATGATATATCTAGCTACTTGGCTCCAAAACAGACCCAACAAACATTTCAAGTCACCACGCTTGCAAAATCCAATGGCCGCCCATACAGAATTACAAAATTATGTTTCAAATCGTAGATAGAGTACATAAATAGTAGCATGAGCCAAGGTGTATTGTTGTCAATTGACAGAACAAGCTCTCCATACCTTATTTCCGGCCAGATTAAAGCATTTGATTGGAACATAAATTCAAGGGGACCTCATATCCCATGTTCAGTAGGAACTTTTGGGGGCAAATTAATTATCGCCCGAATCATATATCCCAGAAAACGTGGAATGTACCACACCAAGGGATGTGGTACCGTATTATATGTCAAAGCAGGGACATGCCTAAAAACGTATGGGACACATCCATTAAATTTAATTTACTTTTGGAAGGGGAACATGGCAGGGACACAGTAGGAATGGCAACAAGGCGGGGCGGGGCGGGGCGGGGCGGGTTTTTGCATACCCCGACCCCGCCCCAAAAATCATTACCCGGCCCCGACCCGACCGGGTTTTTTTTGGGTACCCCCGTTCCCGCCCTGATCGGGGAACGAGTTTACCCGCCCCGTAAAAATTAAAAAAATTAAAGTATAAGTAAAAAAGTAAAAAAAAAATATGCTGAATAAGAATAAAAATTATCTAGAAAATAAAACTTATGAAATTATTTTTGTGTCTTTTGGTATCGGCGTTTTATTTAAACTTTTAATTGCAATCAATATTTTAGATATCTCATTCCCTTTATGTGTAGAATTTATTATAAATATTTGAAGAAAACTTTTTAAAAAATCCACTAAACACCAATAAATATCAATTTTTATTACTTTTTTAAATTTAATTAGGCTACTTGACAGTAAAGAGACATTGTTTTTTGGATTAATGCTAAAAAAATGAAATGACATGTATATAAGTATATATACATATATAAGTAAATATATATATATATATATACACACACGCCGGGGCGGGTTTAGGGGCGGGGTACCTTCGCTCCGAACCCGGGCGGGTTTGGAAAATTTTACCCTGACCCGATACCCGAAAATGGGGTGGAAAACCCGCCCCGTTCGGGGCGGGTTCGAGGCGGGTTCGATTGCCATCCCTAGACACAAGGGTTAGATATGGTTTTTTTAATTTTGGAAAGATAAATATGTTATTACCTCAAATACGCTGGCTGATCTGTAATTAAAATGAAACCTTAAAACCAATCAATACAACCATGCATAAATGACCAGAGCCTTTCAATTTGTTTAAAACATAAGTCACAATGTCACTGAGCAAAAAAAAGAGTCAAGTTATTATTACATCTCCAAAATATATACCAGCACATATGTGTGTGTGTGTGTCCAAGTCTTAGTTTCAACCATGTACATGTGAAAAAATATTTATGAATAAATATATCAAAAATGTTTTTCTATCTATATTCTGATTTTTCACTCTTGGCTTGGTTTGATAGACACAAAAAATCTGAATCACCCCATTTCCCTATTCTTACCTGCTTTCTTTTCCAGTGAAGGACACTAACCTTATTAGGGTCCTCCAAAATATCTAATTCTGGTTATGAAAGAAATTTGTAGTAATGAAAGACTCGTAAAATGAATTTCTCAAAATGGTTCTCTTTCTAGAAAGCATTTTTTCCTTGGTATCTATTGGAGTTCGTCCCACTCCCACATTGGTTAATTATCTCCTCCAAAACTAGTATATGAGCCTGGGCAGCCTCTCCACTCATTGTCAATTGGTCTTGAGTTGGATGCTTTAACATGGTATTAGAGCTAGGGTTTCGGAGAATTTGTTCCCCCTTGTTTGTGCCATAAGTGCACCATTGTTTGTTGTGATCCACGTGTTACGGATTGTTTGTTTTAACTCTAAACGTGCGAGTCGGGGGTCGCACGTGCATGGGAGTGTTGGAGTTTGTCCCACATTGGTTAATTATCTCCTCCAAAACTAGTATATGAGCCTGGGCGGCCTCTCTACTCATTGCCAATTGATCTTGAGTTGGATGCTTTAACAGTATCAAATTAGGATATGTAGTATAATTCCCAATTTTCTAAGAATTTCTGTGTCCCGTGTCCTTTCTATATCTGTGTCCGTGCCCATGCTACATATTGTTAATCCCCTCTATCAATCCGACAAGATCACTATCCTATGAGATTATATATCTCTTCACTATTCCAGTAACCCCAGTCAAACAATCAGGGCCAGAATCAATGCTAGGGTGATAAACCTAGTAAATTAGCTCCAAAACAAACCCAGCAAACATTTCAAGTCACCAAACTCGCAATTTCCTAAGGCCACCCACAAGAGCTTATGCTAGGCGTAACATGATTCACATATTTTGTAGAGGGCATGTGCACTCGCCACGAAGTTACAGTGTCCTACATAATCAGTTGGGATTCCTTGTTATCCTCAAAAAATTGCAAAAGTGACTTGATCCCAAAAGTCCAGCCCACCAGACTCCCATTCTTAACCAAGAACACTAATGGCATACACTTGAAATTAAAAAATTCAAAGCAAGTATACCACCAGGTCCACAACTGCCTATGGCAAATCTGCCACCGAGAAAAACTACACAAAAGTTTTATATCATTGCAAATACTAACATCTCAAAGAGCAAAAAAGAAAAGGATCATGTTTCATACAGTGAAGTTAGCATGAGCCAAAGAAGTATAATTATCAATCTACGGGGCAAGCTCTCCATACCTCATTTCCAGCTGGATGAAAGCCACCACCACCGTAGTCCGTAAACTGATCAAACCGATGTATTGGACCAGAGCCACGCCTATCCCACAAGACTCCATTCCAAAGCAGCATTGTGTCTGACGGGCTAAAGTGAACAAGGGAATAACCATGGCCCCGGACCGAAGAAGTTGCAGATGTGTCCATCAGCTTCAGATCTAACTGGCATGTCTGTACATCATATAACATAATTTCCTTTTGAGATGGCTCAGTTGATAACGCCGCAAATGTGGTCCCAGAATTGCTTAACCTTGCAGCCTTGCACCCTTCAAATGAATGGCTTGGTCCCGCCGAAACTGAAGACGCGTCCCACAATCGTACGTCATGGGCACTAGAAGATAGAACCAATTGGGCCCCGCCGGAATAATACGACTGGACAACTGTCAAAGGATACTGGTGGCCAGCACAGCTCTCCACCACATTATTGCTGCTGGAGTCAAAAATTTTGAGCTCTCCAGAATGGCTGCCAGCAGCAATTTGAGAGGAATCTCCCAAAAAAGTAATGCATGTCAAAAGGCCACCACCATCACCACCATCATCGCGGTAAGTTCTCCATGGTCTAAACCTGTTATAGACAAATTGACGATCCCTACGGTTTCCGTGGATCCCACCATACCTACTTCTAAACTCGCGCGTACAAAGTCGGGCTGTTACGTTTGATGGAGCATCAAGGCTTCGTCTTGGTTCGGGACACACATGCGGGTGCGAAAGAGATAGAGGTGGTAATGTAGTAATAGGAGCTGGGCACTGGCGATGCTGGTGTTTCAGATACTGAACAACAAGAGAGTCCAGAGTTACCCTTTCGGTGTTGATAGGTTGTGGATCACTTGGAAATCCAAACTGGGATGAAAGGGTCATTTGACCAATATGGGTGCTTGGGTTATCATCCGAATTATCGCCCGGAGTGGCATTCAGTTTGAATCGCCCATAATGATCTTTTGCAGTAGAACTTGGTGTACAATACGCATTAGCCTCGGTCAGTAGAGTGCCTTTACGGGAAGTATTATTAGGTGTGGGGAAAACAGGGGACCGAAGGCCTGGTTCACGGGTTTGGAGTCGTTTCCCTGCTAATGCCACTCCAGTGTCCTTTAACTCAGTTAACTTACGTTTCATTGGCAATACAATTGGAGTTTTAAATTGCATGTCATTATCCAAATTGGGCTTCACTGCAGAAACGGAAGGTGTTTCCAGGGGACCTATAGGTGCAGACGACTTTTTTGAAGTACTGCTGATTTTGCTACTTGATGCCAGCAGGGAATCCTGTGATGGAGGCTGAATTTTTGACCGACAATTCAAGGTTGATGAGATTGACAGAGGCTTTTTTGCAGAAGCCACATCTAAATCACACTTTGTTCTCAAAGCTTCATCCTGTAAAGATATTTTTGGTCTATCAGATAGAAATCCACCAGGAGTATGTCCGGATGGCCATTGAATTTGTATTGATGGGGTGTCCTGGACTGAGGATTGATGCACAAGAGATGATGGGGCTGCCAAAGAAGGCAAAGGATTCAACTGACCCTCTTTCAGAAGTGTGTCCGCAGTTGCAGACAGACCAGATGCTTGAAGGTGTTCATGAATAAGAAGTAGAAGTTCCCTGCAATTTACATGCAATCAAAAACAAAACTTAAAGACTTGCTATGATTGGTAACACTTCTGTTTTTGTTTTCTGTTTCCATTTTCACAAGAATTTAAAATTTGTAAACCCAAGTGTGTTTGGCAACAATCTTTGCTATCAAAATATTCACCTTTCCGAACTATCAAAATTGTTGTAGTAGAAAAAAATGGTTTCACTATTTTGAAAACCGCTTTCCATTCTTTCCTCCCTCCATCACCTTCGACCACTCCACTGAGCACCCCTAGCCCCCACCTCCCTCCGCCCTACGTGGAAGCCCCTCACCTCTGGACAAACCTCCAAATATACACTCACTTGTTTTCCAAACAGTTTTTCGAACAAAAAAGTGTGCACTAAACATACTTTTGTTCGCTATCTTCAATGTAAAACAATAATAAAAAAACCCAAAGATACCCTCACTTGTTTTCCAAACAGTTTTTCGAACAAAAAAGTGTGCACTAAACATATTTTTGTTCACTATATTGAATGTAAAACAAAAACAAAACAAAAAACCTGTTTACCAAAAAACAAAAACAATATAAAAACGAAAAATTATTTTTCACACATCCCCAGCAAAAAGCAAGCACAAAATACCTGGAATGGTAAGTAATAGGGGTGGCGGCAGCTATTGCAGCCCTCTCTATTCGCCTCAAAGTAGGGGTCGCCGCATCAGTAGCTGCTAATGTACTTGCACGCCCAGAATTAGTAACGACCTGCAATATACACAATAGTGCAATGTGAGGGAGCTTCTTGGATAATACCCACTCAACTAACTCAATAAGGTTTTCTCCCAAATCTTCAGGTTGGCTACACGGATTCTTTTACATCTAAGGCAATCATGTCCTATATTGTTGAGACTTAACCTTTCTCTATTTCTTTGCCACCCTCAACGTGTATTAAATAACCCCTCTTCCTTGGCACACTAATTAGTCCACCTGATGAGTCAGTGACACCTGTACGGATCTATTTATCTCTAATTCTATCCCTTTTTAAAAAAACTCATCCAGTCCAACATTTTCACAGCTACAATACATTTTCCGGTAAGCATAATGTTCTCTCTTAACCTGCCAACATTTGCCCCATACATCATAGTAGGGCGCATGATAGTCCTATAAAAGATCATTTTAAACTTAAATTCTTATGATCAGACAAGAGTTCTAATGCACTCTACATTTCATCCATCAAGCTCTAATTCTACAGGCTACATCCTTGACCTCTTCGGCAGTATGAAAAAGTGTCTCACAGCATTGAAAAAGGTCACTCTAAGGAATCCCCTCAAATCAGCGTTTACTTTGTGCAGTTGTGCACTGCACAAGTTAATTCAACGCAATTAAAACGAATGAAATGTTCTCTAAATTAAACCAAATAGAAACATTAATTAGGATAATGAAAAGTACACCATAAGAGCATTGAGCCTGAGGCCAGAGATAGCATGCCAATGAATTTCAAAAGAATGTCCCCGCCCATGTTTCTTGTCTACCTTTCAGATTTCAGGTTTTGCAAGAGACAAGGATGTAATATATCTACAACAAGTAAAATCATTTCAACAACTCACCGCAATCAGCTCAATTGCCACCTGGGCTAGTTCAGCTTGCCACCTGCTGTGCTCATTTCCTGAAGTCTGGCTGCCTGGATCTCGGATTAGTTCTGATAATTTTTTCCCGACCTAGAACACAAGTTCATTCACCCATATACAGTTAATCCACCAGCAATAGCATCAAGACTATTCGAATTAAGCCAGACAGTAGAGCAATAACAAATACAGGAGGAAAAATGCACAATCATTTCCTTGAAATGGGCCTCGGTAAAAAAGTAAAATCATTGATAGCTTATATTCCACAGAACTCCAGTGGAAATTTGCAAAGGAAACCAATAGTAATTGTTGGAGTTTGTCCCACATTGGTTAATTATCTCCTCCAAAACTCGTATATGAGCCTAGGCAACCTCTCCACTCATTGCCAATTGGTTTTGAGTAGGATGATTTAACAATAATCAACGACTGGAATGTCTATGAGCGACAAAGCATGAAATACTTTACATTACCTCCTCTAAACCAATGAAACGATGACAATGAAAATCGAAGTTACTTTAAAGCAGTCCATAATTTTTCCACAGACTGCTTACAATCAACAATCATATTTAGATTTACGATGCGGCTTCTCTGTAGAGACCAGATCACAGCAGATAATCAAATTTACTGGAGTGCCAATACAGAAGCCTTAGCATAGGGCACCAATACTTATAATGAATGTCTTCTTACACAACACTAAGCAATTTTTCCACAAGGTAGGATTGCAGAGAACCAATTTCAAAGTCCAAAAACAGTGTAAGAGCCACCTTTGCATCACGCTAGCTATAAATTAGGCCACAATAATCCTTCCATTTAATGTCACTAGGAATCACAAAGATGGCAGCAAGAAGAATCGTTGATGTCATGTGTTTCCTTCTTTAAAGATAAGGAAAAAGGAAAGAATAGAAAATCATACAAAGCTACTCCAAACATCCAAGGAATCATTTTTTATTCCTCCAGACAATTTATACTGATCCTTACCCGCTGCTTCTCATCTAACAGCACCTTTAAATCATTTATTTAACAGCGCAGGCAGACCACGAATGTTACAGGCAGTGCAAATGATACCAGGTTTCAAGAAGCATTTTCTACTACTTGCATGAAAAAGGATATAGTTTATATGGTGAAAAAGGATACGGATTATATGCCCCTCGAGGCCGTGACAGCACATGAACAGAAAACGATATGGACTTAGTAAATTTGACAGATTATATTGCCCTTGACAGAGCAGAATGGAGGAAATGATTCATGTAGCGGACCCCCAATTGAGA